>JAXQQM020091326.1:0-383924 GCA_034641835.2 Pinus albicaulis | reverse complement strand
AAATCAATATACTACAAACATCTAGATTATACACATCTGAGCCATTCATATCATACTAAGTGAATATTGAAACAACAATAATAACATTAAGCATTGAATGGACAAAACGAACACAGTTCTATTGATTTTGAAAGAAGGAGGATTACAACCATCGGTTGTACCAAGCCCTCCTCAATCTCCCAATCTCTCCTCTCTCTCTAGTGAAGAAGTCTAAGTCAACAAGCTCTCTAGGAGCCTCTTTGACTCTTGGCCTTCACAATGTCACACTATTCTCTATTCCACAAGTATGCAAGAACCTTGAGCAATCCTTCGACCTTCAATTAAGAGCCTTCAGCTCCTTCTTATAGGAGAGGGAGAAGGCCATTGTTGCCCTTCTCTTTCCACTAGTTTGGAATGGAAAAGGATTAGATGTTTCCTTGATCTCCATGCTTTTGCCTCTCTTGGAGTTCAGTCTTCCATGGCAATGACCAATAATGAACTGGTGCTTCTGCAGTTTCCTTTGTGAACTGACTCCTTTGTGAGGGAAAGTCGAAGATTCAAATATTTCTCCGCGCTCTTTTCCCAATTCAAACTTAAAACATGGGTAACGCGTCCCTCCAGTGTAAATAGAGCATTTCCCTAGCCCCTAACGCGGCCAATATATTGCTTGCCTGCGTTATAACGCTCTCGTTCTATTCTATATATGCGTTACCCTGTCAGAAATAGGTTTAATTTAGGTCTTTGTACTTCCTCCATATTTGTCTTCCCCTCTGAGCTGATGAGGAGGTATTTTGACCTGTAACAGATGCCCCCTAAAGTGTGAGGTCAGAGACGAAGACGATGGCCGAAATAATTTATAATTTGTAGAGATAGAGAGAGATTGAAAGACTGAGGAAAACCTGAAACAACAACATATGTCAGAAAATATAGTATTTGCCTAGAGTCGGGCATGTCCCATGCTCAATAGCTTTAAACAACATGATTTATCTAGAATAGAGATATGAAGAATCTGTCCACCAATAGGCACAATGTGGAAGTGTCTGTCATAATAGGATCAGGCTGAAGAAGCTGTCTCCATAAACAATATCGCAGCTTGGGGAAGGGAACACAACTTTAATGGTGTAGCCTTTTGCCCCAAGGTCTTGACCTCCGATTCATTTAAACTGCATATTTCTCAACATGTGAATGAGGGAGTTGTCGTCGAACATGTGAGAAATCGTCTGATTACCAGTCAATAATGAAAACTGTTAACAGACGTGAAGGTGGCCACCGATAATGATGATGGTCCCTAAGATGCCCAGTACAATCTAGCGAGTGTGAATAAAAGGAGTTGAAGTCAAACACTCGTAGAATCATTCGACCAAGAGCCAATGATGAAGACCCTTGATCAAACACAAGACTACCTGCCACTGATGTCTGCAAGTATCTGGGTACTGATGTGTTTTTGGATCAACTTCCTAGATAAGGTGTTGAAGTCGATAGGAAGTGATCTGTTGAGAGGTAGGCACTGAGGCGTCCTACATCAGTCAACACGAAACGGAAACCAACTGATTTTGTTTATGATTTGAGATAAGGAAGAGTAAATGGGAGCGTCAGACGACAAATAATTTCTGGCATAATGAACGGTTTGGTTGATAACAGGAGCAGTAGATAGCGAGATCTGCTTGAACAATAGAAGGCACTCTAGCAGGGTACTAGGCAGCTGAAGCGTGTTGAAAACCAAAGAGTGTGTTAGGATTTTACCGGTGCAGGGACACTGGGAAATGAAGGCTAATACTCATAGATGGTAGGGTTCGGCTAACTGCGAAAGAGTTTTCTGGGAAGTGCCATGTTCAAGAATTTTGCTGCCAAATCGACCTTTTTGAAAATGTAACGGAGGTAATATCCATTTTGTCCAAATTTTTCCCCGTCGATTAAGTTTAAAGAGTCCCGGACGAGTAAACTCGGTGTGTAGTGTACCTAGAGGGGATAATATAGGGTACAGAGGGAGGTACCCAAGGGAATAATATGATGTATTAATATAAGAATGACAAATAAATGGGCCATAGTTAATAAATAAAGTGGTTAACCCACATTATGTAAGGGACCACATGTAGAGAGGGAATAAAGTGATAAGCCCATTGTATTGGATGTATGGTATTGAGAGACCCATGGTAACTACTCATGGTATTACATGTATGAAACCTATATAGAGGTTAGAGACTCTCCATTGAGGGATGTCAAGGATTATTGTATTGGCAAGCATATGGCTTGTGGAGTTATCTCCTTCCTTAAGGAGTGAATGTATGGTGTTGCCCTACCTTAAGGGTTTTGATATTAAAGTATATCTGAAGTTTTGTCTTCTATGGTGTTATTTCTTGGGCATATTTTCCATTTCTATACATTTTCTTATCAGATCTACTACAAGTGGTATCGGAGCACTTTCTTGGGCAGAGTTTGGAGATTTGTTTTTTCATTTTTTGCAGGAAATTTTTGGGCGGCGAGTATGTAGAGCAGATCTGGAAAATTTGGTGAAAAATTTTCAGAAATAAATATCAGATCTGGATTCCTTATCGAAAATTACCCAATTTCAAAAAAAAAATCAGTCGAATCGGAGTCCGGATGAGGGTGATATCGCTGATTTAAATTCAGCTATGTGACAGAAATGTTTCTGACGGCAATTTCTGTACGGCGGCTCTCCTGACGTTTTAATAGATTCTGGTGCAAAATTTCAGACAACCAATTATAGATCTGAGTTTTCCTTGAAAAATCACCCGATTTCAAAAAAAAAAAAAAAAAATCGGTCAAATCGGAGTCCGGATGAGGGAGTTATCACTGATTTAAAATCAGCCATTTTTTCAGAAATTTTGTGACGCCGAGGCAGTTGCAGCGCAAATCTGTGTTTCCAGAGTGCCTAGATCAGGATTTCAGCAATATGGTTAGATGCAGAATGGCTATTCCATTTTCGAAAACAGGTTATATTAAGGATTTTGAGTTATATTGACCGAGTAATGTCCATTTTAAATTTTTTCCAAAGTAAGTGATTTTCTTCAAAACCCTTACTTTATTTTATGGATTCTCGCAAGATGAAGTTTACAGGAAAAGATGATGGTCCTACTATTGAAGATTTTTTACAATATCACAAGGATCACTACCAAATTTTTTGGATAGGCTCCATAGGGCTTGATATGGAAGATGAGGCAAATGAATGGTGGATCTCACTTGACAGCTCAGTGAGGGAACTTCCCGAGAAACAACTTGAAAAAGTCCTTTTGGACAAGTGGTCACAAGCCAGAAAGAAGGATAGTAAGAGCCATAAAGACTTATTTTCTACTAATATTTCCATATTACAGGTTCATGGACGTATTCAGAAAGAGAACATCATTGTGTCTATCATTCCTAGTTGCAAGCATAATTGTATCAATGTGAATTTGGCAAAAAAATTGCAAGTTCCAACAAAGCATATTGAAAACACACAGGTTGATAATGAAGATTTTCAAATTTATAAAGATTTGAAGATTTCTATGGATAAGTATGTGTTGCATTCTGATTTTTATGCTTCAGATATGGATGATGTGGACGTTGTTTTGGGACACCCTTGGATGGAATCCGTTGGTACTGTCAATTTTAATGTGCAAAAGAAATTCATGAAACTCTGGTATAAAAAGAAGAAAATTACATTGCACGATATTTGCATTAAGAACCATGCAGAGACCGGGGAGGCAGAAGCAAAAATATCTAATGAGACAGACACATTAGATGATGAGCCTTTGATGGTAGACAGCCAAACACAGACATCAAAGCAAGTACCAACAAAAGAACCTGACACCACTCCATCACCAATAATGGAGGAATTAATGAAAGATGTTCCATCAGTTAAAGCTTCAACATATCACCACCCACATCACCCAGCAAGACAACAACCAGCAAGGTGGCAACGAATTAGCAACAAGGACAACAACCCCTGGATGACACATAGAGAGGTGCGACGATCCACCCACAACACATCAACACAGAAGAACCACCAGAACCTGCTTCCATCGCAAACGAGCGAGGCACCAACTAGATCGAGTGTTCACATTTCTCTTGGATGGCTGGATGCACGTGAATGGTATCAATGGAATACTCTTTTGAGTAGATCTTATTATTTGTGTTCTTCTCATGTTTCGGGGACGAAACATGTTTAAGGGGGGTGTAATGTAGTGTACCTATGGGGGATAATATAGGGTACAAAGGGAGGTACCCAAGGGAATAATATGATGTATTAATATAAGAATGACAAATAAATGGGCCATAGTTAATAAATAAAGTGGTTAACCCACATTATGTAAGGGACCACATGTAGAGAGGGAATAAAGTGATAAGCCCATTGTATTGGATCTATGGTATTGAGAGATCCATGGTAACTACTCATGGTATTACATGTATGAAACCTATATAAAGGTTAGAGACTCTCCATTGAGAGATGTCAAGGATTATTGTATGGGTAAGCATATGGCTTGTGGAGTGATCTCCTTCCTTAAGGAGTGAATGTATGGTGTTGCCCTACCTTAAGGGTTTTGATATTCATGAAGATCTGAAGTTTTGTCTTTAATGGTGTTATTTCTTGGGTATATATTCCATTTCTATACGTTTTCTTGTTAGATCTACTACAAGTGGTATCAGAGCACTTTCTTGGGCAGAGTTTGGAGATTTGTTTTTTCATTTTCATGGAAATTTTTTTCATTTTCAAATCGACCTTTTTGAAAATGTAACAGAGGTAATATCCATTTTGTCCAAATTTTTCCCCGTCTGATTAAGTTTAACGAGTCCAGATGAGTAAACTCGATGAATTTTTCATGTTTTAGAGGAGATTTGTTTTTTCATTTTCAAATCGACCTTTTTGAAAATGTAACAGAGGTAGTATCCATTTTGTCCAAATTTTTCCTCGTCTGATTAAGTTTAACGAGTCCAGACGAGTAAAATCGGTGAATTTTTCATGTTTAGAGAGTCTGAAAAATGTCAGGAAAGACAACTCTATGCCCCATCTGATTATATTTTAACGAGTCCGGATGAGCAAACTCCGTGAATTTTTCATGTTTAGAGAGTCTGAAAAATGTCATAAAAGACAACTCCATGTCCTGTCTGATTAGGTTTAACGAGTCCAGACAAGTAAACTCGGTGAATTTTTCATGTTTAGAGAGTCTGAAAAATGTCGTAAAAGACGACTCCATTGGGGTACCTTTGTCATGTCTTGATAACCGGGCACGGCAAAGGGGTAATAGTAAGCCCGAAACAGTTCATTTTCCGTAAGTTAGTCCATGGAATCCGGAAAAGTGAGAAATCTATGTTCAATGGACGTCTACCTCATTTTGTTATGAGTACGAGGAGACAAAGTAAACTCAATATTCTTTGTGAAATTTTAACGAGTCCAACAAAGAAAACTCGGTGCCTCCGTGAAATTTTAACGAGTCACGCGGAGAAAACTCGATATACTTTTTCTGTTTAAGGAGCTTTGAAAAAGAGGAAAAGAATGGCTCCTTGTTCTTTGTCTCAATAGTTTAACGAGTCTGACAAAGGTGACTCGGGATTTTTTCGGTTTTATGAGCGAGAAAAGATTCCTAAAAAGAATGCTCAGTACTTCTCCATAGTTTTAATGAGTCTGAAGAAGAAAACTCTAGGTTTTTCGGATTAACGAGCAAGAAAAGACCAAAAAAGAACGCTCGATGCCGACTTCGTATAAGTTTAACGAGCCCGAAGAAGAGAACTCGAGGTTTTTCGGATTAACGAGCAAGAAAAGACCAAAAAAGAATGCTCGATAAAACATGAGTATGTCTGCACATAAATCTTGATCCCTTATTAGAATCATCAGTACCAAATCTCGAAAGTTGCGACATGTGTACAGCGAGGAATCATGACTTTGCTGACTGACTAAAGAGAGTCATGCCCTAGAATTTTCTATAAGAAGGTCAGAAGACATTCATTTTCACTGTTTTGAGTGCTGTGAAGAAGCTCTGGAGTGGAAAAGAGGTGGAAATTTCAGCTGACGATTACGGTCAATCTAGGCAACAGTCTTCTATTCCGCGAGATCCAGGTAAGAGCTAGAACCTCATGTTATCATTTAATTGCCAATTTTTTAGTTTTTGCTGGTTCAAAATTAGGAAATTTTGAGGCCCTAGAAAAATATTTGCGCCTAACGCGGGTCAGGAGTACAACAGCCGCGTTAAACGCATAACCCGTGGGGGAAGTACGCGTTAGAACGCTCTGTTTTGTATTAGTGCCCGCGTTAGGCGCAACATGCTTTCTAACAATTCAATTTTTCCATTTCTGAAGTGGTCCAGGCAAATTTTAATCGGTTGGAAATGTTGCATTTGCAGGTGTTCAGCTGTTAATCATGAGTATCTGGCGAGAGAGAGAGCATGAGCGGGAAGAACGAGAGATGGTGACGGATGCGGCAAGTTTAATGGCTCTCTGGAGGTGCGGATTGCTTAAGTATGCCCGTTTAGAACTGATGAGGGGTCAAGAGGACCTCCTGAGGTGGCTGATCCAGCAGTGGGACGAGTGGCATCATGTCTTTCGGATTGGTGGCAACGAGCTCACCATCGAAAAATATGATGTTTACTTTTTGACCGGCTTGTCATGTCGTGGGGCGAGGCCCAATTTGACGGGGTCCAGAGCTGACCCTCGTTCCACTACTGATTTGATCCATGCGCATTGCATACGTGGCACCCAGGCTGTGAGTAACCGGATACCTATTGCACAGGTGACGTTGAGACCCTTGCGGTCTATTCTATGGATGATTGTTCGCTTGGCAGGTGCCAAGAGTCAGCATGTGGCGACCAAGGCTCAGATGCTTTTAGCCTTGGATTGTATGCAGCCTCAGGTTTTCGACTGGTGTGACGGTGTGGTCCGTCGGGTCCGAGCAGAGCTTACTGCATGCAAGACCCGTACTCAAAGAGAGTTTGGGTACGGAACACTGATTGTTTCTTTCATACTGGAGCAGATACCACTGATGAGGCCCAGGATCCCTACAGCGCCATTGGGTCCACGCGAGCCGAGGCAGGCTCGGTGGGCCACTTTGCTTCCATGGACTGGAGAGGGTCCCGTCCGTCACTGTTTTGATGAGGGATTTTTTGATTGGCTGGACTCTTAGATCATCATGATTGAGGATTATCCCTATGCAGGGATGAACTTCACAGGCGATCCCGAGCTAGTCTTGCCCCCTGGCACCCAGTGGGGGCCCGATGGTAAGAAAAAATGATCAGTGCTTTTCAAAGAAGTTTTTTGTTTTTAGCTTTTGAATGTTTATGTAAAAAAAAAATTGTTTAGAAAGGGGTGAAAATTTAGTTTTGACATGAAACTTTTGCTTGCTTGACACAGATGTGGCACCTGTCCGTCCAGCTGGGGCCCCTCGCTATGCACGGCGAGGATTGCAACTACCCGGGGCTGGCGCACCTGTAGAGGATGCGGAAGCCGGTGACGACGATGATACCCAAATTTTACATGAACTCTCCAGGAATCTGGAGGGTCTGAGCATGGGTATACCGCCGCTTCCTATGCGGGAGGTTCCAGTTCATCTGCAGCGGCATACTGTGGGTGTGCCGGAGAGATACCTGGTTCCTCTGAGGAGGATAGCTAGAGCAGTTGTATGCTATTATGAGCATCAGGCTTAGCTGGTGGAATAGATGTATTAGTGTCAGAGCATGGCTTAGTGTAGCCAAATTTTGTAAAACACCCCAAGTTTTGGGAGATTTTTTCTTTTTGATGTTTATTGTGTACTGGACATGACATATGTATATATATATATATATATTTTTGGTGATTTTGTGTTTTTTAAATTTTTATGCATTTTTTGATGGGATAAAAATATACGTACTCATGAGTAAATCTTTTACAATAAATGTGACAAATGCCAATCTAACACATAATTTGCTAAAGAATCAGCTAATGCATTAAATTCCCTAGGAACGTGCTCAAATGTGATTGTTTGAAATTGACATTCTAAAAGTCGCACTCGTAAAAAATAACGTAACAACACAGGGTGGCGGACACGGTAATGATTGTTTAACTGCATAATGATGAGTTGGGAATCTAACCTGACCACTAAATTGGAGATGTCACGAGATGCCGCTTCCGTGAGGAGTTGGATCACTGACATGTACTCGGAAACATTGTTGGTGGCGTTACCCAGGAAGATCCCCCCGGAACCAAGAAGGTTCGACTCAGGAGTATAGAGAACCCAAGCAGCTGAAGCAATGTGTCTAGTGTGACGACTAGCCCCGTCTGCATACCCGACGTATGATAACGAATGTGATGACATCTGTGCGAAAGAAAAAGATTACATGAGAAAAACACCTTAAACCAAACAAAATAATCCAGAAGCATCAAAATAAAAATAGGCAAAACTTATATACATAAAATTACAAAGCATATGCCTAGTGCGAAACTAGGCAAAATACTTCTTCAGATAGAGCCCGTTGCGGGGCTCCTCGAGTGGAATTCCATTACAGTCCTGTAGTTCATAAGCTCCTTTTGAGAGGGCTTTAGTAACGATGTAAGGACCGAGCCACAATGGTTGGAGTGTTCCTACCCCCAAGAGGTCGTGTTTTTTATCATAAAGTAGAACAAGATCGCCCTCTTGGAAAGAACGAGGCTTGACAGATTTGTCGTATTGAGCTTTAACTCGGTGCTGGTGAGCTTTGAGTGCTAATGTAGCATCTCGACGAGTTTCGTCCAAATGATCAAGCGAGAGCAAGCGCTCTTCTGTGGCGGTGGTGCCAGGCAGGAGTTCAATGGCAAGTTTGAGTGATGGGATTTCGCACTCGATTGGAAGTACTGCTTCCAGGCCGAAAGCAAGTTGGAAAGGTGTGATATTTGAAAAGCAATATGGAATATTTTCCATGATACCTGTCTTGACCGAGATATCAATGAGTAGTGTCTTGGAAATATTACCCATGTTCCCTTCTGAATCGATAGTGTGGACAGTCGTATAAGAGGAGGGAACTATCTCAGGTTGGTCAAAAGACGAGATTTCAGTTTTTATTGCCTCCGAATCAATCGTCGAAGCGCGATGGTGGAACTCTCCCCAAGGTCGTTCTTCTAATGACATGATCTCTCGAATAGCTTCGTCTGTAGGCCAGACTTCATTGAGGAGATCCTTAGAGAGAACTGTTATGGGAGAGAGGGTCGTACCTGTGGTCGAAACCATATCAGTGGAGGGTTCAGATGCGGTTTGGATGGCTTGGTAAGCCAACTCAACCGGCGAAAGTGGCATCTGATCTCCATAGGAATCAATATCTGAAGGTGTCGGGATGATCCATGGGTCGATAGAGCCATCCGAAGAGGTGGATATCATTGCAACCGTGTTTGGGATCTGCGGCGGCGGTAGAGGAAAACAACCCGGTAGGGAAGATGCCTCCAGAAGACCGATACTAATACTGACGTAAGAGTCAGGGACACCTCCTATTAGGGGTACAGAGCTACTTGGTAAAGTGGAATAATCATGGGTGCAGAAGGATAGCTGGTCGACCGTGACTATTTTCCCATCCAATGGAAATAGGATGAGTCGGAAGACCGAAGACACGATGGCGGTCATAGCATAAGACCAACTGCGACCGAGCAATAGATTATAGTCGAGATGATGCTCTACGACTTCAACATCCACGTTTACTGTTTTCCCACTCAGAGTGATGGGAAATCTAGCAAGGTATCCTTTTGGTAGGAAAGTGTGGCCATCGAAAGCTTTGAGGGAATTCGATGGTGGGGTTAGAGTAGGAGAACCTAAATTCAGCCAGCAAGCTTGTGACATAACGCAGGTCGAAGCACCTTCGTCTATGACAGTGCGATGGATGGGTCTCCCTTTCGACACAACCTGCACCTGGAATGCGAGTTGATGTGAGAGGCAAGGTTTAGCCTTTTCCATATCAAATATTGCTAGCGTGGAATCCTGGGGGTCTATTCTGCCAATGGCCGAAAGCAAGGCTTTCCTTTGTGCTGGACAGGTTTGTAATACTTCAAGTGCAGACATGGCTGACGGTGCCTGCGCCAAATCTTCTACAATATTTTAGTTTTGGGCTGCACGTGCAGAGGTATTATGAGTCGTGCGTCGAAGTGTCCCTTTGGGGGGACGAATTACAGGTTCAACAGTAGGCCTTTCGATATGTAAATCGTTGGGCGGCGGCGGATTGGAACTAGTTCCAGGTTCCTGAGCATCTATGGTAGGAGTTCCATAAAGCTTGGCGTGAGTTTGAAGGTCAATACTCTCGATGCCATAAATGGCAGATGGTCCTTCGCCGGAAGGATACGAACCACCATTGCCCCATTGATGGGGTTGTGGCGGGTTGTCAACCATATGTTGATGTTGCTGCTGTTGATTGGGGAAGGGATTGTGAAGAACGGCAGGTGTTCTCCCAGAATCCTTGTTAGCAATAAAATCGGTGCATTCCTGCAACCGAGGACATTTTTATGTCAAGTGGTCCTCCGCACAGATTTTACAAGGAAATTTCATGGGTTTATCCTTTCCTTTGTCATTTCTAGCAGCATTTTTCTGATTAGCGTTATTCTGATTATCAGACTGCTCTTCCGAATAAGATGTTTTCTTCTTATTCTTCCTATTTTTTCCGCTAGGTTTCTGTGAGGTTTGCACCGAATTTACCTCAGCGGAAGGGAGAGGAGTCGTTTGGTGGGGGGCGGTGGTAGCCGAGGATGGCTGGGAGGTTTGCCCCCGAGACTGATTGGTGGCTACACCAAAGATCGTGCCAACGAGACCATCGGCATGAGCTCCAGTTTTCTGAGTAGCCGGAGGATTTGGGTTACCAGGGGCATGGGGGAGCAGATCGTAAAGCGTGCCGAATTGTGAATAGATTAAATCTAAGTGTTGGGCACGACGAATACATTGATCTTCTGTTACTGCACCAGAGAGGCCAATGTCTTTAGAGATGTGGGGTAAAAGAGACTTGCAAAACCAATTGGCCAAGAGATGGTCCGGTATTGGCGCTTTGACTAGCCTCCTCCTACGTCTCCATTCATGAATATGGTCGGAGATGTGGGTGGTGGTGTCTTGGCGCAGCGATGTTAACAATTCTGTTCCGGTTTCCACTCTAATTGGTAGTTGGAAGTTCTTTAAGAACTCCATCGCTAAAGCGCCAAACGTATTGATGGCGGCACGTGGTAATTCAATGTACCACTTGGCGGCATTGCCTGTAAGGGTGCGGGAAAACAGTCGGAGTCGGACACTATCATCTACCATGGAATTGGATATGGACCATAAATGGAAGGTAGTGATGTGTGCGGCGGGGTCGTCCCCATGCTTCCCGTCGAACTTCGGGATATCGGAAGGAATCTTATGCGGTATTGGAGGCCAAAGCGAGTTATGGTTGATGGGATCGTTCGTCAGCTTATGGATGTCGGGTATGTCCAAAGCTGCCAAGAATGGAAATTGTGGATTTGCCCCCGAGTCTAACCAAGGCAGTATGGGCTGACTATTTGGACCATAGGGTCCTCCCATCCATGTGTTGCCAGAAGGGTAAGTGGGACTTTGATAAAAACCTCCCATAGGTGGAGGAGTAGGAACATACGGTTGTTGTCCATAGGGCATAGTGTATTGAGGGGCAAATGGTTGGTTGCCCCCAGCGTAAAAGTGCCCTCCCACTCCAGACGGAGGTTGGGGTTGGTTAGTCCAAATGGATGCAATAGAGTTTCCCAGAGGCATACTAGTATTTGCATAATTTGGCAACGGTATAGATCCTACGCCTATGTTTGAACCACTTAAGGGGATAGTATTTACAATGGGTTGTCCCATTTGTCCTAAGGATTGCATAGGAAGAGAAATATTCCCTGCTACCTGTGTACTGATAACACTGCCCCTTGGCATAGTGGCCAGGGGGTTTGAACTCAGCAGAGGGTTCCAACCGAAAGGGTTGCTAAAGGGCACCGAAGTAGTCGTGCTCGTGGGAGGAGCTACCGTGGTCCCCAACGTGGTCACGGTAGGAGTAGATGCCGAAGGGTTCGGTAAACTACTAACAGTTGTGTTGACCATAGGGTTGGGGGTAGGCATATGTTGACTACTGGGGTTACCCAGTAATGGCATGGAACTGACCACTGGCGGGGAGGATGGTGGCGAACCAAGGATGGTTGCCATTGGCATCGTCCCTGTGGATGCCGGTGGTGAAATAGATGTTGGTGTGGCCGCAGACATATCTGGGCGTGGTGGAATCTGGACTATCACAGGTCCTAACGGATCAGTGAGCGGAGGATTGTAGTTAGGTACAACGCCTTCAGTGAAAGGGTCCTCTGGGAGTTCCGGCTGATAAGGGTCTATGTGATAATCCAGATTAGTCAGAGGAGACTGCTCTTTCGTAGAAGGCCCGGGTTCACCAAGGTTCAATCTTTCCTCTAGGGTGAGAGGAGGTAGACCTTGCTGTCGTCGAGACAGACGGCATGGGTCAGGGGACGCCACGGTGACCGGTTTAATTTTAACAAATTTTAAAATGTGATGTATTATGAAGTCTCAAATGACAGTATCCACACAACTACTAAAAATAAAAGACTCTCTAAAATCAATCAACAAGCAGCCAGAATAGGGTGCCCTGTCTGAGTACTACCGTTCACTGGTGATGAAATCCAGTATCACAATAGCATACAGAGAGGGTTGGTCGAAAGTACAGTTACGGTCACTCTAGAGCTTCGCCCGAACCTCAGACGATAGGTGTAAGCACTCTCGTGAAGATGAGTACCCTCCTAAAGACCGAAGACAGAGTGGGTCCGTCTATTTCAGGTACCAGGACAGCCCGTCCCAGTCACCTTGTGTAAGTCCCTAAAAGTATGGCCACTAAGGATACCTCAAATCACAGACATCATTAGGGGGGTCCACGGTCAAGGACAGTGTGCTATATGGGCAGAATACCTAGATCCCCGATCTAGTTTCGACATCCCCGAAGGGAACCCCAATATATAACACACCCACGGGATGCAGTCGAAGGCGGGCTACCTTCTAGTGCACCCAAGTGTTGTCTCGCGCTGAGCTCCGGTAAAGGAACGGTCCCAATAATGTGAGTGCAGCAGGATTTCACTCGTTAATGACTCTAGTTTTCAAGTTTGGAGATCTTGGGTAGTTTTCTCACTTTCCTAACCCAAGATCCTAGCCTGAACTACTGTTTGTGTGAGCTCAAAAAAGAGTTATTAGATTTATTTTATTATCGCTTTGTTTTTAGTGTACTTTTTTATTAGTCTTGCGGAGGGGGAATGGACGTATGAAGTATAGTGAGACTCTGACTCAATAAACCATGCAAAACATGCTCTAAATATTAACTTCAATGAAGAGTGTTTCTACAAGGAGAGGTTTCTTTATCAATCATCCATGCACCAACATGTAAATAACACAACTCAACTTTCAAGATTCAAACTTCTATCTACCTCTTTTAACAGTCTGTGAACTAAACTTTCAGAATAAACTCAGCTAAATGCAAAAAAAAAAAATTCTCTTTTACAAAGTAAATGTTTTGCACACTAACTAAATAAGAGAAACAAATAATCAATGCCAGCTTGAGCAGACAAGCACAGGGATTCAGTCTGTGAAAGGTACTGGTGGCCAAAAAACTCTACAGCTAAAACACAGTCACAGTAGTGAACAGCAGGGTTTTTGGCTGAGTAACGCTCTGTCTGTGAGAAAATACAACGTTATAACACATTGTATTTAAGCCTAGACTGCGTTATAATGCACTGGATGAACTACATAGGTCACGTTAACCAGGGAAAAGCTCTTCAGTTGGCCAGACAGGAACAAGATTGAACTCTGCAAGCGTTTGGTATGTCTACTGGGCATCAAAAAATGGTCGGAAGGATACGAACGAAGCTTCCAGAAAAATAGTCCGGAAACTATGGGGAAACTCCCCAGCGGAGTCGCCAATTCTGCTATAGGGTAAACTGCTTGGGTGGTTGGTTTTCGTATATCCCTCTCAGGGCTTTCCGGTGCCCGAGGCAGACAGTAAGATTAGCTATGCTGTTCACAAAGATGGCATGAGTATGTTCATATTAGCTTGAAATAACTTGAAGGAATACAATAGAGAATTACCTCTTTGATGGTCTTGGAATCCCTTGGAGAGCGCTGTGCAGCAAAGTAAGAGTCCTTCTTCGCTGGCTCCAAATCTGAGACCTGCAATCAGTCAAAGCACCCGCGTAATTTCTAATATAACAAGTATCCTATCAATTAAATCAATATACTACAAACATCTAGATTATACACATCTGAGCCATTCATATCATACTAAGTAAATATTGAAACAAAAATAATAACATTAAGCATTGAATGGACAAAACGAACACAGTTCTATTGATTTTGAAAGAAGGAGGATTACAACCATCGGTTGTACCAAGCCCTCCTCAGTCTCCCAATCTCTCTTCTCTCTCTAGTGAAGAAGTCTAAGTCAACAAGCTCTCTAGGAGTCTCTTTGACTCTTGGCCTTCACAATGTCACACTATTCTCTATTCCACAAGTATGCAAGAACCTTGAGCAATCCTTCGACCTTCAATTAAGAGCCTTCAGCTCCTTCTTATAGGAGAGGGAGAAGGCCATTATTGCCCTTCTCTTTCCACTAGTTTGGAATGGAAAAGGCTTAGATGTTTCCTTGATCTCCATGCTTTTTCCTCTCTTGGAGTTCAGTCTTCTATGGCAATGACCAATAATGAACTGGTGCTTCTGCAGTTTCCTTTGTGCACTGACTCCTTTGTGAGGGAAAGTCAGAGATTCAATTCATTCTCCGCGCTCTTTTCCCAATTCAAACTTAAAACATGGGTAACGCTTCCCTTCAGTGTAAACAGAGCATTGCCCTAGCCACTAACGCGGCCAATGCACTGCTTGACTGCGTTATAACGCTCTTGTTCTATTATTCATAGGCGTTACCCTGGCAGAAATAGGTTTAACTTAGGTCTTTGTACTTCTTCCATATTTATCTTCCCCTCTGAGCTGATGAGGAGGTATTTTGACTTACAATAACAACATCCGGCCAATTGGTTCTTCTTCAATCAGCAAGTCATGGGCTTGAATATTATTCTCATTCCTTGTGGTGTTCTTTTGCATCATCTCTTCTACTGCACTTACCAACATGTCCAGCTTTACCTCTAGAGATGTCGATTTCTCCGGATCTATGTTTTTCATCTCTTCTTCCTTCAACCTTGCCCTTCGGATCAGCAAATGAGCCTCTACATTTACTGCAGTGTTCTGTATCTCTACAAGTGTTGCAATATTCCTTTCTCTCAATTGAAACTCCATTTCCGGATCAAAGGCACTCGGGTAGTGCAAGAGAGCAGATCTAGGAGAAGGTCTTATATCAGCTGGCATCGAAAAATATACTTGGTTAAATCTGGCAGAAAACTGTTGTACTGTCTCCCCTGGCAGTCTTTTCAGCTGGTTATACTCTTCTATAATAAGGAAAGGATTATGTCCGATCATCCACCTATCAAGGAAAACTTTGACGAACTGCTAGAAATCTGAGATGCTCGCATCTTGCAGGGCTTTAAACCAACTCTTCACTTGGCCTTGAAAAGAAAGAGAAAAAAGTCTGATACTAACATCTTCTTCATCAACTTCAAAAAGGTCTAAAAAAGTCTCAACATTCTGCACATGTTGCTCAGCGTTGACGTTGTTACATTCACCATCAAATCTTGGTAGATATAGGTCATAATTTTTAGGGAAAGCATGAAGAACAGAAGGTAAAACAAGAGGTTTATACCTATCTGGGACTATATAAGGTGTAGGAGTATATACAAGAGCTACGGGATCAATTTTTTTTTCTTTAGGCTCATCACTTTGAAGAGAGTCATCATAAGACGTGGGAAAAGTAAGGAGGCCAGGATCAAAGGGAAACTCAGTATTTACACTCTTTGAATAAGTCGAGTGAAGATTTTGATCACCTTTATCATACAACAAATTCTGAAAAACTTTCAAGACAGCTTCAAGAAGACAAGACAAGAACACGATTTTTTGAAAGAATTTTATATTACAGGGCACCTGGGAGGAAAACAAGAAGGTGTATCCAACTCTCCTCAATGGGATGGGTTCTTTGTAGTCCTCAGCACTTCAGATCTAAGCTTCTTCTCTCTAGTTGATGTAGAAAACCCAATGCAAAAAGTAGAGCTCAAAGGGAGCAAAATGGCAGAAAATGGTGACCAAGTGTATAGATCCAGAGTGATCTAATAGGCAACAAAAGGTGAAGAATGATGGGGAAAAACCCTCCTATTTATAACAAAATATTGGGTCATTCTAGATCTTGGTGTATGATTAAAATAATGTTAACCAAATCTAGATCCACCTTTTATGGAATATTTTATTTTATTTGTTGGAGGGAAAAAGTATTTGACTTGGGTCAAATCCCTTTATTTGTCAAAAATAAATAAATAAATGATTTATTTATCTTTTTAAGGAAGTGGTTGAAAGATAATCGAATAAATAATGATTTATTTAATTATTTGTGGGTGATTTGGTCATATTTAATAAGGAATATTATCTAAATAAGATTTAAATAATTATTCCTAGAAAATAATAAGATAAATAAAGGTTTATCTAATTAATTTCTTTGTTTTTGGGTTAAACATGACCGGGAATAATAATTAAATTATGGTTTAATTAATTATTCCATGAGGAAAATCAAACAAATATAGGTTTGTTTAATATTTCCTTTTGGGGTTTCCTGTTTTAACATAGTGAAAGTAGTTTTACTTGGGGTAAAACTGGTCTTACATGGTGTACTTGGGTCCATCTAATGATAATAGGTTAGATGACCAAAAAATGGTGTAACACCATCGATTATTAACGCGAGATTGACTCGCCGAGAGTTGAGCGAAAGAGGGTTAATACACAGATCGAGCGTGGTATGGTGTTACCTCGAATCTTCGCTTTTTTTTTTTTTCACTTGAGGTAGATTTAGGCAATAACATAGTTAGTTCCCAAATCCACCTCAGGCTGAAAGAAGGTAAAAGAAGGACAACAATACAAACCACGCTCAACTCCGTAGCTGGGCTTCTACAAGGACAGGAGGGCTCTCTCTGGGTCAATCTCAATGAAAATATTAAAAGGGGCTTGAGATGACTAAAACAACAACTGATCTTAGGCTAGATAAACAAATAGGAGGGTTTTATTTTGATTTTTAGGGGTTTTTGTTGGAAAAAGGGAAAAACAATTTTGGGCTTGGGGATGAGGCCAAATTCTTGCAGAGTTCAAGTTGGGGCGAGGTAGGCAGCGGCTTTGATGTCTTAGATCAAATGAATGGATTGAAAATACTGCTGAGGAGCTGAAGAGGGCAAGAGAGTGCAAGGATCCTCTTCAAACTGACGAAAAACATATAAAACTAAACAAAAGTCTAAGGCAGAGCACCAACAAATCAATGAATTCTACCTCAATTACTCATTTGTTTAATTCAGAAGTAAAGAGAAGGGAAATGGCATACATATAACATTAATGAAACTTACAATAACATGAGAAGAACATCATCAAAACTCAGAAGCCACAAGGATCCCAACAAGTGCTGCAAAACTCTGGTCTTTCCTTTGCCAAAAACTGAAAATGGATGTACAATGAGGTGCCAAACTTTTTCCCAAGTATCTAACCCTGAAAATGTCTCAGAAAATACAATATATAGACCATCCTAACCCCATCCCATGCCTCTAGGGGTCTAGCTCATCCTTCTAGGAGTTGTTTCAACCAATTCTAAACATGGAGCTAAAATCTAGGCAGCCAAACAACTTGCCTCTATATGCTAGGAAACTGATCCATTCACTTAATTTTCACTTTTTAGTGAATGAATCCTCTAGAACAAGTAAAAAAATTCCAAATTTACATCATGGTTACCAAATTACATCAAGAGAGATCAATCATCACATGAAAAAGTAAAACTAGTCAAAACTGGGCGAATTTCTGAGCTGAACAGTGAAATTTGGGCAAAATTCCTCTATGCGTCGCGCCCAAATTCTCTATGCATCGCGCCACTTTGACCCTATTTTTGGGGCACTTCATGAAGTCCAAATTGAGTGCATGATAGCTCGTTGGAAAGCCCTGGATGTCTTCTATCCAACCCAAGTGGAATTTTTCAATTTTGATGTCATTTTCCCCTCCAAAACTGCAATCTCCCAAGAATGGTTCCTGCTAGTGCAAAAAGTGGCAGAAAGGCCATTTTTGGAGTGTTTTTGGCCCTTTAGGCAGCCCAGAATTTGATGAAATTCTTTGGCCATTCCGGAACATACATAATATATCATGAAAAACCCAAAAATGAAAATTTTTCCTCCAGAAGATGTCCCAAACGTAAGCGCGCGTCGGGTGGCGCGACGTGTCGGGCGGAAAAATCTGTTTTGTAACCAAAATTTTCAAAATGACAAAATCTTCTCCAAATTTGCTGAAATTTGGAGTGAAGGTCTCCCATCATGTCTCATGCTCAGCCAAGGAAGCTTCGGCCAAGATTCGGAGTGGATCCGGCCTTTTCCGACGTTTTAGTGCTTTTCTCAACCTCGCCTTCAAGATCTTCATTTTCGCTCTGCAAACGTGTGTGCGGGCCCAATAGTGGTTTTTCATATGTCTGAGCATGTCTTTGTCCCTATTGGCCTTCGCCAAGAGCTTCTCCAGATGAATTTTGACGTGCGTAAGGCAAGTCTCTCGCTCAAATGGTGTCATGTCACCTGGTCTCTTTCGGGCCAATTCACGGTCTTCACGGATTTGCCGCAACTCTATGAGTGTTTTCTGATCCTCCAGTTGTTTATTCCGCTGCTCCAAGTAATCTATAACCCACTGAGCTCTCTGCAACTTCACGGTCAAAGTGTCAATCTCAGCTTTCTGCTCCTGGATTATCTCTTTCAGCTTTGAGCTGGGAGAGCTCGAATCAACATCGATGAGTATAAAATCAGTGTCTTGGCCTCCTGAAGGGCCCTCATCGTGCATAGGCTTCTTGCCTCTGTCCTGAACCTGTACCTGTGCTGATGTCGAAGGCGAGACCCCTTCCATGCCATGTGGAGATAGTACTCGCGCTGCTGATGAAGATAACGAGACCCCTTCCACCCCTGGTGGAGATAGTACTCGTCGTGCTACTGCAAATAAGGCTCTGTGGCCTCTCTGATATGTCACACACACTGGAGCACTGATAGGCTCAGTCTCAGGAACCTCAAACTAATGTGAAGGCTCTGCCTCATCATGAACAATCTCCGGAGGAGGCTGGGGGGCTGCAAAGAAGTCACGAGAAATGAACTCATCCCATGTGATGCCCTGCAAACCAAGCTGATGTACCACAATGATTTTGATGAGCGCATAATGATAAATATTGTTATGTTGCTGCTCTGGAGTCTTCTTCTGCACAAGGGTAGTCATCCGCTCTATGTTTCGGCACATGAAGTATGGAATATTCATCATTCGCACTCTCGTGAAATGCATCAAAAGTCTGATATGGTATGCATAAAGGCGCGAGAATCTACCCTCACAGCTGAAGTATCTAATGATGAGCTTCATTAATGGCGCATAGGACTCCTTTAGAAAACGGAATGGGAAAACTCTGCTCAGCTGCCTCAAATATCCAGGCCTGATGTAAGGTTCATAATATGCTCTATCCAGCTGCTGTCTCTTATTCCACTCCTCACCAATGTTCGGTATCCCGGTCGCCTCAGAAATAGTCTCTGGTGTCAAAGTGAAGTTCACTCCAACAATATTTACATGACCATCCTGCAAATGTAGGACAAATAGGCGAACCAACTCTGGATGGTGCTGAATCTGAGATATCATTTCGCAATACCAAAGACATGAATGTTACTGAAAGCATGTCATTGCAAGCGGGCAGGCCTGCAACTGAGCCAAAGAAGTGGGCTCCTCCTTGACGTGCCTGCCACTCTTATGAGACCTCCTCGGTACATTAAGCTCGGTAGATGAATCACTGTCTTGCTCATATCCCTGCTCATATGGTGAATCTGTCTCTGACATGGTGCTGAAAACAAGGTGTTTGACAAGTCTATGATGATAAATATATGGTGAAAACAAGAGTTTGTTTTTCAATGCCAAGTGTGCCACATATGAAATGAGAGGCTGCAAGGAAGTGTCACAGTGAATACAATGGACTATCAAGTGATTTTGGAATGGACAGACAGTCACTCACTTCTTGGAAAACTTTGAGATTAGGCACCTTTACAAATGATATGGGAATAGGTGATAATGATGGGGGGTAGTTTTAGGAACAAGAGTTGATGAAATGACAATATATAAGTAAAATCAAAGACATAAAGGCAGCCCTTGAATGTTATGGAGATTAGGCTTTTGTCAATAGAGGGAAGTGATGATAAGTAATAAGGTTTGAGGATTAACACATGGGCATAAAAGAGTATAAGGGATATGGGACAGTAGGAATAAAAGAGAAAGACTGTGATAACAGTGTAATGGGAATGGAAAGGGTGGCAAATGACCAGAGTTCAGCACCAAAACTCACTTTCAAATTTCCCACATAAACCTTAGGAGCAGATTTTGATATAAATGTAGGGTTTTTTTTTCACCAATTAAAATCTTGATCTTTGACCTCCAAACACACCAAGCACGTCTTCAAATCAATGAGAAAAGAGTTTCAACTTACTTGGAGCGGAAAGATTTGTTTGATTTTGAAAAATTGAGAAGTAATTTATGAATTTCGGGCTTGGGGGCTCAATGCGCAGCGCGCACACCCAGTGCGCCGTGGCCTTTGGGTGCACCGCGCCCGTAGAAATTAATACTGTGTGTCTCGGCTCAACACGCCGCGTCGTGTGTGTGCACCGGGCCTATGCCCAATGCGCCGCACACACCTTAACACACACAGTTAGCCTTCCTCAAACGCAGTTTTGCTCTTCCACTTCCAACTTCGACTTCTCCCTTGGATTTTCTGAATGAAACTTGTTGCAAATGAATAAATAACCTTGAGAAATATCTTGAAAAGAGATGGTTTTGATTTTTACTTCTTCAAAACCCATTTTGTAATTTTTTTTTACCTTTGGCACTTGTTCATTTAATTCAACTTTTGTTTTTGTTTCCTCATTGATTTTCTAAAGCTAGAATGATGAAATTGGTTGATTTTTTGCAGGGATGTTGGTGTTTGATCCTTGGAAAAGGAGAACCAGAGTCTGCTTTGAAGTCTTCATGGCGGAAAAATACATGATTATTAAAAAAATAAATTCGACAATTTCTTATTCAAAATAGAGTTTTGAACAAGAAATGTCCTCGAGCATGTTTGATAATAAAAATTTTGAACTGAAAACTTATGGAAAACCTCCTCATGGCCTGCGGGCATTGTTTAACATGTCAGAAAACAAAACCCTAGACTTAGAAACTAAAAGACTCTTTTTGACCAAAATAACCATTTATGACTGTAAATGAGACGAACTGAACTTTGATGAATTTTGAGGAAGTTTGACTAACCCAGCAGGTACAAGCATGAGGGAACATGAGAGAACCAAACCCTTCCGTCAGTCAATGGCATGCCCCTAATGGAATGCAGATGAATGAGCGGAATGAGACACCTAAACAATGAAATGCAATAAGAGAAACAATCTCTGACGGAGGGCTGTAAAGACCGACTCTAACATTGGCTCCAATGGGGATGGTAGCTCCTTGGAGGTGCCAAGAATGGCAGATATTTGGGAGAGTAGACCAGTGCTTTTCATCCATTGGGCTATGGAATCGATTATTTTGACAAAAAAACTCAAGACTGGTGACTGAAATTTTGACTTAAACTGACTCAACTCTTAAAACAGAAACGACTGAAACAAACCGACTAAACAGACTCAAATGAAAACTGAAATCCTTCTTCAGAATTATAGCCTTCACTTCGGGCCCCAGACTGAAGAAAAGACTACAGTGCAGACTTACAATGAATTTGAAAAACATGATATGTACAATGACAATGGTCAGTAGAAAACATCTTAGAAATGGTACCGCTTGAGCAGCCGACCATTTATCGGCCCTCCTGGACAGTCTTCACCGTTCATCTCCTTCAAAATAAAGGTGTTCTAACCTCGATATGCTGCAATCTTGAATGGACCTTTCCATAGGTTTTCAAACTTACAGTGTTTTCATTTGTCCTCATTCCTAGCATCCCACTTCAGTACCACTTCCTCCAACTGGAATTTATCCGCCTTCACTTTCCTGTCATAGATCTTTTTTATTCTCTCCTGCAACTTAAATGTATTCTAGAAAACCTCTTCTCTCGTTTGCTGCAAATGAATCATCTGATTTATCCTTCTCTGCATATGGCTTTCTTCACTACCAGCCTCCTGAAGAAGCTTGACCACCGGAACAACAAGTGATGTAGGAAAGACTGTATCTACTCCATAAACTAATTCGAAGGGGGACATACCAATAGACTTCTTTTGACTTACCTGATCAGCCCATAACGCATTTACCAGCTTCTTATGCCAACTCTTCTTATTAATGTCCAACAAATTTTTAATGATATTTACTAGAGACTTGTTGGAAGATTCCGCCAAACCATTTCCTTGCGGATGATAGGCAGTTGAATGTCCCAAAATAATTTTATACTTAGCACAAAACTCAATCATATTTCTTGATTTAAAAGTTGTTGCATTATCTGTGATAAATTTACTCGAGCAACCAAAACGAGACAAAATGTTGTTCTCAAGGAAAGAAATAATTACCGAATCGGTGGCTTGCCTTGTAGGAACTGCTTCGATCCATTTCGTAAAGTAATCGGTGGCTGTTAGAATCCATCTATGTTGTCCTGAGGAAGGAGGATGGATTTCCCCAATGAAATCCAAACCCCATTGCTGGAAAGGGGCGCTTACCTCAATAGGCTTGAGTGGCAATGGCTATAATTTCTGTCTTCCTTCGAAAATCTGGCACTCATGGCAGCCTTTGACTGTTTTATAGACATCAGCAAACAATGTCGGCCAATAGTACCCTGCTCTCAAAATCTTATTGGCAGTTGTCTTCCAAAAATGATGACCCCCGCAGTCTCCTTTGTGAAAATCTTCCATTACCTTCTTCGCTTCTTCCTCCACCAAACAATTCAATAACACACCACCTGGATCCTTCCAATAAAGTGCAGAATTCAAAATACAAAATTTTGCAGCCTTCAGTTTCAAAGTCCTACCTTTGTTTCTAGTCATGCCGGGCGGTGATGACAAATTTTGAAGAACATAGACGATATCTGAATACCATGGGGAATCAACAAACATTTCCGATACCTGAAGTGGCGAATTCTCCTCCTCTTCATCAGACATAGCAGCAATCAGATTTATGTCTAATGCGTGCAAATTCGATTCAGCCATAAGTTTCGCCAGCCCCTGTCCCTTGATAAGTTTCGTGGGCCTTATTTCCACATCATATTCCAGCAAAGCTGCGATCCACTTACCACATCTTCCTTCCGGATCAGTCTGTACTAAAACATCTTTCACAGCAGCGTTAGGAACATAAGCTAAAATATGGGAATGCAAAATGTATACCCGGAAATCCTTCAATGCCTTTACCAGTGCCAGAGCTTGTTTCTCAATGATGTTGTATTTCAAGGCTGCGTCTCTAATAGTTCGACTGAAAAACGCTATGGGCTTCTCATGTCCATCTCTTTTCTGCATTAACACAGCTGCCATGGTATTCTGAAGCAAAGGAAAACAAAATAAAGTCTTGGGTGTAATCCGGGCTGATTAACACCGGAGCTGAAGATAGTGCCAACTTCACCAAATTAAAGGACTTTACCGCATCTTCAGTCCACTTCACTTGGCTGTCCTTTTTCAACATATTTGTTATTTCTCTCAAATGTTCAGCAAGGTTTGGGACAAAACGGCGCAAAAATTTCATCTTACCATTAAAAGACTGAATCTCTTTCTTGTTCCTGGGAGGGTCAATTTGCTGGATTGCTTCAACATGCGCTGGATCAATACGAATGTCGTCTTTGGAAATAATGTGACCAAGTAATTTACCTTCATCCATGGCGAATAAGCTCTTTTTAGGATTAAGCGAGACACCATATTTTCTGCACTTCTGAAAAACAACTTTCAAGTGATACATATGCTCTTCATCGGAATTGGAAAAAACCGTCAAATCATCAAGGTATATAACAAGGAAAACATCTTTTTCATTCGCAAAAGCCATGTCCATCGCCCGCTGGAAAGTTGCACCAGCATTCTTCAAACCGAATGGCATCTTGGCATAGTGGAATGTTCCCCACGGAGTTGTGAATGCTGTTTTGTCGCGATCGTCCTCATGAACCAAGATTTGGTTATATCCAGAATAACCGTCGAGTAGTGACATCTGAGATGCACCCACTACTCGCTGCAATATATGATCCATCTTAGGCAATGGATAATTGTCCTTCAATGACACCTTGTTCAAATTTCTGAAATCAATACACAATCGAATCTCACCTGTCTTTTTCCGCACTGGCACTAAATTGGAAATCCAATCAGAAAATCTGATGGGAACAATGATTCCTGCTTTGTACAACCTGTTTACCTCCTTCTCAATCGATGGTAGCAATTTCGGATTGATTCTTCTTAGCTTTTGTCTGAAAGGCTTCTGATTAGGCTTGATAGGGATAGTATGCTGGATTATATTGGTGTCATACATCTTTAAATCTAAGTAATCCCAAGCGAAAGCATCAGCAAATGAAGACAACAAACTCACATATTCAGCTCTTATCTCCGGTGACAATGATTTGGATAACTTCACCATTTTGGGGTGTTCGGCTGTCCCAATATTTACATCCTCAACTCCTTTTTCAGTCGGTCGTAAAGTTGGCTTCTTGGCCACATCATCCTGATCGAAGAGTTCTTCTAAAGGTATCAAACCTTTAGGAATAATGTTATCTTTCAGCTGCAACACCTCCATTTGATTTACTTGAACATCATCACCATTATCATATTCTACATCGATTGAGGTATCTTTGAACTTACCTTTACTTTGCAGAAAATCATTAATCTCATCATCATCTTGGAAAACTTGCCAACATCTTTGATTATCCGGGACGGTAGGACGGTGCTTCACATGGATCTCGAATTTATTACTTGAATTCATTGGGATATTCAAGTTACTTGCTGCCTTATCAAGTGCATCTGCAATTCCATTTTGAATGTGAGGAATACAAGTCAAGGTATAATCTGAAAACTGCTTCAAAATATCAAGGACAGCGTTCCGGTAAGCCCGCATCCGGGGATGTTTCGTTTGATATTCACCCTTTACTTGCTTAATCACCAATTCGGAGTTGCCATAGACTGCAATTCTCTTAGCATTCAGCTTTCTAAGAATCTTTAGGCCAGCAATCAGAGCTTCATACTCAGCCTCATTGTTTGAACAATCAAATGCTAATTTGTAAGAACATACCCGTACATTGCTCGGTACCTTATTTGGAGCGGAAAAAGGACTGCGTACCCAAATACCAATCCCAGCACCATCATTGCCCACTGCACCATCGAAATCCATGGTCCATAGACCCTCTTCATCATCCTCTAAGTGTTGAAATTGTGCTAGCTCTGTTTTTTCTGCTTGTTGTCCACTATCTTTAGCTGATTGCTCAGCTGTGCTTTCCGGTTGTTGCCTTTATTTCTGCAAAACTTCTCTGAAATTCTCGGTAATCTCTGGAATATCTTCTGCTTGAACTAACTGACTATCTACATCATTGAAACTATCAGCAAACAAAACAAAAGACTCTAAATCTGTATGTACATAATTAATCGGATGATTAACCGGTTTCTCCTTGGTTGTAATCATATACTTCATTTTTTGTTCCTGGTACAACTTTCTCATTTGGCCAAACACGGGAATCGTCACATAGGAGAAATCTAATTGTAATTTCCCTTTCAATTTTTCTCCCCAAGATCTGGAAAGCAACATACCAAACCTGGGAGGAATGTCTGCCACAACAACGTCCATCAAAACATTCTTTGTAGGAATCTGATCCAAACTTACAACCAAGTCTTTAATGAGCCCAATACATCTCACTCTGCTAGAATCAAATGAATAAAGATCGTGGTACTTCCTGGTAATGTCTAAACCCAACTTCTCCATGATTTCTTTCGGCATAAGATTATGGGAAGCACCGGAATCGAACATGGCATTATGCAATACAAACTCATGCAATCGAAGACTAATATAAAAAGGAGGCACTTCGCTGTCCGGAGACTCACCATCTAAAGCTGGTCCAAATATCAGTTCCGGTTGATCATCTTCAATATTCACCATATCAGACATGGGATCGAAATTCAAAATTTTGGAAACTTGACCTTTATAACTGCTGTTCCTCATTAGTTCAGTCAAGGGAATGGATACCTTTAATTTAGAAATCTCATTCTCCAAACTAAAGGCTGAAGTCTTTTCGATCTCTTTGGCTGGAACATCTTTCTTTTCAGCCTTCTCCCTCGATGTAATTGGCTGATTTTATTTTTCTGCTGATGATGACTTGGTGGCAGCGGGATCAACTATCTCTTTTGCTTTCTTTTGTGCAACAGGTGAATCGTTTTTAGGTGCTGAAACTTCCTTTCTCTTCTGAATTGGATTGACTGGTACATCTCTATTTCTAAGAGAATATTGATTCTGTTGGGCTGACAATGCATTCATATAACCTCTCTGATATTCATCCGACTCTTCCTCAAGAGCAGCATCATTAGCCAAGATAAAATCCTCATCTTTTTGTACCGCTGAACTTTCTGCATACTCATCATCTTCAGTGATATAAATGGGCAAATCATCAGGAGTAAAGAAATGATTTTCCTCCCCTACTACATCATCTTCATCATCTAAATCCCGACCAACAAAATTCTGCTGAAGAGGTGTCTTTACTTGCTGTTGGACTGCTAGTTCTTGTGCTCGCTGTTCTCGTTGGTTAATCCTAAATTGTGGCTGCTACTGACCACGAAAATTGGGATTTCGAATCTGCGGTTTGGGCTTATCAAGAGTGAACCTTTCGAACATTTTTTCCACTTTGCGAAGTATCTGACATGTTGTGCCTCAATCTAGTCTCCTAAACTGAGTTCATTTAATTGTCAACCAGGATTTGTAAACTGCTGAAGTGAAATGTACCATATGTACCTAGGTGCTTGTTTTCTAGTGCGTTGTATGTAGTGTTTTGTGATGTTTTGGTCTTTTATGTTGATTTATGATGTTTTTGGTCTTTTGAAGTTTTATGTTTACAATGAAAATGCCTAGAAAACTAATGAAAAGGAATTGGTGGTCAAGAACACACTTGAGCCTAATGTATGGAATGGCAAATGTAATCAAAAACACTAAAGCAACATCTAAACTATGACCAAATAGAAACAAGAGCTTAATGATGACAAATGACACAAACTAGACTTTGAAAGATGATCACTAAATATGCAAGTTTTCTAACTAAACAGTTAGACACTAATCATGATGCAACATTCTATTCTAAACTCATCTATTCCATGACTAATTCCTAGTTCTATTCTGCAATTTCAATTGATTGTCACAGAACCTATACTCAAAGGTTATTGGTTTCTTTTCAAGGTGGTTCTGTTGAGGAAGAGCTCTGTTTATGGTGAGGAATTTGCAGAGATATTTCAGACCTTGTAATGATGTTATCTTCTGTTCCTAAGGTTATGGATCACTGGTGGTTTTCAGAACAAAAAGATATTTGTAAGTAATGAAGGCTGTCTTATGAATTCTATCAACTAAAGTGATCTATTGTGCAAAAGGTGACAATGTGACTATGAGATTTAAGTGCAATGAATTGATTTAAACATGAGCTTAAGATGCTTCTAAACTAAAACAATGTTAAACCATAAGCCATCATCAAACTTTGAAACGAAGTAGCTGGACATGAATTAAATGCAAAATGAAACTCCGGAGCGTTCTAATTAACATGTACTATTCTATGAAGTTACACAATCTGGTTGTTCATCATTAATGATATTTTGGAAAAGTTCCTTCTTGTGGAAGAGGTAGAACAATTCTGACTGTGGACTTGTATGCATTTGAAAGAAAATGAACTGAAAGCAAATGAAAAACTAAATTGTCACATCACAGTCATATCTTGAACTTCTTAAGGATGTCTTGGAAGAATTTCTTCTTGTGGAAGAATGATTAGGACAAGTGCAACTGTGATAGTGAAGACTAAAAACTACAACTAACTCATATAGCACTATAGCTATTCATCATTCATTGTTATGATATGTTGGAAGAATGTCTTCTTGTGAAAGAACTGGAATGAATATAACTACAGTCTCTAGTTAAAAACAAATACAACTCCTATCCTACAGTACCATAGTCATTAAACATTCATCGTTTTGATTTATTGGCATAGTGTCTTCTTGTGGAAGAACTGGAACGAATATGACTACAGTAGCTAGTTAAAAACAAATACAACTCCTATCCTACAGTACCATAGTCATTAAACATTCATCATTTTAATTTATTGGCAAAGTGTCTTCTTGTGGAAGAACTGGAACGAATATGACTACAGTAGCTAGTTAAAAAAAAATACAAGTTTAACTCCTATCCTACAATACCATAGTCATTTAAACATTCATCATTTTGATCTGTTGGAAGAGTGTATTCTTATGGAAGAACTAGAATGAGTACGACTACAGTATATAAAACAAAACAACTACTAATTCAATATGCAGAACGTAAAGACAGCTAGGAAAAACTTATCTAGTTTACGCAAAAGAAATCCGTTCAAGGGGTAGGGGCCCTCTACCACTTGACGGCATTCAACTCCAAATTAAATCACGCCTTCAAGATAATTTTGTCTGCTCCATTAACGATGCAATAGTTTGAACATAATGCTCTGTGTCTTCAAAGACGTAACACAGAGTTTTCACAAAATCTAGCAGCAAATCTAATACAAAATCTCTAACTAAGCTCTCGACCTACTCAAGAGTTTATAAAGTAAATGCAAGTAACAATAATTACAATAATTTAGGAATGATGTCTTTCCTTATCCAAATCATCTTAGGAGTCTTTGAGGAGGCTGCGTGAAGGAGAAAAGACACCTGGACTGAGACAGTCCTAGTAGGAGTCTTCCTTCACAAATGTGTTCCCACGTGCATAACCGTACCCAGAATTCATTTTCTCTTCCATGACGAGCAACACACCATGTAGGCACGACGTGGATCATGCCCATATGCGTTTTTCCTCAAGAGGCCACCTGGAACATGCTCAAACATAAAGGTAGCTGCAGAATCGCCGGTTAGCTACGGAATGCATGCATTCTGCAGCTAGTTTCGGTCAAAATGCTTAACAATGGCAACAATCACAAAATTCAACAAGTCAGTTATGTAAGCCATTCTAGAAGTAATTTTAACTATTTTTATTGATCAATTGGGTTTAAAATGGAAATGGACAAGGGAAAAATAAGGTAAAATGAGGTGAAGGAAAGCACAAATTTGAGGCTCAACATACCCCCACTGCTGTCTCTTTGCATGTCCTCATGCAAATTATCCTATGAATTATGAGGCTTCTGCAAGGACATCTAATCCCCTTCTTCTCCTTTGTCTGAATGTTAGAGGCCTTCTGGGTTTCCTGATCACAAGTTTGAACCTGAGGTTTGTGAGTGCTCTGACCAACTTTTTGTTCCTTGTCTTCATCTTCTCATTGGTCCTCTCCACTTTGTTTATATGCAAGGATAAGGTTGAGTTCATGTCAGTCTTGAGCTTGATTTGATCTTTGAGAATTTCATTCTCATTTTTGATGTGTCTATTCAACAATTCCAACTCATACCTATCCCTCCTCAATATATCAATTTCAGTTAGTGGAGGACTGGGGGTTCTCTCTTCTCTTCCTGAAGCTGTTCTCTCTAAAGTTTCCACATAATCATAGATTTCCTGTTGAGCAGGATCAATCTCAGGGGTGCCTTCATAAAAATCTTCATCATCATACTCTTCCATGGATGTTTCTTCATCTTCAATATTGATTACCCCTATTTGTTTGATTGATGTTTTCTTCAGTTTTCCTTTTAATCTGTGGCTTCTCCTAAGTTGAGAGGAACCCTCCCCTTTTTCTATAACAGATTCCTTGATTACCTTCTCTGCCTTGAGTTGACTCTTGATTCTAGTCAACTTCTCCAAAATGACTTCTTCACTGCTTTCTTGAACCGGTTTGTCAATTTTACCCTTTGGAGTCCTCCATCTCCTACTTCTCTTTGTGGCCTGTGGTTCAGGTGATAGTTCTTTTGCTTCCTCAAAATGATTTCTTATTAAGAAATCATCCCATGTATCATTTGATTTAGATAAATGATGCTCAATTAAAATTTTGACTAACCCATGATGATACAGGGTTGTTTCCAAAAACTGAACTCTTCTCTGAACACAAGAAGCCATTTTCTTCAGACTTTGATACAAGAAATATGGTAAATTCAAATCTTCTCCTAGAAAATGCAACATTAGTCTCATATGGTAGACATAAAATGTCCCATATCTACCCTCACATGAAACAAATTTTTGTAAAAGAAGTAGTATATTCCTCCATTTGCTCTTCAATGCTGTACTGGGAATTCCCTTCTTGAACACACTAACATCCATGTTTGGTGATTTTAAGATTTGTTTCAATGAGTCATTATGGAATTCCCTATTTTTAAACCATCTTTCCCCAGCTCTGGATAATCCTGTAGCCTCTGCTATAAAAACTTCATTAACAGTAAACTTAACATCCCCTATTTCAACCTCAGTGCCTTGGAATGATCTAGCAAATGTTTTGGTGACTTCCTTATGGCAACCATTAAACTTTTCCAAGAATTGGAGCCATCCTATTTGTTGTAGCATCTCCTTGCATTGTGGATAACCTTCTAAATATTTTGATCCTATAGGTTCAATCCTTACGATGAAACCCATGATTTTTCACTATCAATTAACACTCTTCTCTATCCACAAAACAATGGCTTTACTTTCGGATTAAAATGACTTCAATCTCTAAAAAAAATGGCTTCAATTTTGGAAGAACATACCTTTGAAATAGCTACAGTCTTAAAAATCTCTGGTTTGTATGCCTCTGTTTGAAAAATGCCTTCGAATCCTCGGACTGATGTACTTCTGTTGAACTTTGGAATGATATGGAAGCAATTTCAATTTTCGAGCTAATGTATCTCTGATAGACAGTGGTAGATGATTTCAAGTTTCTTTTTGTGCAATACCTCCATCCTTGATAACAGAAAGACTTCAAACTCAATCACTGAAAAATACTTTTGTTTCTAGTAACAACAGACTTCAAACTTAACCTCTGTCTCTGATAGCAAATGGTATGCTTCAAATTCAACACTTACAGTAACTTTGTCTCGGGTAACAACAAACTTCAAAACCAGTCACTACCACACCTCTGTCTTTGGTAATAACAGACTTCAAACTTCAATTACTACCACACCTCTGTCTTTGGTAGCAAAGTCTTCAATTTTAGCACCTCTGTCTTTGGTAGCAAAGTCTTCAATTTTAGCACCTCTGTCTTCTGGTAGCAACAGGCTTTAAACTCTACACGACCACAAGTCTGTGTTGATAGTGAAAATGCTCCAAACTTCGTTCTCAGTGATATGCTCTCTGTTCATTGAGTTCTCACACCGTTATGCTTCCAATGTACCTCTTCTGTTCTGCCCCTGATGATAATAATGCTTCTTCCTTCGGAATGGAATACTGGCTACGGAATGACGTTATGGCAAATGGTCACGGCATAGAGTGGTGGAGTGAGGTGGAGGATTGCATTAATGATTTGAGGAGACGGCGGAGGATTTATGACGGCAGGAAAAATCTCAATCATTAAAGAACTTGGTTAAGAGTCGTGGGAATTTCAAATGATTTGGCCGTTCCACCGCTCAAATGCTATTGGATAGAAAATTTGAATTGGAAGATTTAATACAAAGTCTATAGAGGGTTTTGTTTGGTGTTTGATCAATAAAATAATTAAAACAACTTTTTGAATAATCCACAACTAAACTATGCTAAATTTTCATGAATTGCCATCGTAATTTAAATTTGTTACCTCTGCCCTTTATTTGATGTTTGTGTAGCCTTTGTCTTCTCTGCTCATCTTTGGAGGAATCTTTCACAATTTTCTTGATATTTTTGATTCATGAATTCACTGGATCACTTTGTTGTAATTATGATGTCTGCTGGTTGATGCCTTCAGGGTTTATGGCTGCAAAAAGACTGTCGGGCTGCAGAAAAGGTGATCAGCTGCAGAATGTCCACTGAGCTGCAGAATGTTCCTGTAGAATACTTTAATCATGAAAAATGAAATGTTTTTGGAAGATGGGTGAAATGTTTATGAAAATGGATGAAAATGGATGATGGATTATGAAGTGGATAATGGAAAAAAAATGGATTCAGTTCATGGAATGAAGGAACATAGGGGCTGTACTGAAATTCATTCACTTGCAGCAAGATATCAAATTCTATGTTTTGACATGAAATGAATGGAAGATGGAGTGAAATGAATGGAATGTGGAATGGAGTGAAATGTGAATGATGGATGGGATGAAGTATGGATGGATAATGAATGGAATGAGATGAAATGAATCATAAGTACTATGGCACTGAACTTATGATTTTTATAACAACTGCTTAGAAACAAAAATGGGAAAAGTTAGAGTGTCAGAGAAACTCTGATTTTCACCCTATCTTTTCTGTATAAACATGCCAATCAATGATTGGTTTTCATGTTTATACCTTTATTTATATATATATATATATATATATATATTTATTTATTTATTTTTCAAAAGAGAAATGCTTCAGAAAATTTAATCAAGTTGATGAAGAAGAGAGACTCTTCTTCATTAACTTCACATCATTGTCTTCTTGGAACTTCTTAATAAACTCTTCTCTTGAGAGTGGCTTGTGGTATAGCTTCAGTCTATGACCATTCACAAGAAAAGTGACCTCTTCTTCATCTATAGTTCTGATTTTTACTGCCCCATTATCAAAAATTCGAACAATTTCATATGGCCCAAACCAATGTGTCTGAAATTTCCCTTGAAAATCCTTGAATTTTGAATCAAACAAGAGAGCCCAATCACCCTCTTTAAATTTCTTCTCTTTGATGTACTTGTCATGCCATCTAGCCCTTTGTTGTTGGACTAGACTTGTTTTCTGAACTGCATCTTGTCTGATCTCATCCAATTCATTAATTTGCTCTAGTCTATGCTTTTGTGCCTCCGTTAGATCAAGTCCTAGCTGAACTGCCATCTTGAATGTTTGGATTTGGAACTCTATAGGAAACAAAACTTGCTTTCCATTAACAAGCTCATAAGGAGTATGGCCTGTTGTGTTTCTCCATGTAGTTCTATAGGCCCACAAGGCTTCAGGAAGCCTATCTACCCAATCTCTTCTATGTAGATGAACAATCTTTGTTAGGATTCCTTCAATGACTTTGTTAGTGGATTCCACTTGACCATTTGCTTGTGGATGATAAGGAGTAGATGTTCTATGTCTGATTTTGTACTTCTCCATCATTTTCTCCACTAGCCTTGATGTAAATTGAGCTCCTTGATCTGTAACAATTTCCCTTGGGACACCAAAACGAGTAAAAATATCCTCAAAAGAAAAGTAACTACAGATGATTCATTAGCAACAAGTAATGGTTTAGCTTCTACCCACTTAGTAACATAATCAGTGCAAACTAATATATATTTCTTTTGTCTTGATGGAGGACTAATAGATCCTACAAAATCCAAAGCCCATTTTTCAAAAGGTTCAATGTGTACCTGAGGTTGTAATGGCATCTCACCTGAAGGAGAAGGTTTCCCTACCCTTTGGCAACTGTCACACCTTTTGACATATTCCCTTGCATCTTTAAACAAATATGGCCAATAATATCCTAAGTTAAGGATCTTATAGGCTGTCCTCTTATCTGCAAAGTGTCCGCCACAAGGTTCATCATGACATGCCTTGAGAATCTCAGGCATCTCATCTTCATGAACACACCTTCTAATGATCAAATCTGGACCTGTCTTGTACAACTCATTAGCGACCCATGAATATCTTACACTATCATTAATGATTTTTCTTTTATCCCTTGCATTCATAATTGAAGGAAATTTTCCTGAAACTAAATAATTGGAAATATCAGCAAACCATGGAGTTTGAGTAGAGATTGCAAAAATATATTCATCAGGAAATTGATCTTCAACCGGAGTGTCATCTTTGATATTTTGGATTCTAGATAGGAAATCAGCCACTGTGTTTTGTTTTCCAGGCCTATCTAGAATAGTAATGTTGAATTCTTGTAATAGTAACAACCATCTTATAACTCTACCATTAGTGATTGATTTGTTCATTAAATATCTAATTGCAGAATGATCAGTGTGAATAAAAGTTTCATAGCCTGTTATATAGTGTCTAAATTTGTTTATGGCATGAACAACGACTAAAAACTCTTTTTCAGTTACAGTATAGTTTAACTCTGCAGGAGTCAAATTTTTACTGATATAATAGATGGCATAGGGAATCAAATCTTTCTGTCCCAATACTGCTCCTAGAGTTGTATCGGAAGCATCTGTCGAGATATGAAAAGGTAACTTCCAATTAGGTCCCCTTAATATAGGTGCTTCAGAAATTTTGGTTTTCAGGGTTTCAAAAGCTAACTGGCAATCAGAAGTCCACTTAAATTCACAATCTTTGGTGAGTAATTTGAAGAGAGGAGATGCTATTTTGGTGAAGTTTTCTATAAATCTCCGATAGTACCCCGTAAATCCTAGAAAACTTCTTACATCTCTTTGACAACTTGGAATGGATAGGTTAGAAATAACTTCAACTTTCGCTTCATCAACTCTAATCCCATCCCCTGAAATGTGGTGCCCTAAAACAATACCCTCAGTGAACATCATAAAACATTTTTCATGACTAAGAGAAAGGTTTGCTTATTGACATCTTTTTAAGACCTTTTCCAAGTTTTCTAAAGCCTCTTCAAATGTATCCCCATAAACTGTAAAATCATCCATGTATACCTCTACACAGTCATGTATCAGATCAGAAAAAATTCCTAATACTGCCCTTTGGAATGTTGCAGGTGCATTGCACAATCCAAATGGCAATACTCGGTAGGCATAAGTACCCCAAGGACAAGTAAATGTGGTTTTATCTTGGTCTTCAAGTGCTACTTGGATTTGATTGTAACCACTAAATCCATCCAGGAATGAAAAGTACTTTTTACTTGCTAATGTATCTAATACTTGATCTATGAAAGGTAAGGGAAAATGGTCTTTAAGAGTAGCTTTATTCAGTTCTCGGTAGTCAACACACACCCTCCATTTTCCATTTTCTTAGGTACAATTACTAAAGGGGAAACCCACTGACTATCTGAAATAGGATAAATGAAGTTAACATTTAACAATTTTTGTAATTCTTCCTTGACAATTTCCCTAAGATTTGGATTCATCCGTCTTTGAGGTTGTCTAATTGGTTTGCAATTTTCCTCTATATAGATGTGATAAGTACAAGTCTTGGGACTTATCCCTTTCATGTCAGTGTATTCCCATGCATATGCAGAAGAATGTCTCTGTAATACTTTGACTAGCTCTTCTTGTTGAGATTTTTCCGGGTTTTTGTTTATGTTCAAGGTTTTGCCTGGAAAAATTTCACTTGTAGAACTGCCAAATTTGTCCATAGAATGAAGAGACATCTGTCTAGATGACAAGAAATCAATATTGGATTTCTCTTGAAATGATTCTTGTTTGTGCTCTGGAGAAGATTCAAAATTTTCTAGAGTATTCAGAATTTGATTATCTTCACTAATTTCTGAAATTGTGAAGAGTGGTTGCAAATATTCTTCATCCTCTATCAATTGAGTGTCATCTAGATCTGTAATTGTCCTAGCTGGAGGATATAAAGTGAATTTCTTTGTTGAACTTCCATCAGAAATATACATATCACCGGACCTACAACTAATAAAAGCATCAGCTGTAGCCAACCAAGGTCTTCCTAGTATGACAGGATGGCCTCCTACATTATTCTTGGGTGTCAGGATCATGAAATCCACAGGGTACTCCCAAGAGTCTAGGGACACTGGAATGTCTTCTATTACCCCATCTGGTCTGATCACAGATCTATCTGCTAGTTGTAATACTGTGGGTGTAAAGAGAAGATTAGGAAGTTCAGTTTGTCCATGATTTGTCTACTCATGATATTTATTGCTGCTCCTAAGTCAATGAGTGTGTTTTGAATTTCAATTCCATTGATGTGAATTTTGACAACTGGATTTCCTGGGTCAAGGTACTTTGGAATAGTAGTCTTACCCATCATAATGTCTGCTATTTGTCCTACCAGTTGAAATTTCTTGGTTTCTCTTATTCTTTTCTTTGTTGTCTTCATACTCAACTCCTTTATTGTTTTGGCTAAAATTGGGATTTCCTTGATGGCTTGCAATAATGGAATTTTAATGCAAACATTTCTCAATTCATCCAAGAAATCATAATTAGGCACCATTATTTGTTTTTCTACATCTTTGTCAATTTGTAATCTTTCCGGAAAGGGAGGTATAGAAGTAGATGTGGATGGTTGCTCTAATACTGGAGTTGGGCTTATTGGATCTTTTTGTTTCGGTTTTTCAATGTTTTGGCCTTGAAAGGATGTTTCTTCCTCAAGACTTTTATTAACCCGTAGGGAGTCTTCCTCAGAATCATCTTGTTCTTGTATGATCACAGAAGGTTTCCTCTTCTCAAGTATCCTTCCAGACCTAAGTTGAACATCACTAAGGTCTAGAGGAGTAATTAAATAAGTTGGAAATTGTTGTCCTTCTATCATATATGTATTCTGAGGATTCTTATTATTGGGGTTTGGTATAGGCTGAGCTGGCAATTGATTGGATTTTTGAGGGAATAGTAATGGAAGTGGTTGATTTTGATGAGGTTGGTTCTGATGATGTTGTTGAGTATTTTGTTGAAAATTTTGTTGAAGATTTTGAGGAAAATTTTGTTGAGAATTTTGAGGATAAAATTGTGGATATGGTGGATAGGATGGTGGATACTGATAATATGGAGAGTATCTTCCATAGGGACCTTGTGATCCTTGTGCCCAAGCTTGAGATTGATTTTGGAATTGGGGCCAAGGTTGCTGCCAAGAATTCCAAGGTGGAGGTTGATTATACATCTGATCATGAAATCCTTGTGTCTGAGATCCCTGCCAAGGTCTTCTAGATACAAAGTTAAGAGATTCTGTGGAATCTGTAGGAGTTTATTCTTGAAAAATAGCCTTGAGACCAGGAAGAGAAGGACAATTCTTGGTCTCATGTTTCTCAGAACAAATAACACAGGTTTCTACAACTTTTACATCTAAAGGACACTCTCTCAAGGCATGTTTCTTCCTACATTTGGGACAAAAGATTGTCAAGGCATCAGATTCAGCCTTTTGCTTGTTTTGTATCTTGAGGGTGTCTATTTGTTCACTAAGACTCCCTAAGATGTCAGATTTAAAATCATCAAGCATGTGTCCTATTTCTGATCTACTTACTGTCCCAGAAGCGGATTTACTTGCTCTTGCAAGAGCAGGATCTCTTGGACCTTTGACAGTTTTGGATTTCCCTCTTGAAAGGTTGATACATAACTCAGATATTTCAGGTAATGTGAGTTGTGATATATCCCCTTTTCCCATCATGTTGAGGATATCCAACCATTCATCCCTAATGGTTTTCAACAAAAGAGCTTTTAAAGTGTCTTGATCTAGGTTTTCCATTTGTGCCCTTTTTATGTTGTATTTAAATATTTCCAACAAATCTTCTAAGTTTTCATCTTCTTTTTGTATCATCTTGAACACTTCTTCCTTATGATTAACCGGCATACAATAATCCAAGTATCTCTCTAGAAATGCTTGTTTCATGTCTTCCCATGTCCTAATGGAACTACTGTTTAAACTCATAAACCACTTCAATGCTGCTCCTTTCAGAGTTGAAGGAAATAATTTCAAATTTTGAGCATCTTGAAGATAGTCATAAGTCCTACACAGCACTTCAAATTCGAATAAGAAAGTTTCAGGATCCTCAGTTTTAAGTCCATAGAAGTTCGGAAGGACAGAGGGTGAAATATTTTTCATGGTTGTATTGGTTTCTTCATCAAGTATAGGGAACCCAAAAGAGCTTCCTATTCTACCTCTTCCTCCATCTGCACCTCTACCTCCTTCTCCTCTTCCTCCTTCTCCTCTACCTCTACCTCTACCTCCTCCAAATAATGTGTGTTCTCCATTAACAACTCCTCCTCCTCCTTCTTCTGCCATGGTTGACTCTCTTGTGGAAGTAGAAAGGTTTGTATCCTCAACAAAGGTTTTTGGATCCTCTTCTATGGCAGGTTCAGTGGATGAAGTGGAAGGTTTCTCTAATGGAATAGGTGACCTTAGATCTTCTAGAAGTCCAGGATCGGTAAAGGATGGAAGATGGGTTTGAGTTGAAGGTGTACTAGTTCTGGATCTAGATGAAACAAGTGGTGTTCTAGATGTCAAACTTCTGCCTCTGCTGCTTATAAATCTTCCTCTTGAATCTCTCTCCCTATGCATAAAATTGTTTTTGGATGCTAAGAAACAAAGTTTACCTAGTTTTCACTTCCCCGGCAACGGCGCCAAAATGTTGTGCCTCAATCTAGTCTCCTAAACTGAGTTCATTTAATTGTCAACCAGGATTTGTAAACTGCTGAAGTGAAACGTACCATATGTACCTAGGTGCTTGTTTCCTAGTGCGTTGTGTGTAGTGTTTTGTGATGTTTTGGTCTTTTATGTTGATTTATGATGTTTTTGGTCTTTTGAAGTTTTATGTTTACAATGAAAATGCCTAGAAAACTAATGAAAAGGAATTGGTGTTCAAGAACACAGTTGAGCCTAATGTATGGAATGGCAAATGTAGTCAAAAACACTAAAGCAACATCTAAACTATGACCAAATGGAAACAAGAGCTTAATGATGACAAATGACACAAAATAGACTTTGAAAGGTGATCACTAAATATGCAAGTTTTCTAACTAGACAATTAGACACTAATCATGATGCAACATTCTATTCTAAGCTCATCTATTCCATGACTAATTCCTAGTTCTTATTCTGCAATTTCAATTGATTGTCACAGAGCCTATACTCAAAGGGTTATTGGTTTCTTTTCAAGGTAGTTCTGTTGAGGAAGAGTTCTGTTTATGGTGAGTAATTTGCAGAGATATTTCAGACCTTGTAATGATGTTATCTTTTGTTCCTAAGGTTATGGATCACTGATGGTTTTCAGAACAAAGAGATATTTGTAAATAATGAAGGCTGTCTTATGAATTCTATCAACTAAAGTGATCTACTGTGCAAAGGGTGACAATGTGACTATGAGATTTAAGTGCAATGAATTGATTTAAACATGAGCTTAAGATGCCTCTAAACTAAAACAATGTTAAACCATAAGCCATCATCAAACTTTGAAACAAAGTAGCTGGACATGAAATAAATGCAAAATGAATCTCCGGAGCGTTCTAATTAACATGCACTATTCTATGAAGTTACACAATCTGGTTGTTCATCATTAATGATATTTTGGAAAAGTTCCTTCTTGTGGAAGAGGTAGAACAATTCTGACTGTGGACTTGTATGCAGTTGAAAGCAAATGAACTGAAAGCAAATGAAAAACTAAATTGTCACATCACAGTCATATCTTGAACTTCTTGAGGATGTCTTGGAAGAATTTCTTCTTGTGGAAGAATGATTAGGACAAGTGCAACTGTGATAGTGAAGACTAAAAACTACAACTAACTCCTATAGACTATAAATCCTCTGAGAAATTATTATCAGTTTCCACCCCTCCAACATTTTAATGTTTCCATTTCATCATTTTAATCTCAATAATCTTGTGGTATAGATAACTGGCCCCTTGGATCACACTTGATGTTGTTGTTCAATTAAAGCCCAGATATGACTCCATAGCCCAATGGACTAAAAACCAGCGTTATATCTATCTGTCTGCCAAATCTATTCTATTTTCTTGCAACTTCTCACTTTTGAAACTTTTTGCACTTAGGAATTTCCCCTCAAGTAACATTTCATGCTCAACCATCCAAAACAAAACAAAACAAAACCCTTGGCCTTCATAACTAGCCTAATATCATTACCTTAAGCTTTTCAAAGACAATATCCATCTTTGTACATATTGGAGAGATCCCTCTCCGGATTCAGGAGGGCTAGATCCTAGAATCCCAAAGTTGGTTGAAATGATGTTAACTCTGTGATTGGACTCTCCCAATCTTGCTAATAAATTACAGAGACCTAACAGATACCTTTAATTTAGAAATTTCATTCTCCAAACTAAAGGCTGAAATATTTTCGATCTCTTTGGCTGGAACATCTTTCTTTTCAGCCTTCTCCCTTGATGTGATTGGCTGATTTGAATTTTCTGTTGATGATGACTTGGTGGCAGCGGGATCAACTATCTCTTTTGCTTTCTTTTGTGCAACAGGTGAATCGTTTTTAGGTGCTGAAACTTCCTTTCTCTTTTGAATTGGATTGACAGGCACATCTCTATTTCTGAGAGAATATTGCTTCTGCTGGGCTGACAATGCATTCATGTAACCTCTCTGATACTCATCCGACTCTTCCTCAAGAGCAGCATCATTAGCCAAGATAAAATCCTCATCTCTTTGTACCGCTGAACTTTATGCATACTCATCATCTTCAGTGATATAAATGGGCAAATCATCAGGAGTAAAGAAATGATTTTCCTCCCCTACTACTTCATCTTCATCATCTGAATCCTGACGAAAAAAATTCTACTGAAGAGGTGTCTTTACTTGCTGCTGGACTGCTGGTTCTTGTGCTCGCTATTCTTGTTGCTTAATCCTGAATTGTGGCTGTTGCTGACCACGGAAGTTGGGATTTCGAGTCTGCGGTTTGGGCTTATCAAGAGTGAACATTTCGAACATTTTTTCCACCTTGCGAAGTATCTGATCTGTAGATGTAGAAGCTTCTTCCTTTATCACAACTTTCTTCTCTGCTTTCAATCTAGCTCTCTTGTCATTCAAATTCGCGTCAACACTCACGGCAATCTTCTGCATGTCCTCTAAAGTGGGCGGATCTCTGTCTCGTAATGAATAGGCCATCTCCGGATCAAAACCATCCGGGAACTTTAACAAAGCTGATTTCTTAGAAGGCCTCAAATCATCAGGAATGGCATTATAAACCACATTAAATATGATAATATAGTCTTGAACGAACTCACCAGGATTGCGCTTAATCTTAGTATACTCATAAGTGATTTGGAGCAGGTCTTTCTTCATTTCCCACCGATCTAGAAACTGTCTCTAAAGATCTTCTAATGTATTAATACTTCTGGGCTACAAAGCTCTGAACCATTTACGTACCTCACCTCCAAAATTTTGCACAAACAATCTCATGGAGACATTCTCTTCATCAATTTCATGGAGGTCCAAAAAGTCTGTCATTCTATCAATATGCTGCTGAGCGGGCGCACTTTGAGGAGTACCATCAAACAAAGGAATTTTACTCTGATAATCAGCGGGCATGGGATCCAAGTTTGCTGGCAAAACAAGAGGTGTGAATCTAGCAGCCATTGCTCTTGGTGGATTTATGATCTGTCTTGGAGAAACGGGTGGAGTAGGAGCAGTAGGTGTACGAGGTGTATGTGGTGGAGATGGAGGAGGAATTACTGTAGATTGCTGATCAGATATCAATGGTTGTACAGGAATGGTAGGAATGAAAGAAGGTTTAGCTCGAACTTGTGAATCAGATGTAACTACTAATGGACCAAGATTTTCAGAAGCGGACTCTATGAATTCAGGGATATTCGTTGCCACAATAGAATTCTGAAGATTCAAGATGTAATTATCAATGGATCTATTAGCTTGTTCAACCTCAAGATACTTGATTAACTCAGGATTTATGACGGTAGAACCAGTAGCACTTTCAGATTTAGTTTCAAACAACGACAACTTGAACCGATCATCAAACTCAATATCTTCAATGAATTTAAATACAGTAGGGTATGAATGAGATTTAAACAAAGGGATCATGGGACTTTCTCGACGGAGGATTCTTGAAATCAGATTGGGATTCTCATACAATGGAGGCAGATTAGGATCGAGATTTGATCTAGTATGTCTTCTAGAAGCCAGTGTGTTGATCTATTCAAAAATTAAAGGACAAAACCGATCTCTTTCAGCCTATCAAATTCTAGACTCAATCACCCAAAAGTCCAGAACGATGTAATATACTGGGGTAATTCACAAGTCAAATGTCACGTTCACAAGCTAAACCGGAGATTGACTGAAGCAGCATTTATCTACTTCCGCTAATGCAAAGCAAAAGCGTTTCGAAAGCTATCTGGTGTGACTTCAGGCTCCGTTTGTAACTTATGAAACAAATAACACCAACAAGCAAACCATTTTGTCCCCAGTATGGTCACCACTATGTTAGTTCCCAAATCCACCTTAGGCTGAAATAAAGCAGAAAAATGACAACACCAAACCACGCTCATCCTCGTAGCTAGCCCTACGAGGACAAGAGAGGGCTCTCTCTGGGTCGATCTCAATTAAAATATTCAAAGGGGCTTGAGATGACTAAAACAACAACTGATCTTAGGCTAGATAAACAAATAGGAGGGTTTGATTTTGATTTTTAGGGGTTTTTTTTGGAAAAAAGGAAAAACAATTTTGGGCTTGGGGATGAGGCCAAATTCTTGCAGAGTTCAAGTTGGGGCAGGGTAGGCAATGACTTTGACGTCTTAGATTTCAATGAATGGATAGAAAAGACTGCTGAGGAGCTGAAGAGGGCAAGAGAGTGCAAGGATCCTCTTCAAACTGACGAGAAACATGTAAAATTAAACAAAAGTCTAAGGCAGAGCACCAGCAAATCAATGAATTCTACCTCAATTACTCATTTGTTTAATTCAGAAGCATAGAGAAGGGAAATGGCATACATATAGCATTAATGAAACTTAAAATAACATGAGAAGAACATCATCAAAACTCAGAAGCCACAAGGATCCCAACAAGTGCTGCAAAACTCTGGTCTTTCCTTTGCCAAAATCTGAAATGAATGTACAATGAGGTGCCAAAATTTTCCCAAGTATCCAACCCTGAAAATGTCTCAGAAAATACAATATATAGACCATCCTAACCCCTTCCCATGCCTCTTGGGGTCGATCTCATCCTTCTAGGAGCTGTTTCAACCAATTCTAAACATGGAACTAAAATCTAGGCAGCCAAACAACTTGCCTCTATATGCTAGGAAACTGATCCATTCACTTAATTTTCACTTTTTAGTGAATGAATCCTCTAGAACAAGTAAAAACATGCCAAATTTACATCATAGTCATCAAATTACATCATGGTAGGTCAATCATCACATGAAAAAGTAAAACTAGTCAAAACTGGGCGAATTTCTGAGCTGAAGAGTGAAAATGAGGCAAAATTTCTCTATGCGCCGCGCTCAAAAACTCAATGCGTCGCGCCACTTTGAGCCTGTTTTTGGGGCACTTCCTAGAGTCCAAATTGAGCTCATGATAGCTCGTTGGAAAGCCCTGGATGTCGGCTATCCAACCCAAGTGGAATTTTTCAATTTCAATGTCATTTACCCCTCCAAAACTGCAATATCCCAATACTGGTTCCTGCTGGTGCAAAAAGTGGCAGAAAGGCCATTTTCAAGGTGTTTTTGGCCCTTTAGGCAACCCAGAATTTGATGAAATGCTTCGGCCATTCCTGAACATACACAATATATCATAAAAAACCCAAAAATTCAAATTTTTCCTCCAGAAGATGTCCCAATCATAAGCGCACGTCGGGTGGCGCGACGCGTCGGGCGGAAAAACCTGTTTTGCAACCAAAATTTTCAAAATGACAAAATTTTCTCCAAATTTGCTGAAATTCGGAGTGAAGGTCTGCCATCATGTCTCATGCTCATCCAAGGAAGCTTCGGCCAAGATTCGGAGTGGATCTGGCCTTTTCCAACGTTTCAGTGCTTTTCTCAACCTCGCCTTCAGGATCTTCATTTTTTCTCTGCAAACGTGTGTGCGGGCCCAATAGTGATTCTTCATGTGTCTGAGCATGTCTTTGTCCCTATTGGCCTTCGCCAACAACTTCTCCAGATGAATTTTGACGCTTGTAAGGCAAGTCTCTCGCTCGAAAGGTGTCATGTCACCTGGTCTCTTTCGGGCCAATTCCCGGTCTTCACGGATTTGCCGCAACTCTATGAGTGTCTGCTGATCCTCCAGTTGTTTATTCCGCTGCTCCAAGTAATTTATAACCCACTGAGCTCTCTGCAACTTCACGGTAAAAGTGTCAATCTCAGCTTTTTGTTCCTGGATGATTTCTTTCAGCTTTGAGCTGGGAGAGCTCGAATCAACATCGATGAGTATAAAATCAGTGTCTTGGCCTCCTGAAGGTCCCTCATAATGCATAGGCCTCTTGCCTCTGTCTTGAAACTATACCTGTGCTGATGTCGAAGGCGAGACCCCTTCCACGCCATGTGGAGATAGTACTCGCGCTACTGATGAAGATAACGAGACCCCTTCCACCCCTGGTGGAGATAGTACTCGTCATGCTGCTGCAAATAAGGCTATGTGGCCTCTCTGATATGTCACACACACTGGAGCACTGATAGGCTCAGCCTCAAGAACCTCAAACTGATGTGAAGGCTCTGCCTCATCATGAACAATCTCGGGAGGACGCTGGGGGGTTGCAAAGAAGTCACGGGAAATGAACTCATCCCATGTGATGCCCTGCAATCCAAGCTGATGTACTACAATGATTTTAATGAGCACATAATGATAAATGTTGTTATGCTGCTGCTCCGGAGTCTTCTTCTGCACAAGGGTAGTCATCCGCTCTATGTTTCGGCACATGAAGTATGGAATATTCATCAGTCGTACCCTCGTGAAATGCATCAAGAGTCTGACATGGTATGCATAAAGGCGCGAGAATCTACCCTCACAGCTGAAGTATCTAATGATGAGTTTCATTAATGACGCATAGGACTCCTTCAGAAACCGGAACGGGAATACCCTGCTCAACTGCCTCAAATATCCAGGACTGATGTAAGGTTCATAATATGCTCTATCTAGCTGTTGTCTCTTATTCCACTCCTCGCCAATGTTTGGTATCTCGGTCGCCTCAGAAATGGTCTCTGGTGTCAAAATGAAGTTCACTCCAGCAAGGTTTACATGACCATCATGAAAATGTAGGAAAAATAAGCGAACCAACTCCGGATGGTGCTGAATCTGAGATATCATCTCACAATACCGAAAACATGAATGTTGTTGAAAGCATGTCATTGCAAGCGGGCAGGCCTACAATTGAACCAAAGAAGTGGGCTCCTCTCTGACGTGCCTGCCACTTTTATGAGACCTCCTCGGTACATTTAGCCCTATGGATGAATCACTGTCTTGCTCATATCCCTGCTCATATGATGAATTTGTCTCTGACATGATGCTGAAAACAAGGTGTTTGATAAGTAGGTGCTGATAAATATATGGTGAAAACAAGAGTTTGTTTTTCAAGAGCGAGTGTGCCACATATACAATAAGGTGCTGTGGAGAAATGTCACAAGGAATACAATAGACTGTCAAGTGAATTTAAGTGTGAGGACAGTCACTGTTTGAGGGACTTAGGGATTTGGACAATTTACAAGTGATATAGTAAAAAGTGATAGTGATGGGGGTATGATTAGGCAATAGAGACAGACTTTGAATGCTTCGGAAATTAGGATTTCACCAATGATAGGAAGGGAGGGAGATGATGGCAAATGATAGGGTTTGAGGATTCAAAAACATTGGAACAAAGGGTAAAAGGGATATGGGACAGTGGGAATAGAAGAGGGACTGTGTTATAATAATGTGACAGTAATGAGAGCACAAATGAAAGTGGGATGGTAGTTTAAGCACCAAAGACCTCTTTGCAAACCCTAAAGAGCGGATTTAATATGGGTATAGGGTTTACTCTTTCATTAACCAAACTCCAATGTCTTCGCTTCTAAACCACACCACTCACAAATAAAATCACTGAACATGCCCTGCCAACTTACTTGGAGAAGAATTGAGCTGAAACAAATTGAGTTTTGTAGAGCGGAAGTGATTTTGGCCTTTGGGGCTCTGTGCGCCGTGCACAAGCCCAATGCGCCGCGCCTCGCGAGTGCGCCGCGCCCGTTGTAAAATGCAAAGAGTTTTTCGGCTCTATGCGCCGCGCCCGTTGTAAAATGCAAAGAGTTTTTCGGCTCTATGCGCCGCGCTCTGTGGGTGCGCCGCGCTATCTTCAAACACACAGTCGGCCCTTTAAACTCAGACTTCGTTCCTCCAAACTTCAAAATCGACTTTTCTCTTGGACTTGTTGAATATCTCTTGATGCAAATGAATGAATGGCTTTGAGAAATATCTCATATAGACATGGTTTTAATTTTTGCTTCTTCAAAACCCATTTTGTAATGTTTTTGACTTTGGCACTTTTTCATTTAATACAACTTTGTCTTTTTGTTTCCTCACTGACTTTCTGAACTTGAATAATGAAATTGGTTGATTTTTACAGGGATGGTGGTATTGAAACTTGGCAAAGGAAGACCAGAGTCTGCATGTGAAGTACAACATGGCGGAAAGATACACATTTATTACAAAACAAAATTTAACAATTTCTTCTTCAAAACAGAGTTTTGAAGAAGAAACACCCTCAAGCATATTGGATGATGAAAATTTTGAAATGAAAACTAATTGAAAACATCCTCATGGCCCGCGGGCATTATTTAACATTACTGAAGACCAGACCCTAGACCTAGAAATTGAAAGACTCTTTTTGACCAAAATAACCATCTATGACTATAAATGACATGAACTGAACCTTGATGAATTTTGAGAATTTTTGACCAACCCAGCAGGTACAAGCATGAGGAAAAATGAAAGAACAAAACCCTTCCGTCAGACAATGGCATGCCCCTAATGGAATGCAGATAAATGAGCGGAATGAGACACCTAAACAATGAAATGCAATAAGAGAAATGATCTCTGACGGAGGGATGTAAAGACCGACTCTAACAGCTATCAACTCAAATTGCCCTTCTTTCTGCTTGCATCGGCGTAAACATTCAAGGGTTTGTAACTCTACGTCGACTCTATTTCAATCTCGTGAAATGAGGATCGACTCCATTGTTGAAACTGTAGCAAAAACCCAATGAAATTCCGATATATTCAAATGTCGAATTCTATAGAGGAACCTCAATTTCGACCCTGTTTCATCGACCCTTGCAGTGGTCGATGACTGCAATCTTTAACAATTGCAACTTCAATTAATCTTTTCAGATATGTATGCAAAATCCCTAATTAACCCATATTATTCAGCTCGACCACAACATTAAGCCTATTCGACAATTTCATCAATTCCCAACTATATGCATAGCATGATCTCAAAATCCTATTACAAAGTTACCTCATATTTGCTTGTCGAAACCAAGCATATTCACACAGAATTCATGTCAATCAAAACACATGCATTCAGGAACAAATTCCTTCATTCATATATGAAGTCAAATACAAAAACATTCCCTTACAAACTTCTTGTTTGGCCAGATCTTCAATTCGATGGCCCTTCTACCTCACTACTCTGTCTCCTAATTCCCATCTGCTACTTACTACCCTCCTTAATGCCTTGAGGCTTACATTTATAAAAATGACAATGAATCGACTCAGCTCCCCTAACAGCTCAACAAAACTCTTAAAATTCCAGATTTCCTAAATCTAGAATAAATCCCTAGATTTGTGGAAACTGATTCCAACTCATTCCTACTCTGCAGTCTTTTCGGATCTCTGATCTCTTCATATGCCCAACTAATCATTCAAGAGTAGTTACAATTCTCTCCACATTCAATTAAAATTAATTAGAACCCACTAAATTCATTACATAAAATCTAATTCTCTTGAAAACTAAAAACGCCTAAGTCTAACAAAAATGCATGGAATTTGTTTTTGCCTAATGCCCCTGCATCAATTTGCATCTTAATTATTTTCTAAAAAAATCTCCTTGAAAATTTGTTTATTTAATGTGCATACACTTCTAGCGAATTCCTTTAAAAGGTTCTCGATTGTGACAAAAGGTCGAAAAGAAGGAAAACTAAAAAATTCTCATTTCCAAGGTTTTACATTCACAACTTTTACCTTCTCAATGCCATTAAGTTCTTGAAAATGTAATTGAACAATTATTTATGATAAATAAACACATTTTGATATTGATAAGTGGTTCTTCTTTCATGGAACCCCTAGGTTTGGTTTGCCTCATAGTACAAAAATTTGAAAAAATTAGTTAAATGAGAAATTGAAAGTAAGAACCCAACCTTAATACAACTTAGTTCATAATCATAAAAAATAAGTTAAATTGTAAAGGGCTCCATATTTTCTCAAATCCTCTCTTTCTTCTTACCAAAATTTTTTCTCATCACTAATTTCAAACTAAAGAATGTAAATGTTAGAACTAGAAACCCAACAATGGATACATAGTGGAATTTCTTGTTGAAGAATTCGAAACATCCCTATATTGTCTAATATAAAAATATGTTGGTCCTTATTTTATGTAGAAGTCACATTTCCTTTTTCTTATTCTAGAAAGAATAATCATTCACTAAAATGGGTATTTTACTTTGATTTTGTTTCTTACTCGAATGATGTACTTTGGGGTCGAAATAGATTAATCATAGGATGGGTTGAAATAGATTAGTAATAGGAGTTTGAGTTTGAAATGGTATCAAAGAGATCAAGAAAACAAAAAAACTAATCATTACACTTAAGTTTAGATAAAGAAGGAATACCAAACTTTAACATAACACTCTATGTAGTTCTACATATATGCAGTCACCACTTATAAAAAGGGTGAGCTATGTTAAATATTCAAGGAGTAAACTTACCTAAAGCTTCCTCTTTTGGCGGTTGAGTAAACCCAAAGTCTAGATTCTACTAACAAATTAAGAAATCAAGGTTACACAACGTTGCAACCATGCTTGTACTACTCCCTTGCACTGCAATCATTTCATGGCTAATCATCCAAGCAAATATCGATATTACTCCTCTAGGAAATCTATTTCCTCATTCCAGCCCTCATCCTTGGAAGTTTGCTGCAAATTCCCCCAATCAGCAAATGGCCTCTGAAAGGAGTGGATTCTATAGTTTTCCTTGAACTACCAGGATCTACTCAAGAGCTGGTGGGTCAATCTCAAAGCAGTTGAAGTGATGAGATTGGACACTTATTCTACAAAACATTTAAGAACGCCGTATAAAATCATGGGTTGTATGGGGAGGAAGATGCAAGAAGATTTAAAGAATCCCTAGTGTAATTGATCCACCAAGTCACACAAACTGGTGCAATCTTTAGCTGGGAATCTATATCTCTAACATCCCCATCTCTAGGGGCAAAAATATAGCCCTAGGCATCGCTTCATTCTACTTTATTGCCCCTATCTACTAGGCATTGATTTTGTGGTAAACAATTTTCTAGAAAGGGTTAGCAGTAATAGTTTACCAAAGCATCGATCCATGGATATTGTAAGATCTTGTGGGAACATCACTTCAAGATTCATAACATCAAGATCAGAGAATATTTCGTTTGTCAAAGTGATCATTCGTCATAGTATGGGCCACAGTTGCATGGATGGTGCATTTATGACGAAAATGTCTTGCATCCTTCCAGGCCAAAGCGAATTGCTTAGACCCTAAGGTCATTAGTGTTTGTCCTCGTCTACCTGCACTATTCTCTGGTTACTCCGGAGCCATCTCTGCGGATCCCAGTACTTTCGTTTCAGTCAATCCAAAACTTAATTCTGGTCAAATTCTGTTTAGATTTTGTAAACAGCCACAATGTATCACCATAGGTAGGAGTGTTGCAGAACAGCAAATTATGAGAACGAAATCCAGAAAGCAGTTGTTGAACCTTTGTGTTGCAGGCAGATTTCATTTCTTTTGGTGTATGTTTTTCATAGATAGATTGACAAGATGAATGCTGACAAGAAATGCAACGACGATTATTTGCATCGATCCAAGCTTCCTGATATACAGATTCCAGACCATCTTCCTCTTCATGAGTATTGCTTTCAGAGATTGGAGGAGTTTAGAGATAAACCCTTCCTGATTGAGGGGTCCACTGGCAAGACTTACAACTATGGGCAAGTTCATTTAATTTCGCAGAAAGTGGCCTCTGGGTTGGCTAAGTTAGGACTCCAGCAGGGTCAAGTGGTGATGCTCATGGTGCCCAACTGTGTTGAATTCACATTTGTATTCTTGGGAGCCTCCATTAGAGGTGCCATTGCTACCACTGTCAATCCTTTCTATACTCCAACGGAGATTGCTGCCCAAGTAAATTCTTCTGGTGCTTGTATTATTGTCACACAGGCTTCCTATGTTGAGAAGCTCAAGAATCTCAATAAACAAAACCTTATAGTGATTACAATTGACAGGAATGATGCTCCCCCAGGATGTCTACATATTTCAGTTCTAACAGAAGCAGATGAGAAGAAATGTCCCTCAGTTCACATCACACCTGATGATGTAGTGACCTTGCTATACTCATCTGGAACCACTGGGCTTCCTAAGGCTGTTGTGTTAACCCACAAGATCCTGGTTTCCTCTGTGGCTCAGCAGGTTGATGGAGAAAATCCTAATTATTACCTGCATAATGGCGATGTGGTTCTGTGCCTATTGCCTATGTTCCATGATTTCGCCCTCAACACTGTATTCCTCTGCTCTCTCAGAGCAGGGGCTGCATTGATGATTATGGAGAAATTCAACATTGGCATTCTGCTGGAACATGTTGAGAAGCATAGGATCACTGTGCTTCCCTTGGTGCCTACAGCAGTTTCAGCGATCTCAAGGTCTCCCCTCGTCTTGAAATATGATGTGTCCTCCGTTAGGAGAATCATTTCAGGAGGCTCTCCTTTGCTGGATGATGAAGCTGAAAGAAGGCTCAGGGATCTATTCCCAAATGCCATATGTGCGCAGGTAAGATAGTATAGCCTATGTAGTGAGCTACATCAATCTTGGTTAATTTGTGTCTATAAATTCAAACCCCAGAAGAAATGCTTTCACAATACACAGGATCAAATCTTCACAATACACAGGATCAATGCTTTCATTATGATTATTATGCAGGGTTATGGCATGACAGAGGCTCAGGTGTTGGCAATGAGTTTAGCTTATGCCAAGGAACCCTTCCCAGTGAAGCCCAACTCATGTGGAACAGTGGTCCGAAATGCTGAAATGAAGATCGTTGATCTAGAAACCGGGCAGTCTCTCCCTCATAATCAAAAGGGAGAAATCTGTATTCGTGGACCCCAAATTATGAAAGGTGAACTAATTTTTTTTTTGCTTGCTCCATTATCTGCTCAGTAATATTTATCATTCTATGTGATCTGCGACAGGATATCTTAATGATCCCGATGCCACCAGCAAAACATTAGAAGAAGAAGGGTGGCTACATACTGGTGATATTGGTTTTATTGACAGTAACGAAGAACTTTTCATAGTTGATCGAGTTAAAGAACTTATCAAATACAAGGGATTTCAGGTTTCTTGTCATTTTTTTTTACCATTCATTTGTGTTGAATTTGGTTAGATTGCAGATTTCCAAAATATTTTGGAATAACCAAAAGAAATGAATTGTTTGATCTAACTCTTGTAAATCCATCAGATACCAGAGTATTATCTCTGCTTCAAAAAGAATTACAGAGATCAATTCCTCTGAGATTTAATCTCTTGATAAAATCCTAACTTCAATTCCATTTATTCCAATTAGGCAACCTTAAATATTTTTGTTGTGAATGAATGTAGGTGGCTCCTGCTGAGATTGAGGGAATTCTACGGAGTCATCCATTTATAGCTGATGCCGCGGTGACCGGGTGCGTTATCTTCCAATACCCTGTCAACTTTATTTTTGCAATTGAGAACAATGACTAAATGGTATGAATTTTTGTATTGTTGTTCCAGAGAGAAACACGGAGTTGCAGGGGAGATACCAGTTGCTTTTGTGGTCAAAGTCGATGGAGTCGAAATCAGTGAGCAAGAAATTAAAAACTGTGTAGCTGAAAAAGTGGTGTTTTATAAAAAATTACACAATATTTACTTTGTAAATGCCATTCCGAAGTCTCCTTCTGGCAAGATTTTACGCAAAGACTTGAAAGGTCGATTATAATATAAAGATGGAGATTCTGCTATTCTATTCTTATGATATAAAGATGGAGATTCTGCTATTCTTATCTTGTGACATTGTTTAAGATTATATTTTAATAAAAGGTTGAAAGATGTTTAAATTGGTGTATAAGACTTGGATTAGAGATTCATTTTTGTCTAACAGTTTGACAAGTTTACGAAAACATACATAAACTAGTGATCTCTTAAGAAGAAATAAATGTCAAAACTAAAAAACAAACTAGGTATACATCTCACTAACTGAACAAATTAATCTTGGAAATTGCAAAATTACTGAGAGACAAAGATGGATCCGTCATTGATCCTTTCAATCGCAACCTTAAAGTCTCCAAAAACTGCAAATGATTCCAGCCCAATCCAAAAACTGCAAATGATTCCAGCCCAATCTTTCTGGCACAATGTAATAAACCCCATTGAAGTCTCCAAAAACTCTGAATGATTCCAGCCCAATCTTTCTGGCACAATGTACTAAACCCCACAAAACAGTGATCTCTGCCTAAATGTTTGAGCCTGGGCACCAGTGTAAAATAGATTAATGTGGCCCTGCAGAACGGTGTGCTCCACATCCAGTGCCAGATCCATTCGCTGTACCGTAAAAAAATAAAACCCCTGCAAGAGGACAGATTAAAAGAAATGGCCTTCTGAACCCTGCAGCTAGGAGCTTAGGATTAACAGACGATAGGCCATACTGCACGAAATGTGAAAGGATTCTGAGACAAATTCGGTCAATGTCAAACAACCGGTCCTCAAAAATATAAGCATTGCGAGCTCGCCAAATGGCTCAGAAAATCAGTTAATTAACTGTTAAATTGAAAATATTGAAAATTCGGTACGGAATTTTCAATTTAACTGTTCATTAATTGACATGTATGATGTCAATAATTTTTATAAATGTGAATGGAATAAGAATTTATGTTTATGGTATTATTTTTAAATTATTGTTTATTTATAAATATTATCTTTTAAATCCAGAAATTTTATAGTTATGAATAAATAAGGTTTATTTTCAAAAATATTCTTTAATTTTCAATTTATATAATGTTTAGACAAATTTAATTTATTTGAATTTGGATGATTCATCTCCCACTTATGAAGTGGTTGAGTTAGTTTAGACCAATTTAATTATATTGTTGCTCTTTCAATTCAATATTAACTTTTTAAATTTGATTAAAAATAAAAAGTGAAAAGAGATTAGATGACTTAATAAATACAAAATTAAAATATATCAAGTTAATATGGAATAACGAATTTCTATAACAACTGAAATATAATTATTTATCTCTCAAAATTTTCCCTCTGTGCAAATTTAATTCTCTATAGTCTCTTTTTTTCATTGTCCATATGCGTTTGGCTATTTTGCTTCTTGTGGGAGGTAGTTATTTTGGGGATTTAGTTGGCTAGAAAAAAAATTTGCGCTATTTGGCTTCTTGTGGGAGGTAGTTATTTTGGGGATTTAGTTGGCTAGAACAAATTGGAGTTGTCTTTAGTGCGACTTTTTGAAGTTTCAGGTGTCGGAATCCGATGAAAATTTTTGAGGTAAAATCTTGGTTTTTGTTATTCAAACTGGTTTTTTGACTCTATATATGGATTCAACACCCTCAAAAACCTCTAGGGCACTTCGATTGTGCAAATTTAGCAATCAAACTTCTCTTTTCAATAAATTCCTGCCGGAATTTAGAGAAATTACACCGTTAAAAGTCACTGTAAAAGCCTTCAAAAAGTTGCACTAAAGACTACTCGAAAAAATTTGCTGAAAAGCTCAAAAGGCTGAAAATTTGGGTAAAAACATGGGAAAGGGGAAAAAAGGAGGAGATGTGGTGCAAGCTAAGTAAATGCAAAGCGGCAGTTGCGAAAATATATGAAGATATGATGGGGGTTTCGCCGGATGCTGGAGAGATATGAATGTCGTATTATGGAAATTCTAAAGGTCTATGAAATTAAAAATTAAAATTCAGTGGCTTAAGGAGGGGGATCTTAACACAAGATTCTTTCACAAATATGCGAATAGCCGAAAAAATGAAAATTCCATATGGCATATTGTGGTTCCAAATGGAACTAAGAAGTTTTCTATTGTTGATATTCAACAGGTGGCTTATCAATACTTCTTGGATTTCTATAAAGCAGATGGGGAGATTGATCATCAATGTCAAAATTGGTTCCTGCAACATATGCCTATCATGTTTGATCAGGAGTCAAACGACTCTTTGGGGAAAGAGGTCACAAAAGGGGAGGTTGAAGAAGTTTTAAAATCATTTGCACATGACAAGAACCCTAGACCTTATGGCTGGCCCGTCGAGTTCTTTATTTTCTTCTTTGAGATATTGGTAGATGAATTGGTTATGATCATTGAACAAGCTCGACAGTCTGGATGTATCCTTGGAGATATGAATTCTACCTTCATGGCCTTGATCCCAAAAGCATTGGCACCCAATTTTTTCTTTGACTAACACTCGATTTCATTATGCAATGTTATTTATAAGATTTGCTCAAAAATGATTGCAAACAGGATCAGAGGGGTTTTAGCTTCATTCATCTCAGAGCAGAAATTTGGTTTCATAGATGGTCAATCGATTCATGCACAAGAAGCGATGCACACCATTCACACAAAAAAAAGGAGGCACTCATTATGAAGATTGATATTTCAAGGCATACGATACTACTGATTGGCCTTTCATCATACTCATTCTCCTAAAGGTGGGTTTATCTCTGGAAAATATCAGATGGATTATGGCATGCATCACTTCAGTGAGATATGATGTAATTATAAATGGGTTTCCCACCAAATTTTTTGTTGCTGAACGTGGTCTTAGGCAGGGATTTTCACTCTCCCCTCTCATATTTATTCTCATAATGGACAGTTTCAACAAAACGTTGAAGATAGCTAACGAAGCGGGTTATTTTACAGGTCTGTCTTTCTCCCCTGCTGTTTGTATTACTCACTCTTTGTTCGTAAATGATTTACTGGTATTTGGCAGGCTCCTCAGAAAGTTTTGGTTCTATCTGCACTTTATACTCATATGCTTTGGAGCGGAAACGAGTCTTCGTACAAATAAAGAAAAATCCCTTCTGATACATGAAAATGGGAATCCTGAAGAAATCAAATTTATTGTTGGATTTATGGGGGTGAAAACAAGAAATCTAGGGGATGGTTTCACCTATTTGGGTTTCAGACTGAAATCTACTACATACAGGGTGATGGATTGGACATGGCTGGTTGATAAATTAAGGAACCATATTATAAAATGGACAAAAAAATGGCTATCTCTTGGAGGAAGATATATAATGGTTCAAGCGATCTTAACACAGTTCCTGGTACACTAGGCTCACCTCTATTACATTCCTAAGCACACTATCAACAAAATAAACTCCATCATCACCCAATTCATATGGTATGGCACACTTAATATGAAAAAGACCCATCTGTGTAGACTAGAGAGTTTGACCATCCCAAAAATCTATGGGGGTTGGGGTGTGCTAAACATTCGAACATTCACTAAAGCTTTGCTTACAAAATCCTTTTGGCACATTCTAAATGGGTGAGGAAAGTGGTCTTCCATCATTCGGATTAAGTATATTGAAGGGAATTTCATGATAGACTTATACCGAGGCAACACTCAATAAGCAGTTTCGGCATCTCAAATATGGCGGAGTTTCCTCAAAATAATACCTTTCGTAACTGAATGTTTAGTATGGTGTTTCGGTAATGGTCTATGCATTACTCTGGGAGGTAATAGGGTTCAGGGCATGGAAGTACTGCTAATCACTGATATGAGATTAATTCATCGTTTAGCCCACAAGAGGATATTTTATTTGTCACAGGTTATTTCATGCTAGAATTTGGGCTCTCCGATATGGAAGTCTGCGGAACAAATTGGCCAACAAAATAGGGAAGCGGCGGAATGAGATAGAATTGTTATGGCCCTCCGGCTGGTGGGACTGTGCTATCATGGTGAAGGAGACCAAATCATATTGGATGGTGTTTTAAATGGTGGGGAATTGCTGGTAAAAGACATATACCATTTCTCCATCACCAGTCAAATATCTGATTGTACTCATTCCCCCTTTAGACATACATGGGCTTGGAACATTCCCATGAAGATTCTCCTGTTCGGATGGTTGATGTGGCACAATAAAATTATGACCTAGGAGGGTCTTAAAAAACGAGGTTTTTATGGTCCTGGGAGATGTCCCTTCTGCCACTCGAGGGAGGAGACTTCTTCTCATCTCTTTTTTACATGTCTTGTTACAAAAAATATTTGGGCATTATTTTCCAACTTCTTATTGATACCGGATTGGAAACCTTTCAATTTTATCGACTCCATTCAGGTATGGGGTGCACATAAGGGTATGTATAAAACGCTGCCTTTTTATTTGTTCTGGGAGATATGGTGTGCCAAGAACCAAAATGATTTTTTGAGAATATGCCTGTCGATGTTTCTCTGCTCCATGGTTTTATCATGACATGGTTGACTGGTCGTACTCCACATATACCTCCTATTAAATACTTCTCGGTGTGAATCAGGCCTCATCCCATTGCCCTTCCGACGATCTTTTTTTATGGTGCTTTCCAAGGACAGTCCTATGGATGTGGAGTGTGGGTAAAGCTTAGTGATATGGATAAATAGCATAAATGCTGGAATGGTGGGAATGGGTCTAACAATAGGGTAGAATTAATGGCCCTTTGGAGTGGGCTCTGGATGGCTTTAAATCCCAATCTGCATTCTGCTCATGTGTATGGAGATTCTAGGATCATTATTGATGGTTTCTCTGGAGAAACTCACCCATGTTTGTAGGGTGCACAGGGATGGATTGACCGAGTGAACCATTTAATATCAAAGTTTCATGAGCTGAATTGGCACCATATTTTTAGGGAGAATAATACTAGAGTCGATACTTTATCTAAGAATGGCCTCATTTTTCCTATCGGTTGTTTTCACATTTCCCATTTCAAATCTTCCCAATGTTTTTGGACCTTCAAGATCCCTGTTCCATGACATATTTTGAATTTGCTGCAAGTGAGCTGGGTCTATCAGGCGAGTGTGAAACATACTATATACTTTTTTGAAACTAATGCAAGCGAGCTGGGACTATCCTCATGGACCGCTCTTTATAACCTTTTTTGTATAAGGCCGTTTTTGTTTACAACAACGGCAAGCGATTTATCTTTTAGTCAAGGAAAATGGGAATTTTTGCGCTGGTTTCCACTCTTCCATATATCTGTATAGACATGTTGATATACTATGAAATGATAATAGTTCAAAATGTAGTAGGAACCAATATAGTCATTGCGCCGAGAGGCACATTCTACAACCCAGTATGACCCCGATGTGTAAGTATGTCAAAAAAAAAAAAAAAACAAACTATTTTTGTTTTTTAAATAAAATATGAATAATTTTGACTTTAAAAATAACTTACATAACCATATAAATAAACAATTAAAAATAAATTTAAAATATGAAGAGTTTTACGAACACTCAAAAAAGAGGTATGGAAAATAAATAAAAATATAAATAAACTAGAGGTATGGTAAATAATTATAAATATAAATAAACTAGAGGTATGGTAAATAAATAAAACCTATTTTATATTTACTCCATAAAGCTCTTTATATTTACAAAAACTTAAAAAGAAGTTTTATTTAGGTGAAACCTATGGGCCAAATACCATGGGACAAATTATTATTAATACCATGGGCCAAATACCATATTTATAAAAGATGTATAAAAAGGTAAGGTAAATAAATAAAAATATATCAAATATGAGTAGAAATCTACATCTAATTATATTTGAAGCCTATGGACCAAATACCATGGACCAAATTAATAATAATACCATGCAAAAAAACATTATTAACCCTAACATTAATATTAAAATATTAATATTATTATTGTTATTATTATTACTAAATCTAATATTGATATTAATATATTATAATATAAAAATTATTAAATCTAATAACTTTATATTAATACAATATTAAATTGGTTATATATATATGGGAGGGAAGAACAAAGACATATGATAGAGGTGGAGAAATAAAGGGAGTGAGAAGGGAGAGATTGAGATAAGATTGAGATAAACTGAAGGAGAGGGGAGAGGAGGAATGAAGAGAGAGAGAGGGAGAGGAGTGATAAAGGTAGAGAAGGGTAAGAGAGGGAGAGAGAGACATAAATATGGAGGTGGGAGAGAGAGGGAAGGAGAGAGGGAGGGAGAAGGAGAAAGGATTGGAGGGGAGAGAGAGAGAGAGAGGGAGGGAGAGAGACAGGGGAAGAGAGAGGGAGGTAGGAGAGAAAGGGAGAGAGAGGAAGGATGAGAGGAGGATAGAGGGAGGGATAGAGAGACGAAGTTGGAGGGGGAGAGAAGAAGAAAGACATAGAGAGTGAGAAGTGGAGAGAGGGGGAGTGACAAGGGAGAGATGGAGAGAGAGTATGTATTTTTAGGGTTGAGATAAAGATACATAGAAGGAGTGATGGAGATAAGAGGGGAAAGAAAGAGAGAGAAGAATAAAGGGAGGGATATAGTAACATAGTTAGAGAGAGATACAGAGTGATGGGGGAAGAGAGAGGATTTGAGGGTAGAGAGAAGGGGGGGGGGGTGAAGATAGAGGGAGGGAGGTGATAAAGGGAGAGAGAGGAATAAAGTGACAGGGGAATATAGAGTATTGTAGGGGAGAGAGAGAGAGAGTGATGGGGAAAGAGAGAGGGAGGTAGGAGAGAAAGGGAGAGAGTGGAAGGAAAAGAGAGGGGACTTGAGAGATATGAGGAAAGAGGGAGGGATAGAGAGATGGAGCTAAATGGGGAGAGACAAAGAGATAGAGAGATGGAGTTGGAGGGGGGGAGAGGGATGGATAGAGAGATGGAGTTGGATGGGGAGAGAGGGAGGGAAAAGGAAAGACATAGAGAGCAACAAGAGGAGAGAGTAAGGGAGTGAGAAGGGAGATATGGAGAGAGAGTGTGTATGTTTGGGGTGAGATAAAGAGACAAAGAAGAAGAGATTGAGAGAATAGGGGAGAGAATGAGAGAGAGAGGCATATACTGACAAAGTTAGAAGGTGAAGAGAGAGAGAGAGAGAGAGAGAGGTGGGAGAGAAAGGAAGAGAAAGAGTGGAGAGAGGTAGGGAAAGAGAGATGGAGATGCAGGGGGAGAGAGAGGGAGGTAATAAGAAATACATAGAGAGTAAAAGTTGGAGAGAGAGAGAGACAGAGAGAGAGAGAGAAGGAATGATAAGGAATATGGAGGGAGAATGAGAGAGGATAGTAGGAGGGAAGAGAGATAGAAGCGGTGGATAGGGAGGGAAGAGGAAGAGAGAGAGAGGGAGTGAGAGGAGGAAGGAGTGACAGATAGAGATATTGGAGAAAGAAAGTGTATGTTTTGGGGTTGATATAGAGAGAAAAAGGCAAATAGAGATATAGATAGAAGGTGAAGAGAAAGAATAGATAAATGGAGGCAGGGAGGGAGGGACAAGGAGATTGATAAATATGGAGTGAGTGTTTGTGGTTTTTGGGGGTGAGATAAAGAGACAAAGAAGGAAAGATGGAGGGACAGATATATATATATATATATATATATATATATGGAGGGGGGAGAGAGGGAAGAATATTTCTTACAATAGATGCATTGATTTCAGTGCAGATGGTGATTTCTAATCCTATTTGATTGCTTGCACTAGATGCATTGATTTTAGTGTAGATTTTGATTTCTAATGATATTTTATTACTTGCACCAGATGCATTGATCTCAATGTAGATGATATAAAATTCTATTTTATTGCTTGCACTAAATGCATTGATTTCAGTGTAGATGGTGATTTCTAATCCTATTTTATTACTTGCACTAGATGCATTAATTTCAAGGTAGATGTTGATTTATAATTATATTTGGTTGCTTACACTATAGGCATTCATTTCAATATAAATGATTTCTAATCCTATTTTATTGCTTGCACTAAATGCATTGGTTTCAGTGTAGATGGCGATTTATAATCCTATTTGATTGCTTGCACTAGATGCATTGATTTTAGTGTATATGTTGGTTTCAAATACTATTTTCTTATTTGCACTAGATGCATTGATTTGAGTTTAGATGTTGATTTCAAATCCTATTTGATTACTTGCATTAGATGCATTGATTTATGTGTAGATGTTGTTTTCTAATCTTATTTGATTTCTTGCATTAGATGCAGTGATTTCAGTGTATATGTTGATTTTGGATTTGATGTAATTGGGTGTATGATGGTACATTAGTTTTAAAGTCATTGGATTAATAGTATGCATTGATTTCAGTGTAAGCACAAAAAATTATTGACAATGTAGAAAAAAATTTGTGTTATAGTAATTAAACGTAATAATATTGGAGAGAAAGAGAGACAAGGTATGATGTTTACTACAACAGCGGGAGCTAAATATTTAAATGGTTTATGATTTATGATTTCTACTGTATTTTGGTGTATGATTTATGATTTCTACTGTATTTTTCATATAATCGATATGGAAATATCACAAAAATAACAAGGGTGGCAATAAGAATAGTAGAAGAAAATAGTTTGAGATTGATCACAATGAAGGCTATTTTTAATTGACTACATTCTTATTATTCACATTTTCTATCATTCAATATTATTACATATTATTACATAGGCACTTTGCATTCAAAAATTTTATTTCATCATTTTTTATCATAGAAGATATTTTACAATATTTATCATCTCAACAAACTGAGGTAACTAAGACAATTTAAAATCAAAATGAATCAATAAATCTCAAACATATTTAACATATTCAAAATGGTTATATTAATATTATATATATTTACATATTATTGATAAAATTAATCATATGTTGCTCATATTATCGATAGATTTTCCTTGGTCGCACATGACTGAAACCAGCCTAGATCCATCTTAACTACAGATCTATCAAGTGTCGAGAGGGATCAAATCTCTCGAGGTGCAAACCTTTCCTCAATTTTTGCACTCAAAAAAGAGGTTTGCACCTCTAGAGATTTGATCCCTCTCGACGCTTGATAGATCTATAGTTAAGATAAATCTAGGCTAGTATATGTAAAATGATCAATATAATGTTTATATAATATATATATATATATTTGCTCTCTGAAAAAAAAGCTATATACACCCAATTGTTATCCTCGAATTACGAGATTCATACTATGATGTCTCTCACCAAATGAAGTGAATTAAATATTAAATAAATTTAATCTTTTTACTATACTGTATTAAATCTCTCACAAAAAAAAATGGGAGAGAATTCTTTATTTTGATAGTTTCGAGTATTTTAAAATAAGTTTCAGATTTTTAAATACATAAATTTATGGGCGAAATTTGTAATTTAATTAAAATATTTTTTAATTTACATTTTTTTTATTTGTATTAATTATTTTAATATTTACTTATTTTTATTTTTATTGAAATTTAATGCATATAAATATACAATTTTTTGAGAAATTATGTATTGAATTTGGAATCTCTATTATCTTATACATAAGAGATTTTTATACATCAATTTAGTGTATTATGATTTTAAAAAGACATTATTGTTATTATTTTTATAGTAAAAATTTAAAGAGATTTATTTTTATATAGTTATATAAATAAGAAAATTTTATGTAAATTTGTCTAGATTTATTTTAAATCTGGATCTATCAAATGTTGAGAGAGATCAAATTTCTCAAGGTGCCAAACTCTTTATTGAGTACAAAACTTGAGAAAAGGTTCTCATCTCAAGAGATTTGATCCCTCTTGAAGTTTGATAGATTCAAAGTTAATATGGAACTAAGTTGGTTTATAATATCTATATATTTAACCTTTATATATTATATATTTCTATTTATCTCTCTCATCCTTATAAAATTAAAGAAAAAGTCATCTAACACCAAGTTTCTTTGATTTTTCTTTTATAGTGATGATTTTTAAATTTTATTTTATATTTTAAAATACAATAATTACATACATGAATACATTATTCTTATTCATATATTTTATTCATATGACATCTAGAGCGGTCATGGGTTTCTTGTCGTAGTATATGAGCTGGTCGATGGTGATAATCTGATCATCGTGGGGGGACATCGTCACCCTAAAGATAGGGGATGTGATCGCGGTCATGATATACATATAACTCCGCCCGAGGAGTATCTTGTAGTCTAGTTGTGTGTATGATACCTCAATGTCTATAAGAATTGTTTTTCCAGCCAAGTTTACTGGGACATTTTGATAAATACCAACATGGGATGATGGGCACCCGTTGTATGCTCTAAGCATGATGTCAGATGGTTTTAATTCAGGCGATCCTAACTTTTACCAAACTGATTTGGACATGATACATGTGGATGCTCCTTCATCCACAATGCATCAGTGTATGGTGATATTCTGAACTGAAATCGATATCTGGAAAGCGGCTAGAGAAGGAAGCCTAGGGCTTGCCTTGTCTAGGTCAAAAAACATTAAGCAGGAATCAGAGGGGTCGATTGTGCCTAAGGCGGAAAGTAAGGCCTTTTGTTGTGTTGGTCATGATTGTAGGACTTCCAATGCTGACATCGTTGCTTCAGATTGAGCCAAGTCATCCACTATACTATAGATACGAGAAACTTTGGAGTGATGTCCTACGTGCCTGGTTGGTCCTTTGACCGTTCTTGGAAAATGCTCAATAGGTACTTTGGATATAGTTAACAACGCAGTAGGTACGCTCGTAGTTGTACCTGATGGGTTCGTATCCAGGAGAGTTTCATAGTTCCTATACCATGTTTGGAAGAACAATTCTTCTCCAGCCATGTAGATTCCGTGATTTCTCCCTCCGATCACGTTTTTGGGTGGTTTTTGTTGCTAAGTATTAACCACTCCTTGGTGGGGGAAAGGTTGTTGCATTATTGCAGGCTGCTGGGGTAGGTCCCCCTTGTCCTCGGTTACCATGAAGTTTTTCCAATTGGGGGAGTTCGAGACAATGGTGAGTGTAATGTCCATATTCACCACATATGGCACAAGGGTGATTTGTCCTTAGACTGAGTCTCTTGTTTTTCCCTTGGGAGTTATTACTTGGATCCTGGGTTTTATTTCGGTTGGGGTTTCCCCCTGTCTGAGACCGTAGGGGGTGTTGTTGATTATTGCCCCCTGTCTAGGATCTCCCTTTTGCTTGTTCCTTGGCTTTTTCTTCACAAAGTTAGGAGGATTATTTTTATTCTCCTTATCATAATATTACCGTTGTTGAGCCTGGGATGGTTGCACAAGATTCACAGGTGCATTATTTTTCATTGGTGGTGCATTTTGTGTGGGAAAAGGGGGGTATTGGTTCCCATGTCCTTGGTTGATGTATGGTTGCTAGGGTGGCTCTCTTGTATCAGCATTCCTACCTGAGTATTGGTTCCCCTGCATGGGGGGGATATGACCCTCCCTGATGTTGATGATATGGCATCACCCTGTTCGTCACATTCTACAGAGGTGGAGGGTGACTTTGGTGGTACCCGGGTTGTGATACATTCTGAGTAGAATCATAAGAGTATCCTGGGTACTGATAACTACTGCTTGGTTGACCTTGGGCTAAGGACCCTATCAAACCGTCAGTGTTATTGGATATGCATGGTAATTCTCTATAAGTTTGCAGGCGTGGGGAGTTTGGTAGGACATTGGATATATATCCTGATTGGGTGTAAATGAGTTCAAGTTGTTGGGATTTGTTAATGGCATCTTCCTCTGAGGTTGGTTTCTATGTCTCCATGTATTTTGAAATCTCAGCGGTGAGGGTTTGAAAAAATAAGTCTAACAATACTCTGTCATCGAGTTTGGCTTTACATAAACTATGACGTCGCCGCCATTCATGGAGATGGTCCAATAAATGGAAGGGCGATGTTTGTCTGAAATGTGTCAGAAGTTCCATTCTCGAGTCATGATGAATGGGGAGTTGGAAATATGTGAGGAATGCAGTAGTGAGGGAACTAAAGGTTCCATGTGATGCAGGTGGTTGCTCCTAGGGTCACATAGATTAATTACTTTATTTCTTGACAGTTTGATCCTAGTCCCAAATCTTAACTCAAAATTGAACTAATCTAATGCAAAAGTTTGACAAACTTGAACTAGAAAAAAAAATATGTGGATATATGGGCCACTTACTCTTTACTAATTAAGTTACGTGTTTTGTATCTTCTATTAGCAAATAATCTGTTGAAAAAACATATGTGGATTTAACTCCAATTACTTCTTCCCTATTTAAACAATGTGTAATTTGCGAAATAAAATACTAAAATTAAAACTACCTAGTTGCTAAGCTAACTCGAGGTTAAAAATAGGACCTAAGTGTCCTAATAGTAGTGAAATATAGAGAAAAAGTGATGGAAATTATTTATGGGTTTAAAATCACCTTAAAAATGGGAAAAAGTAGCAATATTTTTGCTTGTTTTCCTGTCGTGCGGGTTATTGCGAAGAGCGCGTCTATCGGAGCACAAAGCACGCTGTCAGGAAGAATGATGAAAAATTTCCCCCTCTATTGTGCAAAAATTTTCACTGAGTGTGATTGGAGATGCAGAGAGAATGTAGGGGTGGTTTGCAGCAAATTGAGCAGGAATAAGGACCCTCATCAACAACCATTAACTCAAAAAGAAAGAATCCATTGGAGTCACTATTCCTATGGTAGTGTATTTTGCACAAGGGTGTATGAAATACACTTCTTTAGCAAGATCGCTACTACCTGCACAAGGTCACAGAGAAAAATGATTGTCTATTGTTAGTGGAAAAGGTTCGACACAATGTAAACTAAGTTTGAGGGAAAACTAAGCATATAACTTAAGAACAAAACAAAACACAAGATGCAAAATAAAAAATCTCGACGGAGAAAACAAACTAATAACACAAGTGGATAATTATCCCTTTATTAGGTGCTGGTGGTAAAAAATATACAATGATAAACACCTAAAGAGGGTCCTTTGAGCTATGGAGCTCAAATACCGCTAGCGTTAGGCCCTGGACCAGACATAGTGAAGGTGACAGGGGGAGAACTAGAAGTAAAAGGAGAACCCAATGAATCAGAAGAGGAGTCGGAGTGCGGACTCGGAGGAGGACTAACTCGACGACAGCGGGAAGGAGTAGGTCGACCGACCGGAAACTGAGGGTGAAGGCCAAGAAGTCTCCGGGATGTGCGCCTTGGGGGCGCAATGGTGACAACAAAAACATGGCATGAGGGGAAGAAGAACGACCGACAAGGGCAAGGAGGTGCAGAATCAAGTGATTACAATGTCGAACCAAGGGCAGAAAGGTGCAGTGTCAATTGATTTTAAATTCTTTGCCTGGCGGTGTAAACCAGGCTCTTCTTCGCTTAGGGTGAGTGTGTGGCGTGCGTTAATTTTAATTTTTAAACCCTTTGCATTTTGAGAGCAAGAGAAAAAGTGTGCTGCGTAACTGAAAATAATGCTGCAGAGAATAGTATATAATGCTGAAATAACAAAAAATTAACAGCTAATCAATGCATCGATCTAACCCAAAAAGGCGGGGCTCTCAAAACTAGTCTAACAGAGGGAAAAATCTAGTCAAAACACACTAAAAAGAGGCCAAAAGATCTAGGGTCGAAAGGGACAGGGATCTAAAGGAGAAATCTGCTGAAAAGAGGTGCAGATCACAACCAAGAGGCAGAGGCAAGGTGGCTGGAAAAAAGGAGGAAATTAGCAAAAAGCAGAAGGGGCAAGGAGGAGGCCCTAAAGGTAGATCCAAACAAATCTTCAGGAGTTGATTTGAAAGGGAGAGGAGCTGATTAAAAGAAATCTGAAAAGGAGGTATTAGATCTGGAAAAGGGGGGGGGGCTGAAACTCTGAAAACAGACACCTAAAACAGTTAAAACTCTTCCACCAAAAGTGGAGGGTACTAAAGCCCTAGGGGGCTATGTTCCCACTTAGATGAGAAAAACAGATCAGAAACAGGTCGAAACAGGCTGAGACAGAGGCTGGAAAACCCTGACAGAAGCTTCAGAAAAACCCAGAAAAATTGCAGAAAAATAGCAGAAAAATTGGCAGGTCGCAGGTTCTGACCTGTTTTCTGTGCAGGTTGCAGATAATGGGCTGAAAAGTGCGACCTGGAGGTCCAGGTCGCAGTTTTTGGGCTGAAAAGTGTGACCTGAAGCTCTGGGTGTCCCAGCGGCAGATTTCCGGAAAAGTTGTCGTCTCGGTTACGGCTAATGTCTGTCACCTGCGCAATAGGGCCAGAAACACACGAAAGTTAGAAATTTTAATGTTTTAGGGTTTTGTAGGTGAAAAACAACATGAAAATAGGAAAAACAAAAATCTGAAAAGAAACCCTAGGGTCTGAAGTAGCTGGATATGCAGGAATATGAAAAACGACAGCGGTCGTAATTGAAAACCCGTGTGGAGTCGCCAGTTGTTAGTATGAATCTTTTGTCGAAGTGTACGAAAAAATACCACTTTAGCTACGCATAAATTATAGCCCTAACATCAAATATGGCTGCCAATATCTTCAGATCTGCAGTTAGTTGATCAAGACAAGTGCTGCAAAAAACCAGATCTATGCATATAGAGACATTAAGCAGTAAAAATGAGGTTTTGCTCCATACATCCAATAGACAAGACAAGAAAAATTTTTGAAAGAATTTTTTGTATTAAGGGCACCTGGGAGGAAAACAAGAAGGTGTTTCCAATTCTCCTCAATGGGATGGGTTCTTGGAAGTCCTCAGCACTTCAGATCTAGAATCTCTCTCTCTTGTTGGTGTAGAAAACCCAGACAAAGATAGAACTCAAAGGGAGCTCACACAGCAAATAATGTAGAAAAATGTGACCAAGTGTATAGATCCAGAGTGATCTAATAGGCAACAAAAGGTGAAGAATGGTAGGAAAAACCCTCCTATTTATAACAAAATATTGGGTCATTCTAGATCTTGGTGCATGATTAAAATAATGTTAACAAAATCTAGATCCACCTTTTATGGAATATTTTATTATATTTGTTGGAGGGAAAAAGTATTTGACTTGGGTCAAATCCCTTTATTTATGAATAATAAATAAATAAATGATTTATTTATCATTTTAAGGAAGTGGTTGAAAGATAATCAAATAAATAATGATTTATTTAATTATTTATGGGTGATTTAGTCATATTTAACGAGGAATATTATTTAAATAAGATTTAAATAATTATTCCTAGAAAATAATAAGATAAATAAAGATTTATCTAATTAATTTCTTTGTTTTGGGTTAAACATGACCAGGAAAATCAAACAAATATAGGTTTGTTTAATATTTCCTTTTGGGGTTTTCTGTTTAGACCATAAACAACCTAATAAATGTGTTTTATTAAGTTATTTTACATAGTGAAGGCAATTTTACTTAGGGTAAAATTGGTCTTACATGGTGTACTTGGGTCCATCTAATGATAGTAGGTTAGATGACCAAAAAATGGTGTAACAATACCCAAAACAAGGAGGCCTCCTTCCCTTGCATTCCTGCAATCATCTCTTCCCTCTCTCAAAGGATGGTAGATCAAGATAAAATGGCGGACCTCGCTCTCTTGGACTGAGATGTTGGTTGGCCAACACACGAGCCCTTCCAATCCCTATACTACTAGACTATGCAAGCTATTTTGCTATGAAGCAATTTGGCCAGCATAATAATGCGTCTCCAATTCTTCTTCCAAAGGTTGGCTTATATAGGCATTTTTTGAATTCCTCCCTCTTCTCTTGGCCCAAGATGGATAGTGACACAAGAGTGGAGGATGGATTCCTTTGTGGGCTACATTTACTTTTCAAGGTGGCTCAAATTTTGTTGTACTTGAAAGTACTAGGTGGAGAATCATCTTAACCAAGTGTGCCAAGTGGTCCTAGAAGGTGACATTTTTCCATCTTCAGGACCATGCGACTATCGAAGAAATAGTCGTGATGTGTGCAAAATTTCTTTGATGCAGGTGCATTGTCCATTAATTTCCATCTGAACCTTAGGAAAAATTAAATTTTGGTCTGTCCTAATGTATTCCTTCTCTGAATATCTTCATTTGTACCTTCTGCTTGACATTTTTAATGTCTTTTTCCTATATGATTTTCTATTTTTAACAGTTTCCCCCTAATGTATGAGGTATAGGAATAATTGTATAGCCGAAATACATTATGCTTTCTTTTCTGTGTGATCCTTTTGAGAGAGAGAGATGGGGTAACTTTCTTTGGAACTGAGTTGGGAGACCCCTTGTATTAAGTAAAAAAGACATCATGCTATGTAGGAAACCTGTAAGAGATCAAATAAGCAATATTTCTATGAGGCGGGCATGTCCCATGCTCATGGTGTTTGACTAGCTAAGCAAATTTGACAAATACTAGTTTTGTCGTGTCATATTTTGTAGTTGGTGACCTGCTTTTGGTTGATAACGATGGTTGTTGGTGCCCTTGAGGGCATTTTTATTTGAACAAAAAAGGTTGAATGTGGTACCCACATGCATGGAACGTTTAGAGAACGCGCTCAATGGATGCATGGGTATTTTATTGTTTGGGACCTTCCCGTGTAAGCATTGTTGAAAGATATGCCTACTGGTATATGGGTCTTCGACGAATTCTGATAGAGTGCAACGATTATGAAGTAGGATACCATCTTAGATATGAAAATTTATGTTGATGTCAAATGTCAAGAGGATCGATGACATCAATGGGCAATGATGATTCCCATCATACCATCTGAGGATGCCCCGATTGAGGTGAGGAGTCATCTAAGATACCACTTCCTTCCTGGAAAGTATTTGTTGGAGTTAACAAGAAGGAAGCATCAACCGATTGAAATGAGTGCTAATGCAAGGGACATAGGTATTTGATGTACCAGGGCATAATGTGATGGGTTAACTAGGCATGGTGACAAGAAATGGCTATAAGTGATGATGGTGATTAAGTGGCACGAGGTCAAATATATCAATGCGAGTGTTGGTAGTCATAAAAATTTATGATGGGGAAACCCCTGGGGTAGGTAGGACGCCCAAGGTGGGTGTATGCTTACTGTGATTTTCATGGCTGGTTGTGGTGCACATCTTCTACAAAGGGTGATTAGAGAATGCTGCTAGGTAAGAAATGTAAATGGATGGGTGGGAGTCTTCTCCTAAAAAAAATCTTTGTACACTTTCCAAAAGAATATGAAAGTGGTTTTGATGTACAAGCACGAAGACGAGTGCCCCATTAACATGAATAATCATCCACGATGATGTGAGAAGTGTATTTTGCTGAGGGTGGGGGCCCCATTAGTTGGTCTCAGTGCGAGGGCGATGAGGCGGATGAAATGTCACAGATGGGATATGTTTATGGGGGTATGATAAGCCAAATGTGACACGCGGTGATGCGTTTTTTGTTGATCTACCTTGTAGAGAGTGATGGCCCGGGGACATGGGTTTTAACATGAAATGGGTTAAAACTTGACTGGATTTTTGATGGTGGGTGTGTGAACATGAATTGGTTCCTGGGTCGAAGGTTATGGCCATGGCTCTAGACCTTGGCGTGTGGTATACATGAGTGACGGATGCCATGGACGGTGAGGCTCTACCGACCTGTAAGGGTGCTTATCATGTGCAAGATGGGGTGATGATAAACATGGTTGGGTGAATGAACCTAGGGTTTTATTCTTCTAGAGAAATGATTTCATGATATGAAATTACTTTTAGGGAAGCCTATCATGTTGGGGGTAAAATGATACTTGCTCTTGTACTTTTGTTGGCTGGGAAATGCGGGGATTTGGTGTGTTTGTAATACGTGCAACCAATACCCCAAGTAAAATCATATTTTTCATACAAATATTTTGGAAATAACTTGAATTTCTAAGTGACAAGAGAGGGCGTCCCTAAACATAAGTATGGTGGTTTTTGTGCCTGAAAATGACTTTTTCAGAAACTTGGATCTATGGGGCCTAGTTTGAACATGATGAAGTGAGAATCACTGTATTTCTTGCGGTTTTTTATTGGTACTCTAAGCTCCAGTTATGTTTTGTTGAAAAATGAAAAGTGGCGATATATAGGCCAATATGGTCCATTTTCAGATCATTTGTGTTTTTTTAGGGTCCGAGGTCAGAGAAGAGCTACCTTCTCGAGTTTCTCTTGTCGTTGCGGTCAACCTGAGCACCCAGGATTTGTGTTGTCAGTGTTAGGTAGGACCTTAAATGTCCTCTTTTTTTATTTTTTTCATTTTAATGTGTGGGTGGTATGTACAAATGTGAATTTGTATGGATTTTATGCCCATTTTTGGGTAGGACCGTGCAGGCGATCAAGGATGGCTCGTGTGGTCCTCGCACAAAGGGTGAGGTTTGCACAAGGCCCTTGTAGTTGGGGAAGATTATGCGCATTGCGCCATGCGCCTGTGTCTGTTACAGACATGCGATCAATGCACAGAGGTTTTTGACGAGCGCGGGGAGGCCCAAATTTTGAAAATTTTAATTAGTTTTTGATCAAAAACTGATTTTTGGTGTTTTTCCTTCATGTCAGGATGTTTTGGAAAGAGAAGGACTAGGCTGATATCCGCGTGGAAGTGGACCAAGACCTCCATGCTTGATATGATTTGCTGAAGTTATTAGAGAACAACATAGTGAGGTCCCAAGAAGGGTTCTCATGTAACTTGGTCAGATGCTGGAATAAGAGATGATGCGTTATGGTCCTGCGCTGTAAAGATGTTGTGATCTAGCTGGAGCTCGACGCTTATTTTGTGATGGGTCTCTTGCCTCAGGGGGAGGCACTTCCTTATCCACTCCCCCCTGGGGGAGTGAAAATACATCGTTGGGTTGAGGAGGAGAGACACTGTTTTCCTAACCCTATCACTTGAGGTTGTATTTGTGTGAGTTATATCACAGAATTGGCTGAGAGGACCGCTTTGGTGATGATAGTTTGCCTGTCTGGGTCGACGATGACCCATCGAGTGTCTGGTCTGTAGATTTCAGTTCTACGCTGGCTCCAGGCTGGTCACTTTTTTGATTGGGCCCGCTATGTCTACCAGGGCATGGTCACTCAGCTCGCCAAGGCATAGAGGGGTGTTATCAAGACCTTTGCTTATGTGAGCATCCTCTGTAGCATTATGTATGAGTGGGCTATGATGTTACTACCCTTTGTAGCGGTGCCCCTAGGTCCTCCGAGGGATCCCAATATGCATCGATGGGCACCTGTGATGCCCCATGGTGGTTAGGGAGAGGCAGGCCAGTACTGGGATTTGACGGGTGAGGTGTGGTTTGAGTCGAACCCACAGGTGTTCCTTGAGTTCCCATATTCAGGGATGGATTTTTAGGGGGATTTGGACATGGGTCTCCCTCTTGGCTATGTATGGGGTCCAACATGTATGACCTTTTATGTTTTCTACATTTTGATGGTTTTATTGTATATATATCTATATGTCTTCGATGGTGATACTGATATTGTTTTTTGGTTTCTTTTGCAGATGTGGGTTTAGCATGGCATCCTATTTCTTGATTGGTAGGCCACTAGACGAGGAGGAGGGACCTGCTTGGGGCAGGTCAGGTTGGTGTCGGGGGTCCCTTAGGTGAGGGTAGTAGTGCTACAGCTACTGGTGGAGATGCTGCCCTCCTGTCACGTGTTGAGGTGGCTAAGGCATGGGTGGTGGTAGTCGAGGAGCTATTGGATGCTACTGATATTTGAGTACTAGTAGGAGAGGCTCGAGATGAGGGGACCAATTTTAGTGATGTGGATCTATCATATCCGTGGAGTCGAATGGAGAGGCTGACTCAAGGCCTACCGACCAGGGGTTTTGAAGACCTGGACGCCATATGATTGGAGATAGTGATGGCCTAGGAGATGGCACATCACCCGATTTTGGTACCAAGTGCTCAGGTGGGTCCAGAGGACCTACTAGGCCGGGCCCAACCCTAGATATTTTGTATGGTCAGGGAAAGCACCCATTATGATGATGCTTCCCTACGTTGACGCTATGTATATTTTTTGACTGATGCGATGGTCAGTGACCTGTTTTGTATACCATGCTACATATTTTTTGATGTATATATGCGAGATGTATTTTTTGGCAGCTCTTATTATGTGTCTATAGTTATTTTTCTATGTTTGTATATGTTTATGATGGATGTTATGTAATTATGATGGATTTTATGCTTATGATTTTGTTTTTCATGGATGATGGTTTATACAAGATGCATTCTAGTCTAGGATATGGTTAGCTATGTGATCGGCTACCTGATTTTGATCACTTAATATGTGTGTAAATGTAATGTGATCAAAGTGAGGGCTTAACTATTGTGCATGAAAGTATTTCCTAAATAAGTGTGAATCTCATATTTGAAAATCTTGGTTTAACTATGATACCACTAATTGGGAGTCAAGAAATACATGTAGATGGATAATGCCCTGGTTGAAGGCATCGCTCAACAACCCAACGACTGCATCATTTTCTACTTGATTATTTGTAGCTGATCTGATACATACTTCATTTGTGAGAAATGGTGACTGGTTAGAAGAGTATATGGCCTAAGTAGCTGCTGTTAGATTTTGTGACCATCGAAAGGCTCCATCAGAAAATCCAAAATAGTGGATGGGAGGACAATCCATCTGTGACACAAGAGAATTGTTTTTAGAAAAAGTCTATGATGATTGTGATCATCATAAAAATTTGTGTTACATTCATTTTATCTCTAAGGCTAAGACTTCCTGCCCTATGGGTGGAATTTCTTGAGGTAGAGCCCATTGACGAGATTAGCTAAGAATGTACCATTGGGCTCAGACAGAATGTATGCTCCTTTGAGGAGAAAGTGTTTGATGATGTAAGGACCCTTCCATCATGTTTCGAACTTCCTGGGTTCTAAGGATTCTTTTGCAACATCATAGCGAAGGACTAAATCCCTCTCATAAAATGAGTGAGGGGTGATGTTGCAGTCGAATGATGTTTTCATTATCTTCTTATGAGCCTCATTAAGAAGGAGAGGCTCTCTTCAACTTTCATCAACGAACTCTAATTGTACCAACCGTTGTTATAAAATCTGAGTATCAATGAGGAGTTCGATAGCTACGTGTAAGTTGGGGATTTCATGGTCAATGGGAATCACAACCTCCACTCTGTATACCAACTAGAAAGGTGTGAAACTTGTTGAGGATTTGACCATTGTGTTGTATTCCCATAAGGCTGAAAATACCATATGGTTCCAGTTAGTTTTATGGTTGTTTACCATACGTTGTAGCATAGCTTTGAGTACTTTGTTAACAACTTCTACTTGGTCATTGGATTGGGGGTAGTATGGTGATGCAAACTCATGTGTGAACCCTAGATGATGGGATAGCTCCTAGAATATTTCATTCTCGATATGCTTTCCATGGTCGGAGACTAACTCCTTAGGCACACTGAATCGTGTGATGACATGGTTGAAGAGAAACCGAGCTGCGATTTATGTAGTCTTTTTGTATGTGGGCATAGCTTCTGCCCATTTGTTGAGATAGTCGATGGATACTATGATGTATTTTTGGTTGTCAGATGATGTAGGGTTGAAAGTCATATAGTTGATGCCCCATTTTCAAAAGGTACCTACTACAATGATCGAGTGCAGAGGAGCAGGAGGCGCTCTTGCCTTGTGGGCAAGGAGTTGGCATCGATCACACCTTTTGACTGTTTGTATTCAATCATGGAATAGGGTGGGCCAAAAATAACTAGCCTCCAAGATTTTTTTGGCGGTGGCCATCCTTGAGAGGTGGCTACAGCAAGCCCCACTATGACAGTCATTTAGGGCTTTCTCAGCTTGGTCATGTGTGAGGCATCGACATAAAATGGTGTCAATGCTTCTTCGATAAATGATGGTCCCCATGAGAAGGTATCAAGGGGAATGATGGTGTATGTTCCTTCGGTCATCACAGGTGAGTTGTGGTTTGAACTTCTAGGTTCACAAAAATAGAAGGATGTCATCATACCAAGGGTCCTCGGTCATCACTAAGAACAAATTTTCATTGGGTAGTGACTCATTGAATTGGGATCCTTGGGTCGTACTTGGGAGATCAGTGATGAATTCAGCTAGGATTAATGCTTTCTTGCTCTTCGGGGAGCTGAAATGTAGGTCAAATTCTTGTGATATAACTATCTATCAAGCATACTTATGGTTCATCATACAGAGGGTTAGAAAATATCACACGGGGTTGATAATTTCTATGACTGTTGTGGTCCTTAGGGTGATGTAATGCCGAATATTTTGTACTATGTGTACTAGGTCTAGGGAAATTTTTTCTTCTGGCTCGTACTTTAAAGCAGGGCCAACTAAGTTTTTGCTGATGTAATAAATTACGTGCTCTTTGTTGTTGGGTCCATCTTGGACTAACAACCCAACTATGGCTGTGTCTGACGCAGATATATATAAGGTATAGTCTTTGTAGTAATTAGGTGGGATGATCAAAGGGGCTGAAGACAAGGTGTCTTTCAGTGCCTCAAATGAATTTTTAACCTGATCATCCCATTTGAATGGAATGTCTTGACGGAGTAGGTGTAGGAAGTCCTGCGCGCAAGTGGCATAGTCGGGGACAAAGAGTCGTAAGAATTTGGCTTTCCCCTGCAAGATTTGAAGTTTCTTTACAATTTTGGGTGGTGGTACTTCTTTAATTTCCTAGACCTTGAGGGGGTCAACTCTAATTCCTTGTTGGGATACTATGAATCATAACAATATGCTTGCATTAATGTAGAATACACACTTGAGGGTGTTCAAACGTAGGTTGTAGTGTCAAAACCATTGAAATAACAACCGTAAATCCTCCAGATGGTCACCTTTTTTCTTGGATTGTACTGTGAGGTCGTCCAAGTAGGCTAAGATGAGATGAGCTAGGTCGTGGAAGATATAGTTCATGGCTTGCTAAAAGGTGGCTCCAATATTTTTAAGACTTAATGGCATAGCCTGATATGCGAATGTGCCCCAAGGGGTGGTGAATGCAGTCTTATACTGATCCATATGTCGGATTTGAATTTGAATGTATCCCAAGAGTCCATCCATGAAGGACAAGGCCTTGTGGCTGGCGCAAGCATTAATGACTTGGGATACGAAAGGAGTAGTGTAGTTGTCTTTGGGACAAGCATTGTTTAAATCTAGAAAATCGGTGTAGACTCGAATGGTGCCTTGTTTTTTCATGATGGGTACTAGGTTGGAAACCAAAGATGTGTAAGTGACTGGGAAGATGAATCCAACTTTACCAAGCTTGTCTATCTCTTGTTTGATCACTTTTGCTTTTTATGGGTGTAATTGACGCTACTTTTGGACTAGGGATACGTCAGGCCAAGTGTCAATGTGGTGTTCTATTATGGTGGGGATTAACCCTAACATTTCTGAATAATCCTAAGCGAAGATATCCCTATACTCTTGTAACAAGTTTGTATACGTGAATACTTCATCCGGGGAGCCTGCTGTCCCCAAGATTTCTTCTAGTTTTCCTATTTTTTTCGAGATATTCACCCTAATGCTTGGTGAAATATTCAATATATTTCCTTCCTCAAATGCATCAGGCGCTCGGATAGGGTTCTTGAACCAATCTAACTTTCCTGATGAATGGAAGTATTTGGATTCAATTCTGTAGATATCCTTGGTTTTTTTACTGCTAGGAACAAATGTTTTTTCTGGAAGAAAAAATGAGCAATGATGCATTGCATCCCACAGAGAATTTGGTTCTATCATGGCCTCTAATATATCCTCATTAGAGTGAAACAAAATGTCTAAGGGGGAATTGGTTTGTGCGAGGCTATGAGGAATTGGTTCAGGCCTAAGAGTGTTGGTTAACTGACATGAATATGATTCCGTGGTTGAGGCGCCCGAGGAACCAGATGAGGTTGATAGGGTGCAGAAAAGTTGGGTTTGCACTATCGAAGGTATTACTACCATTGCGGTAGTTGCAGCAGTCTCAACACCAAGGAAATATGAGCATACATCACGAGTCATGGTTCCCGTGCATGATGATATGAATCATATATGGTGTTGTGTGTCGTCAACGTTACATGGTGGAATAATTTCCGTGATGGTTGTTTGTTTTTTAGCGAGATAAAAATCATGCTCATTTGGTGGTGTACAAAGGGTACATGTGTCTTTTTTTATGTGAATATTTTGATAGATGCAGAGGCTCCGAAATGCTCGCAACATAGGGCATTTATCTGTATCATGATCATGTCTCATGCAAATGTTGCATGGAGTAAATGTACTCACCTAATATATTGTATGGGATCCAGTACTACTTATCATATTAGAAGACGATGATGGGAGATGATTACGAGAACACATGTTTCTTCGTTTCTATCGTATCCTATTTTTAGACTGATTTGGCACCTATGGGAGTTTTTATTCTAACACTGCTTTAGATGCTCTTAACCTTTGAATGAAATGACAATTCATCATGTGGTGAAATTGCAAGAAAATTCGGCAATAACAACATGTCATTTTATCTTGATTAGAGTGATGAATGTAAGGTATGGGTGTGACCATGCGAAGACTTTCAGTGAACTTGTTAAGCTCTCTACATTTATTAATCATGTGGTAATTTTTAGCACATAAGGCACATGATATGTTTGAATTTCTCCTTACCTCGCTAGGGTGAGGGGTTGTCTTCGTCATTTTAGGTGGCCGTTGACAATTGGGGTAGGCCTCGTTGTTGCTGATTTCCTAGTTTGTGGTAATTCAAAACCCACTATGTTTGGATTATTTGTGGCCAATGAGCGCATGATGTCTAGCCTAAGCTAAAATTTGGGGACATATGGAAAATTCCTAGCGTGGTGGTTGTCCTGTCATATTAGAAAATATTGATGCTATTTTTTTTTCCAATCCCTCTCTGCTGCGAGGGTGATTGGGTACCAATTTTGGAATGATACTAAATATGGGAACTGAGTGATTAAATGGTCACGTTTTTCACACAATACGTAGGCTAGGGCTGGGTGTTTAGGGGTGCTAAGACATCCTTTTCGTGGATTCCTCTCTTTAGATACACAGAGAATGGACCTAGTCGCTTCATTCTCCTGGGTTGTGGAACTTTCTACGGACTCAGAATCTGATTTGTCTAAGTCGGAAAGGTTGGTTATGGCTAAGCGTAATGACTCTAATGCTAAATGGAATCGTGGAACATAGAGACAATGGTGAAGATGGTGGTTATCCTAGAATACCTTGAAAGAATATTGATTGGGTCATAGCCCTATGAAGTACATCGGGTTAACCGGGTACCATATTTGAAACAACTCTAGAGCTGTGCATTATGTGATCAAATGATCACGTTCGTTGCATAATGCGCAAATCTAGTCTTGAGGCTGACGACGGTTATGGGAAGGAGGTGGTTGATATAGTGACCGTCTCTCCTTTGATATATATATTATGGTCCTCTTCGCTTCAGTCCATTGAGTTGTAGTGTTGTCCATGGATTCTGTGTCCGAGTTTTCTAAATCAGGATTTTTAGCGATGAAACATCGCATGAAATGAAACATTGATTGGAGGCTATGGAAGTTGGGATAGTGGCGCATGTGATGGTTGCTCCAGCAAATGTGACACATGTGTCTTCTTTTTCACAATAAGTTTCTTTGGGCCACATGCAGTATTGGGTACCAACGGTTTAAAGCACTTAGTTCGGGGCACTATATGATCAAATGATCGGGTTCATCGCACAATGTGCAAACTAGGACATGCAATGTGGCCTCTGTTTTCCTTCTTTGAGCCATTGGGTTGGATGAGTACAAGCATGATGCAAGTTCTTCTCATACATAAAATATAATTTTGGACTCGCCCACTTTCATTTGTATTGATTTGGTGGAGGGGTCCTCAAGATTAGATTGCTCTAGGGCTCATAATGCATCCCTATATCGAGACATCTCTAGGCAGTGATGGGTATAATGGCCATAATGGTCTCATATGGCGCATACATGGTTGGTCAGTAATGCTTTCCCTTGGTTTTTCGTGACCTATTCCATTTTTTGGATTTCCGAGGTCATGACATTCCTTTCAGTATGTAGAAGAGGTTTTAATTCTTATAATTCTTGGGAAAATATTAGTAGGATGACCTATGATATCTCAAAATGCACAAGGTTGTAGTTCCCTAGGTAACTTGGGGGTTTCGACTTTTTTCCCTTTTTTTCTTATTCTTCTTGGCAGTGCCAGCTGGCACCACTATAGGTGTTTATTTAACTGCTATGACCTCTTAGGGGGAAATAGGGGTTATTCATGTAGAGGTAATGCGTGAGATTTCTCACATGGATGTAGGTACAAAATACCACACGGGTATGGAAAAATCCATATTTGGCAATGTCATAGTTTCCATGACCCGTTTTGATACAAAAAAAGGTGGGGGATACAAAAATGGGGTCTGTGAAATGGCGTATGGTAGGAATGTCGTACTTGTGGCTTCAACATCCATACTTCTAGTTTCTGCTTCCAGCATAGTTTCGGTGTTTGATGAGATCATCATGCACACCGGTGCCCCCATGCTTTCAGGGACTTCCCCTGATACAATAGGGGGATCTCCTAAGAATGAGCCTAGGATATATGATGGTTTGAATTGGCCAAGGCCAAACTATGTATACTTTATGAGCGGTTTTGTGCTTGTATCTACATATGGTAGTATGACATCTAGAGAGGTCATGGGTTTCTTGTCGTAGTATGTGAGTTGGTTGATGGTGATGATCTGATCATCACGGGGGGAAATCATCACCCTAAAGATAGAGGATGTAATCGCGGTCATGGCATACATATAACTCCACCCGAGGAGTATATTGCAGTCTAGTTGTGCATCTAAGACCTCAATATCTATAAGAATTGTTTTGTTGACCAAGTTTACTGGGAAATTTTTTATAAAGACCAACGGTGGTTGATGTGCACCCGTCATATGCTCTAAGCATGATGCCAAATGGTTTTAATTCAGGTGATCCTATTTTTTTCCAAATTTATTTGGACATGATGCATGTGGATGCTCCTTTATCCACAATGCATCGATGTATGGTGACATTCTGAACTGAAACTGGTATCTGGAAAGCGACTAGAGAAGGAAGCCTAGGGCTTGCCTTATCTAGGTTAAAAACCATTAAGCCAGAATTAGAGGAGTCGATTGTGCCCAAGGAGGAAAGTAAGGCCTTCCATTGTGTTGGGAATGATTGCAGGACTTCCAATGCTAACATGACTGCTCGAGATTGAGCCAAGTCATCCACTATACTATAGCTATGAAAAAATTTGGAGTGATGTCTTGCACACATCATTGGTCCTTTGACCATTCTTGGAAGAGGTTCAATAAGTACTTTGGAGATAGTTAACGTCATGCTAGGTGCGCTCATAGTTGTACCTGATGGGTTGGTATCCGGGGGAGTTTCATAGTTCCTATTCCTTGTTTGGAAGAGAAATTCTTCTCCAGCCATGTAGATTTCATGGCTACTCCCTCTGGTCTAGTTTTGGGGTGGTTTTTGTTGTTCATTAATAACCCTCCTTGGTGGGGGAAAGGTTCCTGCATTACCATAGGCTACTGGGGTAGGTCCCCCTCGTCCTCAGTTACCATGAAGTTTTTTCAATTGAGGGAGCTCGAGAGAGTGGTGAGTTTAATGTCCATATTCACCACATATGGAACAAGAGTGATTTGTCCTTACACTGGGTCTCTTTTTTTCATTTGGGAGTTATTACTTGGCTCTTGGGTTTGATTTCAGTTGGGGTTTCCCCTAGTCTGAGACTGCAGGGGGCGTTGTTGATTACTGCCCCCCTTTCCATGATCTCCCTTTTTCTTCTTCCTTGTATTTTTATTCATAGCGTTATGAGGATTATTTCTATTATTCTGATCATAATATTTCCACTGCTAATCCTGGGATGGTTGCACAAGATTCACCGGTGCATTATTTTGCGTTGGTGGTGGATTTGTGCAGGGAAAGCGGGGTATTGGTTCCCCTATCCTTGGTTCATCTGAAAGGACTATATTATTTTGATGTGCTAAGTGTCTTTTCAGTTAAAAAACATGTACATATTTGTATCCATTTTTTTGCTTAAGGATTGAGGAATTTAACCATGAAACATAAACGAATTTGTGAGTTTTAAGCATGAAAATAAGCCTAAATAACACTGAAAAACAATGTATAATAGAGAAATAAAACCACACATAAGATTTACATAGTAGGCATGATGAATTAGTTCACCCCTCTTGGGCTACATCTGTTGGTACAGCTCCCAATGGCATGTCCAACTTTCATTATGCTAAAAAATTTTCAAATACATGTGTTTACAAGCATAAAATGGCTATTTTCTCTACACCGATGGCTCTAGAATTCTCAAATTAGTCTAGGTAGACTCTTGTTTCATCCAAATTGGTAAAAAATTGACCCTTCTAGGTTTTTTCCCAATATCTCCTACAAAACCTCCACCAAAATTGGAGGACTGTACTTAACTGCAGTTAACAATAGAAAATATCTGCATTTTTGGTGGCGCACTATTAACTCCGCCAGTCAACTAACCGTAGAATTAAACCATTAAGTTAAGGGGGACGGGGTGGCCACATGCCGACCCCAAAAATCATGGTTTATTTAACTCCACATTTAAATGGTGGAGTGGAATCTGGAGTTGTAACAAATTTCTGCTAACTGTTGGCATACTCATCGCATCTGACTGCAGAACTGTCGTAGCCATGTGACAAGTGTTGGAAGTTACGGTTTAAATGCCGCAATGTTTATCCGCATCCAGATTTATAGGTTGCGGTTTTTTTTGCTATTCATGTGACCATCTCCAATGGGGTCACCGACAGGTTGGGACCGCTAGGGTCCCCTCCCCCCCCCTCCCAATAAACCAAAGTTTCAAACTTTATATATATGTGGTGCACTATAGTGGTAAGAACTACATGATAGCCTGGACGATAGAGAGCATTATGGGTGTGACGGAGGTCACGAGGTCGAACCCCCTTGGACCTATCAAAAATTTTAATCAACCAAACAGGGGACACGTGGCAGCCTCAGGGCTAGCCACATGTCACCCAACCATTGGCCCTCAAATATACGTACAACCACATCAAATGAACCAAAATGTGCCACTTGGTGAAATATTATAGGCTTGGGAAAAAAAATATTCTCAGGAATATTCCCCTTTTTTGTTGACTGTACACCTGCCTGCTAACTGGGCATCCCAGTCAAAATTGTCACAATTTTAGCTGTTTGGGAAATAGATCAAAATGAGATATCTCCATCATATGACATCGGGTTTTCAAACCGTTCACGGTGTCAAAATTAGAACGATGAGATATACCTGGTCGCTCAGGGTCGGTACAGTTTCGAGCACTTTCAATTTTGAGAAAAATTCATGAACTCCTTATCACACCTCCCCATTGGGAAGCTTTTGGATCCCAAAAGACTTGATTACCTATTCAGTAGATGAGGTTAAAGCTCCCTCAAATTTCCAACTTCCATCCACTTTTCCTTGCTTGGCTTACTGCCTTTGAGCCCAACTCGAAGGTAGTCAACACTTCCCCTCTTTGATGCTCTTGTCCTCTTGTCAAGAATTGTATCTTCCTTGAGCTCATCCAGAAATTCTGGTGATAAATAATCAATAGAAGGCAGCTGAACATCAATTTCTTTATCATCGATCAAAGGTTGCTCATACAAACATAATTTGTCAACATTAATGACTGAATACATTTGCATATAAGAAGGAAAGTCAAGTTGAAATGCATTGTTACCAACTTTCTTTATGATCTTGAATGGACCTGTTGTGGCCAGCAACAACCCCCCTTTTTATTTAATATTAGTAATTATACTAAATAAATGGGGACCCTTAGTTAAAAAATCCAAAAAAATCAATTAGTATTTGTTTCCCTTTTCAAATAAAACCTTCTATCATAACTTAGGGAAATTCCGTAGAAAATCCTTAAGAAACACTTAAGTTTATGATAGATTACAATAAAATCTTTCTTTGAGCAAAATAGTGCATCCATCGCAAATGGTAGATATCTTTTGTAAAACTAAATCTTTTAAACTGCGACTTTGCGATATTGCGATAACGTGATCCCAAAAAGCCTATACGTTAAAATACTGGTCGCAAATCGCATATCGCAGAAAATTGTTAAACGAATATTTTTATATGTGATATTTGCGATTTGCGATTTTGCGATATTTGCGATTTTGCGATGTTTACGCTTTGAGAAAATTGCGATTTGCGATATTGCGATATTGCGATATTGCATAGCAAATCGCAGATCGCAATATCACAGATTCTTAAAAATCTCGTTGTCCAATGTAAATCCTTTCATAAATCAATATCCGGTATGTGCTTTCAATGATTGAATTAATGAATGGATTGTCAAGTATCAATAAAAAGGATTTTGTTTTGATTGAAAGGTTGTTTCCGTTAGAATAATATATTTCATCCGCCTTTTGCATTTAAAACTATATCATCACTCTTCTCATGTCATTACTCTCACTTAACTCGTAAAACCGCAGGCGCGAAGGAGCAAAAGACTATACAAAGCATTCACAGAGCATTATGGGTAAGAAAGAGAAGATTTCAAGTTCTAAAAACAAAGAAATGGCTTCACCGTATGCGGATACTGCTTGCAATAAGGATGCCGGTATAACCACCTGGGAAGGAATGTATAATTTTCTTGAAGAAGAAAATCCTAGGGTGATGCAAGTTACGGCTACTGCAGGATCAAGTAATTCATCTGAAGCAACCCTTAAAGACCTGGCTTGTTCATTTCTGCACCAAATAGCAGCAAGACCAAGAATTCTTCCGTATTCAGACATGGTAAAATGGGTGTTGGACAACACCGATATTTCAGACAGGTAATTTAGAACTCTAGATCAAGAGCTCATCGGGTCGTTCACTACGGAAAATTTGAGGCTGATGTATCATTTGCCGAAACCTCAGGCGACTTATAATAAACAATTTATGGAGAATTTTGCCAAAGAACATGCAAATTTGGTGGAATGCACAAGGGAATGGACCAAAAGAGATGAACCATTGAATAAAAATAAACACAGTATGTACAGTATTGGTTCACTCACCTCTCCATATTGTTTTGCTGCTGCTATGTTATGCAGGCTTTTTGGAAAGCCTGATATAAATATGGTCTTACCTGAATGGCTTCCATTGTTAAATGCTGTTGTTAACGCTACTATTGTAGACTGGGCCAAAATATTATCTGACAATTTAGCCACTGCTATTTTCAATTACCGGTCTAAACGAATTGTTTCTCAGAGGATTTATCCTCCTTTTTATCTATCTGCTTATGTTATGGACGCTATCTGCTTTGTTTCTAAATTCCCTTTGATGGGTTGGCAATGGACGATTCAAGATCCTTTGCCTATTCATGTGTATCACAAGGAATTGTGGGAATCCAAGTTTATTCCTCATTTTTACAAGATTTGCCATGGCATAATGTTGCCAATGTATAGAGTGTTGTATAATAAGGATGCCCCAAGGTTGTCTCCTGAAGAAGAAGTAGAAATTCTCCTCGTCGCAAGATGGTTTGGAGAAGAACTGTTTACTTATGTGAGGGTTTTTGGGAGCTTTGCTTCTCCTCATGTTTTGCCCTTATATTTCACAAACTTATGTGCTCCTGGGAAATTGCATACCAAACCTCGTGGTGGAAGGAGGCTAGACAAAGGAATTAAGGAGCCAAGAAAAGAAGACATTACAATTTCAGAGTCAGGGAAATATCATTATGTTGGACATGCATTCAAGGAAGTAAGCAATATTACATGCTTAACGAGTTTAAATTAAAAAGGTTATTCGACCCTAATGAAGTTGCTAAAAATTTCACCGCAATCAAAGTAAGGATATTTTTCCGTGAGAAGAGACCTTTGATGATATATTCAGAAAAATCCACACCGAAAGAAATTAAGTATTCAACAATTTGAAGAATTTATTCTTAACAATTTCAAGAATTTAAGGTTTACAGAGAAAGAATACTGACCACTGTCCCTTTGGAAAATTTGTGTGTGAAACCCGCAAGGGAACCCACTCCTAGTGTTAGTATAAGTGGAAGTTTGGGTACAAATAAATCTAAGTCAAAATCTGAAAAAGAGACTTTTGAACGTTCCAATAAGTCTAATGAAGAGCAAGATAAAAATAAAGAATCAGTGAAAGATACTGCTCAATCGAAAGATCTTTCACAACAGCAAATTTTGACTTCTCAGCAGACAAATCCTCCTCCTACCAATGTACAGCAACAGCCAGTCACAATTGAATTAGACAAAGAATGGGAAAGCTTTAATCAATTGCTTAATGTGGAAGGACAGAATGTACAGACCCCTGTACAAACAGCAAAAGTTTTGAGCACAGGAATAAGTAGCACAGTCACAAGAACTGAACACATACCTATCACTCCCTCGTCTGAAATTGTACTTAATGTAGAGGATATTCCTCCTCTAGATGTATTCTACAGCCTGAAGTACAAAGCAGTAGTGAAGAAACAAAGGAAAAAGAGAAAACTAGAAGGTGCAATTGCTACTGAAGCAGAACAATTATATGTGTTGTGGAAGGATCCTACCACAGAGCCTACTGACAATCTTGTTAAGTTATCTCAAATTTCAGGGGCTTATGCTTCTGCCACTATTGATAAAGCATTTGAGATACAGCTCTTATTAAATGAAAAAGAAGAACAGATAAAAGTTCTGCAATAGCAATTGCAACAGATACAGGCCAATAATGAAGCACAGATGAAACTTGAAAAGATACAGCAACAACTTCAAGAAATGCAAATTGGACATCAAAAATGTTTGGCTGATAAAGAAAAACAAATACAAATTATCCAAGATCAGCACAAAGATGATCCTAAGCTTCCAGAATTTATTTCAGAAACTATTTCTTTAAACAATCAACTACTGCAACAAGAAGAAGTATTATGCCAAAAAATCTTGCAATGGAATTCTTTCTGTCAAGAAAGTGATAAGATCACTAATCATGTCGTAGACTTACGAAATGATTATGATCTAATTAATGAAAAAGTTACTGATTATTTGGTATGGCAAAAAACAGAAGAAGGAAGAAAATCTGGTGCACCAATTATTAATGAAAACCATAAAGAAATCCTTTTCAATGACTGGGATGCACAAATCAGAAGAGCAGAAAAAGCAGCAGAGGAGTCGGCTACAGCAGCAAATAGTCTTACTGATTGTGTAAATGAGAATTTACACAAAGAAAATTTGATTTTAGAAACTGTTTCGGGATATCTTCCACAAGCGCATCAATTGCAAACAGAATGGAGACAAAAGGCAAAAGAAAAGGAAAAATCAATCCAAGGATTGACAAGACGAATCGATTATTATCGACATATTTAGGTAAAACCATTATTACCAACACGTTGTGCTTAACGTGACTATTAGTATCATTGAAGATTATACTTACACTTGCCGATTATTTTGTCTTTTCAGGACAGTTGAAATCTGAAGTCGGCCAACCACCTCTTCTCAAAACAATGTTGGATGCTTGCAAGTTTAAAGATCAAGTTCATAAGTAGTTACTTAATAGTCTTTATTTTTGGATTTAGTTTTAGTTTTACTGTATTTTTTCCTTGGAAAAGGACGGTCATTTAAACCGAATCCTTAATTTTTGTAATAAACTATTTTTAGATTTAGCTAGTAGTATTTAAACTCTTCTCATGCATTTAGAGAAGGGTCCTGAATTATAATATTTTTGACTTGGAGATTAGGACAGATGATCGCTCTTTATGGTTTATAAAGGACGACTATGACGTATGCCTTATTCTTAAAGTGTTGCATTTCTGTACCTTGGATTTGATTTTGCATCAGAATTACTGGATTTGAGTATTAGAGTTCATTTGAAAGCTTTCAAGATGAATAAGGTATTTCTATCTATTCACTATTGATTTATTTTTTCTTATGGTATTCACTTTAAAATTTTCTATCATTTATATACATTTGGTTTTAACAACGTTTCTTTATATATCATTTTTGAGTATAAATGAAATGTTATCTCTCATAAGTATATGTAGATGATATATTATGATGAATACAATATGGTTATATAACTCTGTTTAATTTCTTAAACAGAGTTATCTTTATTTATTTCTGCACATTTCGATTAAACGATAATACATTTTTATGGTTATTGTTCAAACGAAATAATCTGAAGTTGTATTCACATATGATTGCCCGGGTTAGTTTTTAGAATTTCTTTATCATTTTTTAGTTTAAATTAGATAGTTTTATTTCAGTCAATTTAGTCTCACTTTCATTTATCCAAATCAACCCATCACCAACCCATTAGTTATAAGGAAACTGGTCCTTTCAATCCAGTCGGAGCCACCATACCAAACGGATAAGGAGCTGTCCCAAGGTCCCAACCGAGTGGTTTTCCCCAATGTTTGAAGCAAAGATTTTCTAGGCTTCAAAATTTTTTGCGCTAGAAGGAGGGCATGAGCTATGAATGGCAAGTAAATATTTATCCACAAGCCATTTTGAGAGAAAAACACCCTCATTAAGTTCTTCAATTTCTTCTGAATTACAAAATCTTGGAGAAGGAATTGAAAAGAGTATTCACACCTACCACCAAAATCAAAATAATCGACAATCAAACTTTTCCTTAGTCTCTTGAAGTACAAGACGAATTCATAAATTGGTGATTTCTATTATTCTAGAAGAATCAAATATCTCGAGGAAGGCAGTGTAAGCTCAAAATTGTTCCTTCAAACCTCTTACTAGGCTTCAAAGTGAAAAACTTGTATTTCTCCTAAAGAATTACCTACCTAGTAGAGTCAAGACAAGAAGAACTCAATCGGAATCAGAAAGTGATATAAGTTCTTCATCTCATATTCAATCATCTGTTTCCGAAACCCCAACTCAACAAAGTGCAGTTGTTTCCATGTCATCTGCTCAATCATCATGAATCTCAACATCATCTATTCCAACAACTTCTGTTCCAACATCACCAGTCTCTACTACCCCTCCAACAGTTGTTACAATAATGGCTAGACCATGTGCTAGTCCAGGGGCTGTCAACATACCTGCACCTTTACATGATTTACCTGACAATCCTGGAAAATGGCTTCCAAAGTTCAGTCCAAAGCTTAACATTCAAGCTGAAGAACACATCAATAAATTTATGCTGGCCGTAAATTTGAATGGAGTCGTAGAAGAAGATGTTGTAGTCAGACTATTCCCTTATACTCTTCAAGGGGCAACATTATCTTCGTACTTTTCGTTACCTTCAGGATCCATAACATGTTGGGCCATTTTTGTAGATCATTTTTTAAATAAATTTGGAGATGACAGATCAATAGCTACTTTAATCAACGATCTCTCAAATTTGAAGACTGAACCCAAGGAGCCCATTAAATATTTCAACGCTAGATTCAACAAACTCTTGAACAAAATCCACACAGATTCAATGCCTAGTGAACAAGTTAGAAGTGAATGGTACATAACTGCTTTGCCCTCAAACATAGCAATTTTTGAAGATAGAGCTACAAAACCAACGTTAGCCCAGAATATGAAAGAGGCTATTGCAGTAGAAAAACGAATTATTTCTCTAGAAAAGAAAAATGCTATTGAGGAAAGGAAATCCAAGAAGGTCGGCTTCAAAGATGATTCTAGGAAAAATGCCAAAGACCCATACAACATGGAAGGTTTACAGAAAGTTCTTAAAACCATGTCAAATGAAATGGTTGAAATAAAAAAACAAGTAGTTGAAACTTCTACCAAAAAACCATTCTGAAATTTCAAAAGAAATCAACTTGAAACTAAACCTCCCAATTCAATCTCTAATGCAGAATCAGAAGAGGAAGAAGAAGAAGATACCCTCCAGATCGAGGAAGATGAAAACAGCAACAGCTGGATCACGAAATTGGGATTTTATTCTCCCTAATTCTGATAGTGAGGTTGAACAAGAAGCTATGCCTGTAAGTACTAGGAGTAAATCTACATCAGAACCAGTGCAAACAGTTCCTAAAAAGAAAATTACAACTCCAAGTACCAAAGACAAATCCCCTGCAAAGAAAACTTCTCCGTTACCTACTCAGAATCAGCGATCTTCTTCTAATCCTCCTACATCAACAACAAAGACTTTAGTGGTGTCAGATCCTATGGAGTATAATATTGTTGAAGACATGAAAAATATTAAAGCCAACATTTCCTTACATGAACTCAGCAAACTAAAACACCAGCAGAATTTGTTATTAAAAGAATTAAACGCTACACCAATTGCTCCTTTACCAAGTGGTGTAGTTGCAAAAGCAACTAGGGGAGCTGGTAAGCCACCAGATAAGGTAGACGCTACTGATACCGTGCTCATTGGAGAAAATTCAAATTCTCAGACTCCTCCTTTTCTTTTGACTTATGAAATGTACAATAAAAAATCAAGATATTGTCTAATTTATCTTCGAGCATCCTCAATATAATGCTTACCACAGAAAGCAATTGAATATCGAACCACAGAAATCGGCAGTTCATATTGTTCAATTGGATCGCTCTAAAGTTCAAGTTGTAGGAGAAATCAATTCAGTTACTATCAGATTAGCTTCCGATCCTAGAATTGTCCAAAGAATTGATATATTGATTGCTGATATTCCTGAATTCTATGGATTAATTTTAAGCAGGGACTGGTCTGTGAAACTTAATGGTTATATCTCGACTGATTATTCACATATGTGGCTTCCCTACAAAGGGAAACCAAATCAAATTAAAATCGAACGAGAAAAACATATGACACACACTGTCACTGAATTTGAACAACCTAACGAACCTGTGGCATTCAATAACAATATTCTTGGAGGTTATTCTGCTGAATCATTTCTTGGAAACTTCGAAGCACCCCAATCACCTTTTTCTGTAAATACTTTTGTTTCTCAAATAGAAAAATTTTCACAATCCGATTCTTCCAGAATTGTAAATACTTCTGATGTAATTGTAGATAGTCATTAGATAAATCTTTATTTGTTCATTATATTTTAATGGATCAAGTCTAGTATTGAGCTGAGCAGATGCACTAATTGATCTTGATGGAGAGAAACCATGCTATCATGGTTGTAATTTGAGTGTACAAACAATACTGCAGAATATGAAGCCTTGATTCAAGGACTTTATAAAGCTATAGGGTTAAATGTTAAATACTTGAAAGTCTTTGGTGATTCCAAAATTGTCATAAAACAAGTTAGGAATACTATCCATTTCCTTTCAGGACACCTCAAACACTATCAAACCCTAGTCCAAGATCTTACCACTCATTTTTTAGCATTTAATATTTTTTCTATTCCTAGGAATCAAAATACATCAGCTGACTTGTTAGCTAATGTTGCATCCAAACTCCTTCCTACTGAAGATTGCAGTCCTGATAGATTTTTAGTAGAATTGATTTTTCGTCCATATGTCCCAGATAATGTCACAAATTGGAGAGTATTCTATCATGATCAAGACATTTTGAATTTCATGACTTCAGAGAAATCATATGATGAACAAATTATTGATGAGGATGATCATGATTTGCAAATTGCCTCAAAAGGTAATGAAAATTCCATTTCGAAATCTGTTGTTAAATTAGAGGAATTATATGATATAAAAGACAGATTCAAGAAAGTTACCAATGCTAAACTTCAAAGTTCCACTTTGAAGTTTGAACTAGTAAATCTTGGCTCTGAATCTAATCCTCAAAACGTTAATTTAGGACTCAATTTAACTCCAGAAGAAAGGAATGCTTTCATTAAACTTCTAAGTAGGTATAAAAATATATTTGCTTGGAATTATGATAATTTAAAATTAAAGATTCCAGATACTTTACGTTATTCAACACAAAATTCCACGCTTTCACTTTAAATTGTTCGTAGTTAAGAAAGATTCATTCAAATCTTGAAAGTCAAATCAAAACAGAACTCAACAAACTTTTGAAAGCCAAAATAATTTTTCCTGTTAGGCATTCTAATTGGGTTTCCAACATGGTACCTGTCAGGAAGAAGAATGGTGATATTAGAATCTGCATTGATTTTAGAAATTTAAACAAGGCATGTTTAGTGATACCTTCCATTGCCAACTATAATGGTATACTTCAAAAGGTAGCTGGTTCTGAACTCATGTCCTTTCTTGATGGATTTTCACGCTATAATCAAGTTTTAGTTCATCCAGATGACAGATTGAAAACAACTTTCAGAACAAAATGGGGAACCTATGCTTATCAGAAAATGCCTTTTGGTCTAATAAATGCAGGAGCAACTTTCCAAAGAGCCATGGACATATCATTTAAAGGTCTGATCAATAGATCAGTTGTTGTTTATCTTGATGACATAACAATATTTTCAAAAAAGAGAGCCAATCATCTACATGATCTAAAACAAATATTTGAAAGATGTAGAAGGTTTGGTATTTCCTTAAATCCAAAGAAATCTTTCTTCGCTGATGAAGGAAAACCAGATTTGTTGTGTCAAAAGATGGTATATATTGATCCGTATAGAGTGAAAGAACACATATTTCTTTACCTCAACAAAAATCCATGCAATCATTTCTTGGGAAAATCAATTTTGTAAAAAGATTCATTCCTGATTTTTCTCAAATTGTTTTACCTATGAAATATGATCAAGAAAAACTCAGTATTTAAATGGGGGCATAAAGAAAAAGAAGCCTTTGAGGCAATCAAACAAGCGATCATTAATGCACCAACATTGAATACCCCTGATTTTTTTAAAGATTTTACTTTGTATACTTTGGCCACCGAAACATCCTATGCTGCTGTTTTAACACAGCTCAATGATCAGAAAATTGAAGCACCAATTTCTTTCTGTAGCTCAAATCTACAAGGAGCTGAGCTGAATTATTCCGATGTTGAAAAACAAGTCTTTGCTGTGTTTAAATCAATCAAACATTTCAGACCTTTTCTCTTGAAAACACATACAAAAATCATTGTCCCATTCTCTGCAGTGAGACAATTATTCATTCAAAAAGAAATAGGAGAAAAGAGAGCTAACTGGGTAACAGATTTGCAAGAATATGATATTGATATTAAACCTGCTAAGATTGTTAGAGGACAAGGTTTTTGCAGATTATTGGCAGGAGCTCATAACATACCAGAAAATCAAGATTCAAATAAAGATATTCAAGTAAGTCAGATAAGTGTTACAGATTCTGAATCTCAGTATGCTGATCTCATCTATTACTTGAAAAATGGGTATGCTCCTTCTAATCTCAGCTATAAGAGAAAACGTGCTTTAAGATTGAAGGCCATTAAATATGAGATCATTGATAATGTGTTATTCAGAAAGAATTATGATTCAATCCTATTAAGATGTCTTGAAAAGACTGAAGCTGAAAAGGTGTTGCAGGAATTACATGATGGACCAGCAGGAGGTCATTTTGGAGGTGATACCACAACTCACAAAATAATTCGTGCTGGTTATTACTGGCCTACCCTTTTTAAAGATACGCATGATTATGTAAGGAAGTGCAAAGTTTGTCAAACTGCTAGTGGAAGACAAAAGAAACCAGCTTTTCCTTTGCAACCGATAAATATTGAGCAACCATTTGAGCAATGGGGGCTTGACATTATTGGTGAGATAGTACCTCATTCTTCCAAACAGCACAAATACATCCTTACAGCCACAAATTACTTTACAAAATGGATAGAAGCAATCCCTTTGAAGGTAGCCAATTCTGATACAATTATTGATTTCATAGATCAATTCATCATAACCAGGTTTGGTGTACGTAACGCTCTTGTCTTTGATAATGCATCTTATTTTTCTGGAAACAATATAATGGAATTTGCAGTCAAAAGAGGTTTTAAATTGAAATATTCAGCAAATTATTATCCACAAGGTAATGGTTTGGCTAAATCCACTAACAAAAATCTTATCAAAATCATTAAAAGGACCATTGATCAAAATCAAAAGAATTGGCACAAGTCTTTAATCTTTGCACTATGGGCTGATCGTATTACTGAAAAAGCTTCAATAGGAAATTCACCTTTCAATTTAGTTTATGGAAAAGAAGCTGTGATACCATCAAATTTAGCTCTTCCATCATTAACCCTAGTGCAATTTATTGAAGAAAATCCTTCTTCATCCATTAAATTGAGATATGATCAAATCCTTAAATTAGAAGAAGATAGAAATAAAGCAAAAATTATTCATGAAAAATATCAACAGCTTGTAAAATCTTCTTTTGATGCAAGTTCTATCGGCTCAAAGATTTTGTCAATTGGTGATCTTGTTCTGAAATGGGATAAAGCACACGAAGAAAAAGGTAAGCATATCAAGTTTCAGAAAATGTGGCTTGGACCATTTCAGATTGCTGAAAAGATAGGCTCAAATACATTCACACTCCAAGATTTAACAGGAAAGAGAGAATCTCTTCCTGTAAATGGGCTTGTCTTAAAGAAATTCTTTTCATAAGGAGGCAACCCCTTCTTAATTGTACATATTCCTTTCTGCAAAGTTTTTAATTGTTTTTGCAAATAAAGGTTGTTAATAAGTCTCTAATTGACTGTTTGCTATTTAGAAAATTTCTTAGAAAAAATATTATAAATATTTATTTTGTGTAAATGAAAAGTTTTAAAGAGATGATCACAGTTTTTGGATAGTTTAAAATAAAATGTTAAACTTTGAAAGATTATTCCAATCATTTGCATGATCTTTTGAAAACTTGAGGAGAATGTAAATCATTATAAGTTTATTGAGCAGAGAAATGTTATCTATAAAAGTAAATATTTATCAAAGTCTTGGTACACAAGAAACTCTGAAAATTGTCATCCATTGATTCTTAAGGATAAAACTATTTCACCCCATCCATTTAAGTTGTGATTTTTTAGAATGTAATTCTAAGAAATTATACAAAAAATTTAAGAGATAAGAGGTCTCATTATAAGCCGACTTACCATGTTCATAAGAAGTAATGAAACTGACATTACCAATACTACATATCAAAACAGGGTAATGGCTTATAAATATAAGACAAGGGGTCTCATCACGAGCCAGCTTGTTCAGTTTAATTACAACTAGTGAATGGCGTTGTTATTAACTGGCTACCAAACTAGAACAATGGCTCTTAAAAATAAAAAAAATCAGTAAAAGACAAAAACATGAGATAATATGTCTTATGAATTTATCTTTTAAAAAGTCATAATTTTAGTTGGATGACACAATGAATGGTTAATGGTTTAAAGGTAACCCTGTCTAGACTATGAACGTTTGCAGGCAGCAGAGGAAATACCTATGACAATAGAGTATATTATAAAACCAAACTTGGAGAAATCCACTTATTTCATTATTAACACCGATCAAAGCTTGAGATAACCCAAAAGTGTTTTTGTTCTTAAGAAATTAGAAAGAAATTGTGAATGATTTTTTTTTTTTTTTTCATAGTTAGATTTTATTTGAAATATCCTAAGATAGTTTTCATTATCTTTAAAAATCTTTACTTACTAGAAATATAGTGTTCATTTTATTTTTTCAGAGATAACTGTTTCTTTCAGTGAATCGCCAATTGTTGTGGCCAACAACAACCCCCCTTTTTATTTAATATCAGTAATTATACTAAATAAATGGGGACCCTTAGTTAAAAAATCCAAAAAAATCAATTAGTATTTGTTTCCCTTTTCAAATAAAACCTTCTATCATAACTTAGGGAAATTCCGTAGAAAATCCTTAAGAAACACTTAAGTTTATGATAGATTACAATAAAATATTTCTTTGAGCGAAATAGCGCATCCATCGCAAATGGTAGATATCTTTTGTAAAACTGAATCTTTTAAACTGCGACTTTGCGATATTGCGATAACGCGATCCCAAAAAGCCTATACGTTAAAATACTGGTCGCAAATCGCATATCGCAGAAAATTGTTAAACGAATATTTTTATATGTGATATTTGTGATTTGCGATTTTGCGATATTTGCGATTTTGCGATGTTTACGCTTTGAGAAAAATGCGATTTGCGATATTGCGATATTGCGATATTGCATAGCAAATCGCAGATCGCAATATCGCAGATTATTAAAAATCTCGTTGTCCAATGTAAATCCTTTCATAAATCAATATCCGTTATGTGCTTTAAATGATTGAATTAATGAATGGATTGTCAAGTATCAATAAAAAATATTTTTTTTTGATTGAAAGGTTGTTTCCGTTAGAATAATATATTTCATCCGCATTTTGCATTTAAAACTATCTCATCACTCTTCTCATGTCATTCCTATCACTTAACTCGTAAAACCGCAGGCGCGAAGGAGCAAAAGACTATACAAAGCGTTCACAGAGCATTATGAGTAAGAAAGAGAAGATTTCAAGTTCTGAAAACAAAGAAATGGCTTCACTGTATGCAGATACTGCTTGCAATAAGGATGCCGGTATAACCACCTGGGAAGGAATGTATAATTTGCTTGAAGAAGAAAATCCCAGGGTGATGCAAGTTGCGGCTACTGCAGGATCAAGTAATTCATCTGAAGCAACCCTTAAAGACCTGGCTTGTTCATTTCTGCACCGGATAGTAGCAAGACCAAGAATTCTTCCGTATTCAGACATGGTAAAATGGGTGTTGGACAGCACCGATATTTCAGACAGGCAATTTAGAACTCTAGATCAAGAGCTCATCGGGTCGTTCACTACGGAAAATTTGAGGCTGATGTATCATTTGCCGGAACCTCAGGCGACTTATAATAAACAATTTATGGAGAATTTTTCCAAAGAACATGCAAATTTGGTGGAATGCACAAGGGAATGGACCAAAAGAGATGAACCATTGAAGAAAAACAAACACGGTATGTATAGTACTGGTTCACTCACCTCTCCATATTGTTTTGTTGCTGCTATGTTATGCAGGCTTTTTGGAAAGCCTGATATAAATATGGTCTTACCTGAATGGCTTCCATTGTTAAATGCTGCTGTTAACGCTACTATTGTAGACTGGGCCAAAATATTATCTGACAATTTAGCCACTGCTATTTTCAATTACCGGTCTAAACGAATTGTTTATCAGAGGATTTATCCTCCTTTTTATCTATCTGCTTATGTTATGGATGCTATCTTCTTTGTTTCTAAATTCCCTTTGATGGGTTGGCAATGGAAGATTCAAGATCCTTTGCCTATTCATGTGTATCACAAGGAATTGTGGGAATCCAAGTTTATTCCTCATTTTTACAAGATTTTCCACGGCATAATGTTGCCTCTGCACAAAACATTGTATAATAAAGATGCTCCAAGGTTTTCCCCGGAAGCACAAGTCAACATTCTCCCTGTCGCACGATGGTTTGGGGAAGAGTGGTTTACCTATGTGAGGGTTTTTGAAAGCTCTGCTTCTCCTCATGTTTTACCCTTATATGTTTCTGATAAACTTATAGCTCGGGAAATTGCATACCAAACCTGTGGTGTAGGAGGTTTGAAAAAGGAATTAAGGGATAAGAAGAAGGCCATTTGGCCACAATTTCCCGTAGCTTGTGGGACATTTTCATTATTTGATGTTGGACATGCATTCAAGGAAGTAAGTAATATTACATGCTTACAATTGTTTAAATTTGCAAAAAGGTTATTCGACCCTAATGAAGTTGCTAAAAATTTCACCTCTGCAATCAAAGTAAGGATATTTTCCGGAGAAGAGGACCCTTTCGATGGTATATTCCTAGAAAAATCCACACTGAAAGAAATTCTACATTCAGCACAGATGCAGTTATCTCCAGAACAATTTCAAGAATTTAAAGTTTAGAGAGAAAGAAGATTAACTACTATCCCTTTGGAAAATTTGCGTTTGGAACCCGCAAGGGAACCAAATCCTAGTGTCAGTCTCAACGGCAGTTCAAGTACAGATAAGTCTAAGTCAAAATCTGAAAGAGAGACTTCTGAACTTTCTGATAAGTCCAATGAAGAGCAGGATAGAAATGAAGAATTAGTGAAATATACTGCTCAATCGAAAGAGCTTTCACAACAACAAATTTTGACTTCTCAACAGATAAATCCTCCTCCTACCAATGTACAACAACAGTCAGTCACAATTGAATTAGACAAAGAATTGGAAAGATTTAATCAATTGCTTAATGTGGAAGGACAGAATATACAGACCCCTGTACAGACAACAAAATTTTTGAGCACAAGAATAAGCGGTAATGTGACAAATACAGAACATATACCTGTCACTCCCTCTTCTGAGATTGTACTTAATGTAGAGGACATTCCTCCTCTAGATGTATTCTACAGCCCGAAGTATAAAGCAGTAGTGAAGAAACAAAGAAAAAAAAGAAAATTAGAAGGTGTAATTGCTACTGAAGCAGAACAATTAGATGTCTTGTGGAAGGATCCTACCACAGAGCCTACTGATAATCTTGCTAAGTTATCTCAAATTACAGGAGCTTATGCTTCTGCAACTATTGACAAAGCATTTGAGATACAACTCTTATTAAATGAAAAAGAAGAACAGATACAAGTTCTGCAACAACAATTGCAACAGGTACAGGCCAATAATGAAGCACAGATGAAACTTGAAAAATTACAGCAACAACTTCAAGAAATGCAAATTGGATATCAAAAAAGTTTAGCTGATAAAGAGAAACAAATACAGATTATCCAAGATCAGCACAAAGATGATCCTAAGCTTCCAGAGTTTATTTCAGAAACTATTTCTTTAAACAATCAACTACTGCAACAAGAAGAAGTATTATGCCAAAAAAATCTTGCAATGGAATTCTTTTTGTCAAGAAAGTGATAAGATCACTAATCATGTCGTAGATTTACGAAATGATTATGATTTAATTAATGAAAAAGTTACTGATTATTTGTTATGGAAAAAAACAAAGGAAGGAAGAAAAGCTAGTGCACCAATTATTAATGAAAACCATAAAGAAATACTTTTCAATGACTGGGATGCACAAATCAGAGGGGCAGAGAAAGCAGCAGAAGAATCGGCTACAGCAGCAAGCAGTCTTACTGATTTTGTAAATGAGAATTTGCACAAAGCAAATTTGATTTCAGAAACTGTTTTGGGATATCTTCCACAGGGGCATCAATTGCAAACAGAATGGACACAAAAGGTGGAAGAAAAAGAAAAATCAATCCAAGGATTGACAAGATTAAACTGGGATTCTTACTGGACATATTAAGTGAAACCACACAGTCAACACAGTGTGCTTAATTTCATCATTAGTTCTGCTGAGAAGATTGCGCCTACACTTGCCGATTCTGTCTTTTCAGGACAGTTGAAATCTGAAGTCGGCCAACCACCTCTTCTCAAAACAATGCTGGATGCTTGCAAGTTTAAAGATCAAGTTCATAAGTAGTTACTTAATAGTCTTTATTTTTAGATTTAGTTTTAGTTTTACTGTATTTTTGCCTAGGAAAAGGACGGTCATTTAAACCAAATCCTTAATTTTTGTATTAAACTATTTTTAGATTTAGCTAGTAGTATTTAAACCCTTCTCATGCATTTAGAGAAGGGTCCTGAATTATAATATTTTGGACTTGGAGATTACATTTCTGTACTCCACTGGCTCTTATATTTTATAAAGGATCACATCTGGTGATTTTATGAAGAATTATCTTTAAAGTGTTGCATTTTTGTACCTTGGATTTGATTTTGCATCAGAATTACTGGATTAGAGTATCAGATTTCAATTGAAAGCTTTCAAGATGGATAAGGTATTTCTATCTGTTCACTATTGATTTCTTTTGTCTTATGATATTAGTTTTAGAATTTGCTATCATTTATATACATTTGGTTCTAACAACGTTTCTTTATATATCATTTTTGAGTATAATTTAAATGTTATCTTTCATAAGTATATGTAGATGATATACTATGATGAATACAATATGCTAATATAACTCTGTTTAATTTCTTAAACAGAGTTATCTTTATTTGTTTCTGCACATTTCGATTAAATAATAATACATTTTTATGGTTATTGTTCAAACGAAATAATCTGAAGTTGTATTCACATATGATTGTCCGGGTTAGTCTTTAGAATTTCTTTATCATTATTTAGTTTAAATTAGAGAGTTTTATTTCAGTCAATTTAGTTTCACTTTCACTCATCCAAATCAACCCATCACCAACCCATTAGTTATAAGGAAACTGGTCCTTTCAATCCAGTCGGAGCCACCATACCAAACGGATAAGGAGCTGTCCTAAGGTCCCGACCGGGTGGTTTTCCCCAATGTTTGAAGCAGAGATTTTCTAGGCTTGAACACAACCATAAGGGATGATTCACCATTTTTTACTTAAAAGGGTAAAACAAGTTAAAAAATAATAAAATCATAAAACTACTTTTGCAACTCATATTTTCAACTTATCTCCGAAATTATTTACTCAAATTTCGAGTGGGAGTACTCGTTGGATACTAAATTTAATTCCTCATCCAAGGAGTACCCATGTTGCATACTTTTGATGGACCTTGCTACACTAAAAATGAGAAATACATAAAAGAACGTGATTGTAATCACGTTTTTTGTATGTATTTCTCATTTTTCGTGTAGCATGACCCATCGAAAGTATGCAACATGGGTACTCCTTGGATGAGGAATTAAATTTTGCATCCAAAGAGTACTCCCGCTTGAAATTTGAGTAAAAACTTTGGGAGATAATCTGAAAATATGAGTTCAAAAAATAGTTTTTTCTTTTTTCCTTCTAAAAGTTGATGATGTCATAAAATATTATTTTATTATTTCCACTATTATTTTATAATTTCCTTAGGAGGCCCATTTTAGACCTCAAAATTCCCCTAATGACTTCCAAGCTCATCTCGACATTGAATGAACTTCGACAAGTATGTTGGTATCGTCTTGCCCTTCTCCATCTTGATCTTTTTGAGCTTGTCCTTTAGTGCCAACTTCCTGTGGTCACCGCTATTCTGAAACATATCTATCAAGGCCTTCCACATAGCATATGGAGTCACCTTCCCATGGGACTCGAGACAATATGATCTCAAACTCCCTCTAACAAGATACTTCTAGCATTTTCTACCTTGTTCTGCCATGCATCAAGAATTTGGGCATTTGCTGCTGCGGGCATGGGAATATCAGTATCTATGAATTCCTTCAACTCATTTTCCTCCAAAAATGCCTCCATCTTTCCCTTCCATGCTATATAATTCGAATTTCCCTCAAGAGCATATTCGAGTCTCAAGCCATTGAAAGACATCTTGATCTGCTGCTGGATCCTGAAGAATAAATTTGCAAATTTGAACCCGTTCAAGACAAACTCAATTTCTTCTCTTCTATTGTGATTCCCGGCGCTCTAATACCATATAGAAATATTGCTCTGATACCATGTAGAAAATCTACTAATGGATTCAATACGATCTTGTGATGTACTAAAACAAGATATTAAATCTTTCTATAATATTTGCAAAATACAAAACATGATTTCTCAATCACATGCAAGTACTTAGCCAATTCTCAGCCTTCCTTCAGCCTGCCTTGCTTACACAATTCCTATAAAATTAGCCCCCTATTAAATAGGAATAATTCCCTTCCTTTATTGAGCAATCCATCATGGCATCCTCGTGAATTTATAATTTCACCTGGGAAATTTTCTATAAATACAAATGATAGTTATGTTCCCTTTAACCTCTATGTCAACTGGGTCTTCCTCAGAACTGACATGCACAACTATTAATTGTGAATTATCAATTATTTGATTGATCACTACTTGTGAATTAAGTCTAATTTAATTCACTGGACCTCTCACTAGCTCAACACTCAATTAGAACTAGTTAAATTGGTTTTAACTCAATTAATTGAGTTAACTAATTCACACCTGCACCCCACTAATGCATCAATGGAAACTGGACCCCCAAAATATTAGAATCACTCTACATGCCTCATCTTAGACCCTCAACTTGAATTTCTTGAGCTAACTCAACCATCTTGACTTAGTTAACAGATACAAGTTGTTATGTGATGAAATTACAATTTAATTAAGGGAAAAATAAATTAGATGCCCCACATTCCTCACCAGTGTACATCAGAATTTCCTCACCAGTGTGCATCATAAATTCCTCAGCAATGCGCATCTGAATTTCCTCACCAATGTGGGCGCATTTTTTTTTGTCCTTTCTGGTTTCCAATTTCACTGTTTTTTGTTGCAAATTTCAGCACTTTCTGTAGAACTTCTTCCCTAAAAAGTGGACATATATCCCCTATCCTGTAACTAGGACACTGAAATCAGGTTCGTACCCATTCCTGGTAGATGCCAATAATTTTTAACAATAGTGCTCGTTCCCGATCCCCTCTCTATGTCAATGAAACCTCTCCCAATTGGAGTGAATTTAGTCCTGTTTCCAATTGCTATATGTAAGTGCATTTTTTGCTCATTGTAGCTAGAGAAATATTCTCTAACTCCTATCATCTGAGCTAACACTCCACTATCTATATACCACATTCGATGTGAAGCTGAGCTAGTCATGCAAGAAAATTCGTCTTCCAACCTAGAAGACAATTGTATCCCCTTAAACCTCAAATCTGTCCATGGCCATATTGGAAGATTCTGGAAAAACTAATGGAAACATTCTGAGTATAATTTCGTGTGCTATTTCTCTTCCACTCAACATTGATTTTTCTACTGTAAATTGCTGCAAAACCTTACTGCACCTAGACAAGAATTTTTCTTTGTGAAAATACTGTGTTGCTCACCTATGACTGTTGGAATTACCTCCTCTGACAAATCGAACTCTCTTGCCACTTGCAACTAGAAAATTGGACCTTGTCCAACCATTCACACTGCTTGCTTAGGCACTGCGTAACCCCTGGTAAATCATATTGCTAATTCCTCTGAAAAATGAATTTCTCTCTCTTCATCTCTGAGCCTCCTGTTCGTCAACTGTGCTCTGATACCATGTGAAAATTTGAACTCTATTGCAACAACTAGAAATTATTCTTCTAACTGTAAATTTAATTAGGCAGTTTATTTGCTACGACAAACAAAGAATAATCACAACTATAATTTTCACCATAAAAACGCCGCAAAAAATAAAACGTTGGAAATTGAGAAATATGTTAGCACATGCACACACAAAAATGACAATTATTTTTAGACAATTGTCCATGGAAAAAACCCAATGTGGGAAAACTGGTACCCCAACTGAGGGTTTAATTATTATGCAGCAGTGAGAAATTATGAGTACAACTATATTCCCAAAACTGGCAACTCTTTACAAGATAAACTGGCCACGAATTTAGTGAGACAAATTTTGTCTCACTCGAAACTAATCCAACTCTATAACTGGCATAAATAGGCCACACAAAAACCCTTATGTCATCCTCTGCATCACCCCTACGCATGCCCTTGAACACTCTGCTTGGAATCTGCAATTGATTAAGTCATTTTCCCAACTATGCCTTTGAGAATGATTCATTGTCACTTATGGAAATTCTCTTGGCCCCCGACAACTGAATCGACCCTATGTCTAGCCAAATCAAACTCTACCTCTATAGCTTCTACGTAAGCCCTTCACAACCTCAATGAGGAAACTTGACCCTCCTGTAGTCGACTCTCTGGAACTAAGAAAGTTCCTTCGAACTCATTGAATCTGACCCTCACTATCTCTATGTCCCCTCTCTGGCTCGAACTTCTCTCTGTTGAATCACTGCAGTTGGGAAACTCGATATGTGCCAAGTAACTCAACCTCTTAGTGTGTTCTCCATCAACCCCATTGACCTACACCTACAATCTCTAGTTGAGACTTCAAAGACCATGATTAGAACTCAATTGATGTTTGAGATCATCTCCAAGTCAATCCATGTGAGTTTTTAGAGAATTATCACCTTTCTCAATTAATTACTATTAATTAACTAGTTTTCCTAAGTTATACTTAGGGAAAATCTAAATGATGGTCAATTAATTTAATTGAGCTATCTCTAGGTGAAATTTTTAGAAATGATTTATGGGTTTTGGAGATCTACTGTGTTTTAACCTCTCCACAAATTTTTGAGACTAGAACACCATAATATGCTAAAAAACTAACACCAACTGACAAGAAGAACATAGATTCTAGTGAAACGACTATCCATCAAATACTAAGTGAGCCAAAAATGTTTGTTATGGAAAATTTAATACTTCAAATGAGGACCCCTTTCCAATATCAAGGACCAATATCTCGTAAAGGTGTTTTCCTCGTAAGCAGTGGTGGTTAAAATTCTACTCTATTAGGTGTTTTCAACCCTTGAGAGGAAGTAATGATTCCTTCATATAGCCTTCAATTGATTGGTGTTAGTGCTAATGATGTTGTAATGGAGGGGAGAATACTTCATGGTCAAGTTCCATGTCCAAAGGGATCAACTAATGGGTGTGTCCACATCTTGAGTGTATATCTGTGAGGAGGGAGCATTCATGGATGCATGAGTTACCAACTTGACCTCGATTTTTCCACCCTTCTTGTTTGCCTTTTACTTATTGGTTGTTTGCTCCTAAATCAAGAGTTAGAACTTGATTTTTATAATATACTATTTTTATTTCCCATTCATCATGTGTCAATTTATCATTCATCGATGTTGGGACATGCAAGGATTCTGTTTTTATGGAATGGAGCATCATGTGCTCAAGTACCAAATGATGGACATATGAGGTATATAGAGCTCATGTTAGACTTTTTTCCACTTGCTAATATTTTTGTCCCGACCATATTTTGCATTTTGAATTTTATTTCTTTTGTTTTATTATTGTTACATGTTATTTTGTCTATATAGGTTCATCACGACCTATATTATGCTCCCTTAGAATTCAAAAACCCTAATGTTCCCAAACCAAGTCTTGGAATTGGAGAAAAGCTCATTCAAACCCTTAAAAGTCTAACTCCGCACTTTTCCTAGCTCTTTCCTGTAGATCTGCAGATATTTGTTCTATAGCTTGCGGTAGATCCCACGCGTTCTACTTATAAAACCTACAGACCCCCGTAAACAGTCAAATAAAGGAAAAAGTAAGTTCTAGAAGCCTAGCTGGACAAATATTCTCCCAACTGGAATCTTCTAGACGCGCGATCAGTTCGAGGTTTATCCTTCCACTCATGGAGCTCTATCCCTCCATTCATGGAGTTTATCCCTTGGTCTATGGAGCTCAAATCCCTTCATGAGAGGAATCCATCCCCCTCTTCATGGAACTAAAACTACCTCCATTTCCCTATAAATTGAGCTCATGTTTCAGTCTCAAGGGTAGACTATACCTTGTATATGGCAATTGCTGAAGAAATTCTCAAGAGAGCATACTCTCTACACTAGTTATTATTGGTATGAGAATGATCACACACTCATGTCCATACTTCATGCTAGTTCAAAGAGAGGAAGGCTTGTCAATCTGAAGGAGGAACGATTGTTCAGGACCCCGGGAGGAACATGTACGACATCAAGGCATCAGGTTGTAAAGTTACTCTTTTCATTCAAGATAATACATATGGATCTCCTTTTCTCATTAAGTTTTTCTTGTGCTTATTTTAATAATTCAATACTTGGACTCCATGATCACTAAGTTAGATTAGCTGTTCTTAATTATTTTACATTACAGGTGATTTTAATTCTTTTGTCTATATTTGATTGCAAGTTCTACTTACTAAAGAAGCCTCTTTGGAGCCACTGGATAAAAGACTGCACCGAACGTCGGATTTCAAGGTAGGGGCATGTCCTCTTTCTTTGTTTATAATAATTCTGAATTGCAAATAATCTAGAGAAAACAATTTACAAATGTATTTTTTTTTCTAGCTATCCGTAGGATACTAGGGAGATCGTTCTTGTCCGCAAGAGGGATTAATCCGCATAACAAATTGGCGACTCCGCTGGGGAATAGAACTTAGTTTCCTTCTCTTTTTATTTTTTAGTTTGAATTTTAGAGTCTTCTAATTTTGAGTTATCTAAGATTGGGTTGGGTAGATAACTCTAAGAATCCCTGAAAAGAAAAACTAAATATTTATTTTTTCTGTACTTTTCCTTGACTCTGCAGTTTTCATCTAAAAACAATGTGGTGACCTCTGCAGTTTATAGTTCAGAACAGTGCGGTACTGCTTTGTTCTCCATTATAACCTGTAGACCTTTGGAAATTTTTTGAAAAAATAAAGATTCTCTTTTTAGGAACCAGATTACATGATTCTTTGTGTTTGCCCCAGTCTATCTTAGCTATCAAATCTTATGTGTGAATTTGTTTTGAGCAACTTTTACAGTCTCATCAGTCTTCGTTAAGTTAATTGGGTGTTTTGAGTTTATTTTTTGAGAAACTCTTAATTTGATTTCCTTTGGTCATTACTTTGAGGTTTGTCTCAGTCTCTTAACAATTTTGCATCTTTTTGCTTTTGTTTTTGCAAAACAAATTCCCCCCTCATTCGCCATGGGGGGCTAAATTGTGTCTGAGTGTTAATCACATTAGAGTGTTTTTACTTTTGACCTTTGGAATTCTCCCTAATTTTCTTTACTTACAGTTGATTGGTTCTTTATATTACATTGGAATCATCTTGTGTTTGAGAATTCTCTTGCACAGATCACATTTGAATAATTAGAATTCTCATTTTCAGAATATGAATGAAAAATGTGCATAGATTACATTTGCATAGTTTTCAAGTGAATTGTGCATAGATTACAACTGCGTAGTTTACATTCTGGAAAAATCAATCGTAGATTTAGATCAGTTTCTTTAATTTTAATTTACATGTTTTATGCTTGTTTTAAAAACATAAAAATAAAAATTGGAATTGATTAGCATTAGTTTTTCTTGATAAACTTAGTGCATTAGAGAATTTGTTATGTTTTCTCTTATTTATAAATTTTTGCATTGTTGGAAGTGAATGGAAACTCTCTCCTTACTTTAGTGAAGATTCATCGAATTGAAAAGATTAAATTATCATATTTGATTGCATTCAGTTTTGGATCAAGTCATAACACCATTGGTTTCATATCCATTTACCCTTTGAGTAGTAATAGCTCAAATAACACAACGCTTAATAAAATTCATCTAGAAATTTTTACATTTTCTAGGGCTCTTTCCACCAATCTAGTTCAGGTTTAGTGCTTTGGAATAGGGAGTAGTTAAATTTCCAAAGAAACTAAACAAACAATAGTATCTTGCGGTAAGGAAAAAATCAAATTATTGCAATTGTGCTCTAGGAAGCTCTTCTTAAAAGAGTCAAGCACGAGATCATGTCGGACCCAGTGAGGTAATCGTACCTATCTCATTGGCAAAGATAGAAGATTTGCACGTAATACAGATGGTAAACCTCGGATTAAGTATTTTCGAGGAGCCTGGGGTCACTTGTTGGAAAACCTCAGATTTACCATGTCGAGGAGCCTTCAAGGGGACTGAGCTTGATACTCTGCCCTTGCGTGTATATCAGATCGTAGACTGTTCGCCCAGGTGCATTTGTTTCTGTTGGTGACCTTAGTGGCCATAATATTTAGGATTTTTCCCAAGGTTACGGTGGAGGGAAGGTCCCACTGTACCTGGAGTAGACGTTGAATAGACTCACTTGGACTTTCCGGAGGGTGCACTTCACTTCGAGATGGCATAGTGGAGGTACTTGCACCATACTGTTTCATTAAGCAGGTTGTTAGGGTAACTGTTCTGACCACTAGTTTTTCAAATTGATCTTTGCGGCGTTGGATTTCATCACCAACTAGTGATTTCACTGTGAAAACATACTGTTTGTGTGTGGTTTGACTCCTAGATTTGATAGCGCATGTTCATTTGTTTGTTTCTACTTTTTAGAGACCTTATGTGTCGATTGTGAATTTGAATTGTTAATAAAATTCACTAAAGTTGAATCTAATGGAAAATGTTCTGGAATTTACCAACCAAGGAACCCCTCTTAATGAGAATCCTAGTACTTTTCCTTTCTTTGGAAATGTTGGTCCTCCTTAAATGGCTACATTATCATTACCTGGATTTACCATAGGTTTGCCGGTATGGTTATTTTCAAATTCGTTGGCCTCGAATACTCAAATTGTTCCACCTCAACTGGATGCTTCACCTCAACAAAATTCACCATCTCAACATCACCAATATCATGCTGACCCATTACCTTCTTTTCCCAACATGTCTTCCTCCCTTTCCTCCTCTTCTCTTGGTAAAAGCCTTGACGCTAGTAACCAGGTGGCTAAGAAGAAGAAGAAAGGGAAGAAGAAGAAGAAGCAAGATAAGAAAGAAGTCAACCAACCAACCATGGTTGTATGTGTTGGTAGTGTTGATGGAACCTCCAACATGCATCGTAAACCAAAATACCCGTGCAAGATTTTTAAGGGTAACCACTTCCTTATCAATTTTCCTGGTATTCTAAGGTCTTGGAAGCATGGTCAGAAAATTCCTATCAATTTACTGTTGATCCATCAACCAATGATTGTCAGGTTCTTGGGAAAAAGGGTAAAGTTAGGTTTCCTTGTAGGTTATGCAAAGGGAGTCATCAAACTCATATTTTCCCTCACATGGATGAAGCCTAAAAATTGTTGGAAACCTTACTGTTCCACAACAAAAACTTCCAACTAGTTACCGTAAACTTTCTCCCAACCTACCGTCAAATGACGGGGTGATTGATCTAATTCCAAGTACAGATCCCACTCTTCTATTGAAGAGTGAAACATATATCACTCAGGTAGATGATTCATTAGTTGATTAAGTGGTCGACTTGATTTCACATCCAGTCGATCCCACTCTCTCTCTAGAGAGTGAAATTCATAACGCTCAGGTTCTTCTTGTTACATCAGATTCTTATACGCCAGGGGGGATTTCACCTGTTTGTTCAGAACCTCCTCCAAGTACCGAGGTATTTTCCTTTGATTGGAATAGACTGACAGAACCTCATCTTCCTTCCTCCATCCCTTTCCAAATCATTGTGAAGGCTTGTGGTAAGAATGTGCGTCACACAAATGTAGATGAAGGTGCTTCTGTTAGTATTTTATCCTCAACTGCTTGGCAAGCTTTGGGTTCCCCTCAGCTTGTGCCTGTTACACAGAATCTTTCAGCTTTGAACAGAACCATTAGTGAACCTTTAAGGATACTTCCAAAGTTTTTTACTACCTTGGAAGGTAAAATTGTCTGTATTGATCTTATGGTAGTCCGAGGCCCCTTGGATTTTAATTTACTCCTTGGGCGAGACTATGTCTATGTAATGAAAGCTATCGTATCGACACTCTTTTGCATGATTTCTTTCCGTCACAATGGAGACATTGTGACTGTTGACCAGATTTCATTCGTTATTCTTGATTTGACTAACAATAATCGGACATCCCTGAATTTTCCTTATACGAAAGTGGTATATACCCCGCTACGGGTTAATTATGTGGCAACTATTCCCATGTTTTCAATTAACTATGCAAGCGAGCCTCTCACTGTTTGCTCAACTTCCTTTGACTTAGATCTGGTAATTGACATGGAAAACCCTATGGGATTATTTGAACAAGATTCTCTTTGCTCAACTTCCTTTGACTTAGATCTGGTAATTGACATGGAAAACCCTATGGGATTATTTGAACAAGATGCTCTTATCCCTATCGAGTCCCTTGACATGTGCTCCTTCCAGAGAAATCTTCTTCCATCTGATCGAGGAGTGTCCCTTGACATGTGTTTCTTCAAGTTGGAAGCCATGATCAAGGTTCATGAGGATGGTTATTTTACTGTGTCAACCTCGTTAAAAAATGAATCAGTTCATCTTGAGGATGGTTCTTATCTTGTGTCAACCTCGTTAAAAAATGAATTAGGAAATGGGGATAGTTCTTTTACTATGTCAACCTCGTTAAAAAATGAAACAAGCCCTTATGAGGAGAGTTCCTTTTACTGTGTCAACCTCATTAAAAAATGAAACAGGTTCCCATGAGGAGAGTTCCTGTTACTATGTCAACCTCGTTAAAAAATGAAACAGGTTTCCATGAGGATAATTCTTTTCTTGTGCCAACCTCGTTAAAAAATGAAACATGTAACCATGAGGAGACTTCTTTTTACTGTGTCAATATCGTTAAAAAATGAAACAAGTTTCCATGAGCATAGTTCCTTTTCTTGTGTGAAGCTTGTTAAAAAATGAAACAACTTTCCACGAGCATAGTTCTTTTCCTATGTCAAGCTCATTAAAAAATGAAACAAATCCTCTCCTAATTAAGTCGAGTCTTTGATTAGATCTCGTAAGTGTCAAGTTGAGCCTTTCATCTGATCTCGTAAATGAACCTTCATTCCATCCACCTATGAAATAGTATTCCACTTAGGTGAATGAAATGAAGCTTGGGGGGCATTGAGACTTATCTTAGGCATGATTTTTACTTTGTTTCAAGCTTGTGTAAAAATGAAATAGAACTATCTCAAGCACAATTTTTCTGTTTCAAGCTTGTGTAAAAATGAAACAAACCTATCTCAAGCACAATTATCTTACGTTTCAAGCTTGTGTAAAAATGAAACCACTCTCAAGCATAATTTTTCCTATGTTTCAAGCTTGTATAAAAATGAAACTTATGTTGAGTCTATTTCGGTTATTATTTTTCAAGACTCATTAAACTCATGAAAATCTCGATATTATTTTGCTATCTTTCATACTCGTAAAACACATGAAAATGCTGAGTTCTTTCTGTATTTTCCTACTCGTAAATTAAATTGAAAGTCGACCAACTGAGTATACTTTTATCACTTTTTAGGGCTCTCGAAAATTACGAAAAATCAAAACCCTGGAGTTCTCTTTTAAGCCCTTTTCAGACTCTCTAAACATGAAAATATCACCGAGTACTTGACTATTCGAACTTGTTAAAGGAAATCAATAGTTGTCCCTTCAGTATAAGTTTACCTATTTTTCGGACTGAAATGGACTATTTACAAAAAAGGTATACGTTGACTAATCATGGTCAATAGAGTTCTCTCCTGCATTATTTTATCCTTTTTCAGGCTTGAGAGACTAAATTTACAAAAAATTACAACCACGGAGTTTACTTATGTTTTTCTTCTGACTCCCTAAAACTGAAAAACACCGAGTTTCTCCTATACTGGACTCGTTAAAATTTAACAGTAAAGGACCTGTCAATTACAAACAGGAACAAACCACTCCTTCTTAGGGTTCGATTTTAATACTAAGATGGACTCATCTGAAGGATGAGCTTACACAACAAGCAAATGTTATCCTCCTTAAGCTTGTCAAAAATAAAGAGGTACTTGCCAATAATGGTGAGAGAAAAAAGAGAAAAGGAATCTAGTTGTCACCCTTGTTTTAAAAGCAGTATACCACTCTTGAACACGACACTTTTTGTTACACTTGTACCTGGGTTGGGAAAATCCTTTGTCTAACAGTTAATCAAACCATATTGAAAGTCTTCAGCCAGTTTCTGGGTATTAGCTTTAGATCAATCGTTACCAAGCCATCTGTAGTGTCGTTATGTGTTCAAGAGACAATTCAAATAAACCATTCATTGCAAACATTTGTCTCCATTCATGTTGACCATCCCTGAGTCAGTCCTTGCAAATATTTCTTCAAAAATTGATCTAATGGTTTCGTGTCGTGGGTTTTCCTACAACGGGTCACTTTCTATCGACGACATCTCATCATCTAGAAAGTTGATCTAGAATCCTATTAGTACCTTGGGATCTGCATGCCCTAATGGCAGGTTTCTCGCCTTTGACGACACGTTGCATCATTGACCTTCGATCGAATGATTCCGTAAAGTGTTTGAATGCAAATCATTCATTCACACTTCTTGGGTTGTACTGAGTACTTTGAGAGCCATTGTCATTATTGGTGGTTTCTCTCACACTTGTTAACAATTCACATCATTGACTGGTAATCAAGTGGTTTCTACCATGTTCAACTTCGACACAATCAATCGCATGGATAGAATCGTACTAGTTCAGGAAGCGGAAATCAAGACCGTGGATCTAGTTTCCACCATCCAGGCTGTAAGGAGTTTTATTATTCACGATACAATAGACAACTTATGACAGATGGCTGCGCCAATGCTGTGTCTACTATTGATGTAATATTAAAATAATATCTGTACGAGAACATTTAGTTAGTTTTGATCTGAGTATGGGAATGCCTACCTCAGCGATGATATATATATATATATATATATATATATATTCTTGCATTGAACGTTTTTACAGGTTTTCGACCAGTGTGTCCGCAATCCAATCCTCGGAATGATAAAGCACTTCACTCTTCAAAACTATCTCAAACTTCACACTTTAGGGGGGACTTTATTACACGTTATTTTGTCACCGTGACATTTGACTGTCTATATAGGTTCATCACCACATATATTATGCTCCCTTAGAAGTCAAAAACCCTAATGTTCCCAAACCAAGTCTTGGAATTGGAGAAAAGCTCATTAAAACCCTTAAAAGTCTAACTCCGCACTTTTCCTAGCTCTTTCCTGCGGATCCGCAGATATTTTTTCTATAGCCTGTGACAAATCCCATGCGTTTTTCTTATAAAACCTGTGGACCCCCGTAAACAATCAAATAAACGAAAAAGTAAGTTATAGAAGCCCAGCTGGACGAATATTCTTCCAACTGGAAGTTTCTAGACGCGTAATCAGTTCGAGCTTTATCCATCCACTCATGGAGCCCTATCTATCCACTCATGGAGCTTATCCCTTAGTCTATGGAGCTCAAATCCATTCATGATAGGAATCCATCCACCTCTTCATGGCACTGAAACTACCTCCATTTCCCTATAAATTTAGCTCATGTTTTAGTCTCAAGGGTAGACTATACCTTGTATATGGTAATTGCTGAAGAAATTATCAAGAGATCATACTCCCTACACTAGTTATTATTGGTATGAGAATTATCACACACTCATGTACATAACTTCATGCTAGTTCAAAGAGAGGAAGGCTTGTCAATCTAAAGGAGGAACGATTGTTCAGGACCCCGGGAGGAACTTGTATGACATCAAGGCATCAGGTTGTAACGTTACTCTTTTCATTCAAGATAATACATATGGATCTCCTTTTCTCATTGAGTTGTTCTTGTGCTTATTTGAATAATTCAATACTTGGAATCCTTGATCACTAAGTTATATTAGTTGTTCTTAATTATTATATGTTACAGGTGCTTTTAATTATTTTGTCTGTCTTTGATTGCAGGTTCTACTTACTGAAGAAGCCTCTTTGGAGCGACTGGATAAAATACTGCATCGAACGTCGGATTTCAAGGTAGGGGCATGTCCTCTTTCTTTGTTTATAAAAATTCTGAATTGCAAATAATCTAGAGAAAACGATTTACAAAGGGATGTTTGTTTCTAGCTATCCGTAGGATACTAGGGAGATCGCTCTTGTCCGCAAGAGGGGTTAATCCGCATAACAATTATGGCCATGATTGTTGAATTATGTTGTCATTAATGCCAACATTGGTATATGAATACTCTTAATATAAGTCATGGATTGCATTAGTTGGAAGCTCCAATGAAGTAGAAGCCCCAGAAGAAAGCAAGCCCTTGCGGTGTGGTCATGATACCCCACGTTTGATGAAGATTTTGGATAGGAAGATCAATATATTTTCACTCAAGGAATCTTATAAATATTTTCCTCATCATGCTAATTCCAACGATATGTGGCATGCCTTGTGGTTCATCTCGGTTGGGGAGATATGCTCTTTTAAAGATGAAGCCCCGAAAGTTAGTCAATGAGCCCCAAATTGAATGTTATATATTAGTAAGTCTTAGTAATAATAATATCTTGATTAATAATCCATTAATTATTGTAAAATAATACCTATATCCATGACAAATTTAGTTCCAAAGGTTGATTTAATATTTTTGGATCCAAAAGTTTAAATTCAAAAAATTCAAGGATGGAGAATTTTGTCAGTCGACTCTACGGTAATTAGGCCATGTTGCCACAACTTAGAAAATTTCACGAATGTTATAAACAGAGGCTCGTTTTCTCCTCCAAGAGCATCAATATTTCAGAATTTTTTTTAATGGCCAAGGGCAGATTGTTATATTAGAAGCAGGCTGAAGTCTAAGGTTCCATTGTGTTTACTCCTTTTGATTTATTTTTTTTGGTGGCTATTTATGACAGACATGACATTTTCATGGGAGGCAGAATTGTCTAAGGTCTTTTTGATTATCCAAGCTTCTATGTAGGATCATTCTGGACTATTTGAAATAAGACATAGGGTATTTGGAGCCCTCTGTGGGTCATTTTTTCTAAGGGTCAGACACCTCTTTCCTAAGGCACTTGCCAATAATTTAGGCAACTATATTATTTGAGAGAAATTCAACCCTCTGTGGAACTTATTATAAAGTTACTTCAGCCCTTCTCAAATATATTGAGTGGTAGATTGAGCCCATATTTTAAATACTTTTGAGAGGAGCGTCATCATGTTATATTATTTTATGGAATGAGGGTCTAAGAACCGATATTTTTTCATGTCATATTTTGGTGTAGTTCGAAGTCTAGAAGCCAAATTTGTTGAATTGAAACTTCACCTTTCTTGCTTGTTCACTTGATTAAATATTGTTACAATGGTTCAACAATTTGCAGATGACAAAAGTTCAGTTACATTGATGGGTTGGCCTTCATTGACATCAATCTGTTCTCTTTCTGAAGTACATTTTTGATATGTATCAAATTGATAGATCTGGACTAGAATTGTAAGATTGTGGGTACCTGTTGGAAATACTGAGGGGGGGGGGGGTGAATCATATTTATTTTACAATTGTTATTTTTATGCTATTTTAGATCACTTATGAAAAGAACACAAAATGAACAATAACAAAAAAAATAATTTTATTACCAACAAATGGCGAGGACTCCAATCCTCTATTACAATAGTTCGATTTCACAGTCACACCTATGATTCCTTCAAAGCTCCAACCCTAGATGAAGACTCCAATATTTGATTTCACCAGGCTCAAACCTATACTTCACCAAGCACCAACTTTGTCTTCTTAAGGACTCCAATCCTCTATGTCTTGAACCCCCTCAACTCATTCAGGCTCCAACCATGTCTTGTTGAGGACTCCAATCTTCTAGGGCACCAACCCAATGATTTTTTTCTTCAAGATAGGATCAATAGTTCTTCAAGGCTTCCAATGCCTTCTGCAACAAACCTTGACAATATCTTCAAGTTTTCCTCCAACAATTCCCTCAATTAATCTCCAAAGCACTTAGCTCATCAATAACAACTTTATCAACCATAAAAGGTATCTCCAAGACTTTTCGTGATTCCCAAACAATATTCTCCAAAGTTACTCCATGATGACTCCAATGATGCATCAATGTCTCCAAGAATTCCTCCAAGATAAACATCTACAAGTATCTTCAACAATGTAGGATGTCTTGAAACACTTAGAGTTAAGGGCTCTCGATTTTGAGCTGTGCGCTGACGAACGCGTTGATGCTTGCGCATCTTTATCCGGGCCGCGTTCTTGCTAGGGCTTGCGCCCATGGAGGGGCTGGGATCTCCCCAGGGGCCTCGTCCCCCTCCCCCACCCTCTTCTGCTGAGGCTTTCGATCGCTTATTGGCAGGGCTTCCTAAGAAGAAGAATGTTGAAGCTGCGAAATTTGTTAAGAAAATTGATGAAATACCTGAGATCTCTCTTCCAGCAGAGACTCCGATTCAGTATGCTTTATCACTGGCTGAACGAGCCCTCATAGGCCAGTTTACAGGGCTTTGGCCATCCCCCAAAACCACTGAGAGCTGGGTCAACAGAAACTGGGCGCCTCTGATCAAAGAAAGAGTTACTTCTTATTTTTTGGGGAGAGGTTACTTTCTCTTCGAGTTCACTTCAAAAGATGACAAAGATCTGATCTTCCAGAACGACCCCTACTTCATGGGCCCCCAGGGTTTGTATCTAAATAAGTGGAGTCCAGACTTCGACCCTGCTGTGGATGTGCCCAAAGCAGTCCCGGTGTGGGTTAGACTCCCAAATCTGCCAGTTCACTGCTGGAATTGGGATTCTCTGATGCATATTGGAAATGCCCTTGGGAAGTTCATCGATCAAGCAAACAACAAGGACTAGTATGACTGCGCCAGGATCTGCGTGGAAGTAGAGATGGAGGTTGGGCTACCAGAGGCCATCAAAATCAAAGTCGGAAGCTGGATGCATGTGCAGAAACTGGACTATGAGAAGCTGCCCTTCAAATGCCAGAAATGCCATGTCTATGGCCACTTCGCCAGAGGCTGTCCATCCAACAATGAAGTTGTGCAAGGGAAGGAGGACGGATGGAATCAAGTCAAGCGCTCCAAAACCTCCCATAAGGCTCAAAAGCCGGGAGGCCCTAGTGGCAAAGGTCCCCAACAGGCCTCTTCTCAGCAGATCCCGTCTAAGTCCGCTTCTGAAAACAAGTTCGAACTCCTAAGCTCACACCAAGAGGACACCCAGGAGGTGGATGTTCAAAAGACAGCATCCCCGGTCAAAGGGACTCCCTCTATGTCTTCCAAAGATGCAAGTGCTGCAGAAAGCTCAAAATGAATACCTGTTGAAGACGAGGAAGAGGTCCAGGAGTCGGAAGATTCGGAGGAGGAAGGAGAAATAGGCGACTCTCAGGCCTCTGTTAGGAGATCCACAAGAGGTCACAAAACAGATCGGGAGAAAAGAGAGCAGGAAACGTACAAGGACAAATTACAGGGCAGCCAACCAACTCTGGAAAAGTTGCTTGCCTCAAAGTCAAGGATGTTGAAAAATCAGACCCATGGCTCCAAGGGGGCCCACCAGAAACATAAATAATGAAGGTCATCTCCTGGAATTGTAGAGGTATGGGGAGTAAAGTCAAGGAAGAAGCCATGAGAAGCTTAATAAGAACAGAAAATCCAAACATACTTCTCATCCAGGAGACTAAGTTGGAAGACGCAGTCTTCCTACAAGCATGCAAGAAATTTTGGTTCAAAAGTGAAGCAAGAGCAATCTTTGCCTGGGGCGCTTCAGGAGGGATTGGCACTCTATGGAACCCTAACAAATTTGTAGTCACCTTTGAGGCTAGAAATACTCACTGTTTGCTGCTGAAAATGAAAAATCTGGATACCAAGGAAATCCTTTGCCTCTTCAACGTATATTCTCCAGTCAATGTTGGGGAAAAAAATGAATGTTGGGATACTATAAGGCAACAAGCAGACCTGACAAATCTGGAAAATATAATTATTGCTGGAGATCTTAATCTCACGCTCCACTCGTCTGAAAAAGAGGTGGCAGCGCTGTTCGTGATCCGGCAAGGGAATGGGCAGAAGATCTTCTGCAGGACTGGGACTTGCTAGATATCAAACCCTCTTCCGGTAATTTCTCTTGGTCTAACAAAAGAGTGGGCCCTGGTCATATCGCTGCCAGATTAGATAGATTTTTCATTCAAAGCTCTTTTCTGTTACTAGGTTTAGAACCCAGAATGCATATCCTTGCTAACAGCGTCTCGGACCATAAGCCTATAAAGCTCGAACTCCTGGCCCATCTAGACCTGGGTCCTATTCCATTCCGTTTTAGTCCTCTCTGGGTCAAGGAATCTAACTTCATGCAAATAGTCAAAGATTGTTGGAGCCAGCCTGTCAATGGTTCTCCCTTCTATATCTGGGAGGAAAAACTCAGAAGGGTAAAGGGTGATCTAAAACGATGGGCAAAAACCCTGTCCAACCCGGCTACAGAAAGAAAAGCCATCAAAGTCTCTCTCGCCTCTCATCAATCTCATATGGAGCACGCTATTGTCACAGAGGAGATTTTAGACCAAGAGGCTCATTTGCAACAACACTATCATAAGGCCTGTCTAGCTGAAGAAGAATACTGGAGATTAAAATCTCGAAATCTCTGGCTCAAAGCAGGGGACAGGAACTCTGCCTTTTTCCACAAACAAACCCAAGTCAGGAAAAGCTTCAACACTATTTCTGAGATTAAGGAGGATAACGTCATCTTCAAGGATTTTGAAGACATTAAAAAATCAGCCTTCTCTCACTTTCAAAACTTGTATAGTGAGGATAAGGACTCAGACCAATACTCAGATCTGCTTGACATCATTCCTTCTGCAATTTCTCCTCGTATGAATGAGATCCTTGAGGCCAAAGTCACCAAAGACGAAGTTAAAAAGGCCCTCTTTGATATGGATCCGGATAAGGCCCCCGGGCCGGATGGCTTCTCTGCCAGGTTCCTTCAAGTCTGTTGGCCGATTGTTGAAAAGGATCTGCTCAAAATGGTTCAGAAGTCTCAAAATGCTCAGAAAATAGGAGGTAGCACAAACTCCTCTTTTCTAGCCCTAATACCAAAGGAAAAAGGTGCCAACAATTTTAGCAGATTCCGCCCGATTTCCTTATGCAATACTGGGTACAAGATTATCACTAAAGTTATTGAAAATAGACTGAATCAAAATAATTCTTCCCAAAATAATTCCGGAGAATCAAGGAGGCTTCTTTCAAGGAAGGCAAATCGTGGAAAATTTCACCCTTGTTCAAGAAGCAATCCACTCAAGTCTTCTTCGAAAAGAACAAGGTATGGTGATTAAACTTGATTTAGCAAATGCTTTTGATCGTGTAAATCATAGCTTTCTTTTAAAAGTAATGAGAAAATTTGGCTTTGGAGCAAATTTCATCAAATGGATCCGGGCATGCATCTTGGAGCCATGAATCGCTCCTCTTGTAAATGGAAGAGTCATTGATTTCTTCAAAGCTTCACGAGGGCTAAGGCAGGGGTGTCCTCTTTCCCCTCTGCTTTTTGTCATCCAAGCCTCTGTCCTCAGCTACCTGTTAGACAAAAAGATGCAAGATCAAGACATCAACGGACTGTGTATTGCTATAGGGGTAAAAAATATAAACCATGCCCTATTTGCGAATGACACTCTATTTTTGGGAGCTGCCTCTCTCTCCTCCGCCTCTAAATTTAAAGCAGTTTTGGATGATTTCAGTGAAGTCTCTGGCAGCGTTGTAAATAAGAACAAATGTCATATCTACAGCTGGAACACCTCGCCCAGATTGCTCTCCGCTATTTCTAGATGTTTGGGTTTTGTTGCCTCCTCCAATTGGATCTCCTTTAAATATTTAGGCCTTCCTGTTTTTCATAAGAAATCTACAAGCAAAGACTGGCTCCCTCAGCTGGAAAAATTCAAGTCTAGGATCCAAGCCTGGGGCTTCTCCTGGCTCAACACTGCTGGCAAATCTGTCCTTATTAAATCTATGCTCTCCAGTCTTCCCCTATTTCAATTCGCTGTGCTTCTCGCTCCGGCAGGTATATTAAAAAAAATGGAAGAATTCATGCGGAGGTTTTTTTGGAAGGGAGGTAAACAGAATGAAAACAAGATTCCCCTTATCAGTTGGGAAACCATCTCCAAGCCTCTAAGGGAGGGTGGTTTGAATTTCAAAAATCTCTGTCAGCAAAACGTGGCTATGGCAGCTAAGATTATTTGGAGGATCATTGCGCCCAAGCCTGGCTGGGCCCAATTGGCTCTCTGGAAAAAGTATTTCAGGGGTCCTCGTTCCTCCTGTTTAGACAATGTAATTCATTTGCCTTATTCGTCTTTCCTCAAACTGTATGTTAAAGCTGCTCCCTTAATCAATGCGCACTCCTATTGGATTCCAGGAAATGGCAAAAAGATCAATATCTGGGCTGATAAAATTATGAATAAGGACCCAATTGAAGACAGAGCCTCCATTAGAGCGCTGCGGTGCTGGATGGATAGAGAGGGGCTGTGTTCGTTGTGGGATATTTCTCTTTGGAAAGACTCTGCCTGGGCAGGGTGGAAACGAATTGAGGTGCCGGCTCACCTGACACTCGAATGGTCCACGTTGCTGGACCTCCTCCATGGCTTGGCACCCACGCGCATGAGGAAAAAAGATGTGAAAGGCTGGGGGCCGAATGCCAAAGGTTACACTGTCTCCATGGGATACGACAAGCTGAAAGAGAGGCCTTACGTCCCCCCTGACCCTGCACCTTGGCAGGGGGTCTGGCGTTTCCCTTCTTGGCCCAAATTCGACTTCTTTGCTTGGCTCCTCTGCCACGGCAAGATCCTTACGTATGACATCTTGCAGAGAAAAGGGTTCTATGGTCCCTCCATCTGCTCACTGTGCAATGAAAATGCAGAGACTGCTGCCCATCTAGTCCTTGAATGCAAGTTCTCTAAGCAGATCTGGTCCTCCTTCATTCACAATTTGGATCCCAACTTTTTGCTACCTCGTTCCACTGCTAATCTTTTTTCCAATTGGGCAATCAGATATCCTGGCCCCCCTTCTAAAAATCAGCTTATTAAATCTGCATGGGCTGTCCTTCCAAAGGTTATTTGTTGGCAGATCTGGCTAGAACGAAACAGAAGAATCTTCAGAAATATTAAACAGAATCACAAGGTCTTAGAAATCAAGATTAAATGTCATTTAAAGGAGTGCTTGACTGATATAAAAGATGATTCCAATCTCAGCCAACAGGACATTGCTTGGGGATCTTCCCTTGACTTGCAATTTCAATCAGCAGTTAGAAATGTCCCGCCTCTCAAAGACTGGCAAATAAGGAAGTCTGAAACTGACCTTAAAGACTGGCTCAATTCACATTCAAGGCACTCTCTTTTTTTTGATGGGGCAGCAAAGGGCAATCCGGGCAAAGCTGGTGCTGGAGGTGTTGTTGTAAGTCCAATTGGGGAAAAAATCCATACCTTCGCTTGGGGGCTTGGATTCTCATCCAGCGTTCAAGCTGAAGCTTTGGCCCTCTACCAAGGCCTCAAGATCCTCAAAGATTTAAATATAAGTGAAGCTAATGTCATAGGGGATTCCCAGATCATTATAAACGCAATGGTTTCCAACTCCCCAGCCTCGGATCTCAAGCTAGCAAGGCTGATATCCAGAATTAAGGGTATGGAAAACGCTTTTCAGAAGTTGAATTACTACCATGTGCTGAGAACTCATAATAAACAGGCGGACATTGAAGCCAATAAAGCTACCCTCCTCTCTGCCGGGGTCAAGTTGAAAGATGAAGAAGAATCTTGGGAACCTATCCCATAAGCTGTCCATTGTCATGTTTTATTGTTGGCTCTTAAATAAATTTGTTTGTATCTTTAAGTTAGGGAAAATCTCTGAAATAGAATTTTTAGATAGTCTGTCATGGAAGAAATTTGCAAGCTTCGGCCGCATTTTCAATATTAGCAGTGAGATGTATCAGGATTTAGACATCCTCAATGTAATCAGATTTCTGGCATTCAGGCCAAGATGAATATTAATACCACAATAATCGTTTTCTCACAAAACAATATGATACAATCAACTCCGCAAATTTTTCAAGCTTTATTGCAAGGTTAAGGAATTCACCCATCATAAAAATTCTTGGATCACAAACCTTGGTGTCATCACAAACCAAGGGAAGTCTTCATGATGTTTAAGGCTTCCCGGATCACAACCCGCCATGGGTGTTCTCCACCTAAATCCTATCGATAGATTGGGAGCTCTGTCATCCCCAACATCTAAGTGATCTTTTTGTGCTATATCCTTGTCTAAAGGTGCCTTCCCAACATTCACAAACTCAAGATATCAACTCATAATCTCTCTCTAGTCTAACTAACATGGGCTTTTAAAATAGTAGGTGTCATCAGAAACAATATTACTTTGGAATCCACAACTCACAGAGAATGTCTCTCCCACTAGTCATTAGAAAATCTTGAGAAAAGCCTCTGTATAAGTACCAACACAAATAATCTATCACGATGACATTGTGCTACTTTGATTACAATTGGAATACTAATATGCCAAAGCTCCATCTCCTCATCCTCGGGATCCCAAAATTCTTGTTATCCTATAGAAGTAACCTCCAAGATTGCCTGATTCATCATATCAACCATCCATCCCACTCTTATATGTCATCAAATAACCTATATGTGGACTAAAAACCACATGGAAAACTACTCATGTGGACTTATGGCATTATAAACCTTGTCTATGTATTTATGAAGAGGTCTCCGCTTCCGCAACTCGAGTAGGTTTTTGTTGTTTCCATAAATAACTTCCTAATTTTTCCTCAACAATGGAAATATTGGCAATTGTGATAGCACACAAATCCCAAGACTTTAAGCTCATCGTCTTGATATAATATTTTGGTCTTAACATCCTCGGGTTATTTCCTTTTCTTCTAAAATGCCTTCCGTAAGATTGCTAATCTCTTCTTGAGTATATTATTAGTGACTATCATTTGAAATACCTAGAGAATAGATCAATGAAGAGGTATTTCAACCAATTGTAGTAGACTTCCGCTACTATCATACTCACACATGATGGCATTCCAACATACAAAGAATGTGCATCAACACAAATCTCCTCAACCCTTTTTTTTCTTTCACCGGCTCCTCATCAAACAAGTGTGGTTTCAACTTCCCTTCACGCTGTTTGAAAACATTGTGTACCAAGTTGTAATAAGCTAAATAGATGACTTGCTGTTGTTCCAAAACAACCATTAACAAAGACATGATAGGTTGGGAAATATCAACACTCATTAATAATTGTAATCATAATGACTTTCATGTGATCCTAGATAACTTTTTCATGATTATCACCGATAGCATTGAAGAAATGATGAAACATTTGTATGATATAAATCTGGAATGTTAGTTTAGATGTGCTAATTTCATCTTCAAAATTATAAACAATTGTTGATCATTTGCCTCATGTGCATAGGTTTCTTTGTGGTGTTTGTGAGTGTTAAACAAAGTATCAGTGTCAAGTTTTATGTTAAATTCATGAGCATTTTAACATTAAAACAAAGTATTGAACAACAATAAAATGTATAGCAAACCATCAAATGATCCACTAACACGCATTTTTATGAATGAGTTCACCTCAATGTGGGCTACATCTACTTGGTCCAGTTTCCATGGCTCGCCTTTGCATTAGCTCAAAATGGAAAAAAAGATGTTTACAATCCTCATCGCCCTTTGAAATCCGCTCCAACATGCTCGCAGTTTCCAAATCTAATAGAATAGACTCATTCTCCAGCAAAAAATGGTCGAATTTTTTTTCAAAAGTTATGGCTCAATTAATTTGGCCTAGGAAATCCTCCAAAAACGGAGAGACTCTGAATTAATGCCGACAAGTTTGGAGTTCTACCAAAAAGGAGGGACTCCACCAAATTTGCCGCCAAGATAAGCTCAAGCTTAATTATGGGATAAGCAATGTTTAATTAGTGATAAGTGTGATTAGCGCATTGTGGTCTCAAATTTCAACCTACATGGGTCGAGGGTCAGCGCCGCCTTACCCCCGCCATGAAATATGTAATAATATAAATATAATCCACGTGCTAAGATCATATGATACAAAGATAAAGTTAATATGTGTTATTTGTGTTGGGGAGGTCTCGAGGTCAACCCCGACCTCCGCTTGTCCTCCATGAATCCCATTAGTATATAATAGCAATTTTTAAAGAGCCGAAATGACCAATCTCTGCAGCTGTACACCAAAGTGAGTCAACATACTCCACTTTCAAACACCTTTCATGGCGTAAACATGCAACATGCATTCTAAAGAAAAAAAGAAATGCATTCACATGCAAATTGAAACTACAAATTGCCATATTTGTTGCATCTAACGAGTCGACGTAACTCTACTTTTCCAACATCTTGTTTTGTATTACAGTAATATACTTTCAAGAGAAAATAAATTCATTCAATTTGGAAAAGAAATGCATCAATAAGGCAAGATTTGCATCAATCATAAAAATAAATGCAAGGCCTTAATTTTTTAAGAAATCTAACCATATCTTTCCAACCACTTCAATGGCGCTTCTTTCAAGCTTGCATTTCATCATGTGAATCATCCCGACCCACATTAATTATTGAATCTTCTTTCCATTCTTGTCAAAATCTTCTCCACCTTCTTCAAATGTCGTGGGATGAATTGTTGAATACAAAGTCCAACACTTGTATAGAAATGACCCTATTTATGGAAATGAGTGCAAAATAATTTCATCTTCTTTCTGCTATTGTTTGCATTGTCCATTGACCTTTGGCTTTATGTCTCCTTTGTTTTGAAATTTTCTCGTATGGTTATCTTCTTCCAACACTCAAATAGTATGGTTATTCAAACCAAGAAGAACATGTAATTTTTCTCCAAATCATATATGTGAGGATTTTCCATGTTTATCATAATCAAAAAGAAACTTGATTAAAGGTAGATTTATACCTTGCACATTCGCCTTGTCACCTTCTCAGGGAGGTGACCATGATGAGGTAGTGGCTTTCTTTAGAATACCAACAATGGCTTCAATGACTTTAGAGCTTTCAACATCCTCTTGTTTTCCATTTACATTAGCTATGAGCATCTTTTTGAAAAGTGGCTATGAAACTTTTGCATTCCTTATGAACACAAACTTCGCAAGCTTGGAGGTAACAACATGTAATGCAAGTCCTTCTTGGAACACCTTCATGTGCCTCCTTGGCTTTGGAGCATTCTCCATCATGTTGTCCATAACCAAAACCCAAATACCTAGGTCTTTCCTCTAAAACAATTGGATCAACTATGCCTTGTGCATGTTTTCCCAATCCTTTACCTTCATAGCCTATCTTCATCAATAATTTGACCCTATTCCTCTAGTGTGTCTTTCAAATCACCTACACATTCATTTTGAGAGGAAACAGAAGATAAACTTGAATTGCATACCTCTTTTCATGCACATACTTGGCTACTGCTCTCCTTGGCATCATGAGTTGAGTATCCATCTCATGCAACCTTGCACATTTGGATTTCCTTCCTAGCTAATGGTATGTTGACACTTGTCAACTTGTATACTCAATTTGCCATTGCAGACAATTTTGGTTGGTTTTGGGGAACCAATGGAATGAGGACACGGTGGGCCCAGGGGCCACCACGCAGCCCCTCCCAAAGGTCGAATTATGGCTATGTCGGTCAAATGGCAATGTATATTCGAACAACTTATGTCGAAGGTCCGATGGCGACTGGGGTCAACCCCGTGGACCTCACCCACAACACACAACACACATACCAACTCCCTTACGTGGCCGGTAGCTTCTAACATATATGATTCCACATACATTTGAATCCCACATGTTGTTATGGCGGGGTAAGCGGGGCTAGCCCCTCTTACCATAGGACCACGCACCATGCACCTAAGTGAGGCCTATCCATAATGTGTTGACGTTTAACCCATGTTTAATGCGCATAACCACTTTTTAAAATGCGCTAATCCAACTTTAATGTGATTTGTAAAACACGCCATTAGCGCTTAAACTACCACTAAATTGGACTTAACCATTAATTAATCACATTTATATCTGCATTTAGTTTCAGTATGTGTTCACAAATTCTGCACAAACTCCCAATGAAGGGAAGGTAACTGAGCACGCTTTGGAGGGTTTCTAGGCCAAAATTGGAGGAAAACCATAACCTGAGCATTTTTCAATGCAAATTAGGTGCAATAAAAGGAAGAGTCTATCCTAGTAGATTGATGCTTCCGGAAAGCAGCTTTGGTTCAGGTTTCATAGGCAGAGGAGAACTTTTGGAAGTGATTTTTCCACTTTAGATTAAAGATGTTTAGGCCACTGTGAGAGGAGGCCATGTTTGATTCACTTAAAAACCATTTGAAGAGGAAAAAGAGTTAATACTTAGGGGTTTTTGGGTCTTCTAAATCCATTGGAATAGGTTTGGAATCCATTGATCACTATAGTGGTACACCATATAATTTACCATCCAAATAGGGGCTAAGCCAACAAGGTGTCCAAAGAGATGGGCTCAGGAGGGCTGAACTCCTTATCACCATGTAGTAATGTGGTTACGTGTAGTATTACATTCTTTTTAATTTCATTTGTTTTATATGTGTTTTTAAAGATAATTTAACTCATTAATTTCCTTTCATAAAAGACAATAATAAATTTCACACACAACCCTCTCATAAAACTAATGTATTATTTGAGACAATCCTTAAAAATTTTATTTTTATACCGATGAGGAAGCTAGCACAAAGAAAACTAGTTTGTATCCATATTCACATCAAGTTGGTATCGGAAAGGTTATTGAGTCTCCAATTTATCCAAAGATGGAATGGCAATATGTTCGAATAAAATTTTTTATATGGTGGATGTACAGCAGGTCGGCTCGACCTTGCGACCTCCCCCACACAAACGCAAGGTCTTACCGTTATACCTACAAGCTAGTTCTTACCATACATGGCCAAAAATATATTTAAGTTTTAAAATTTGGCAGACAAGGGTAAGAGGGGCAAGCCCCACCATGAACACATGACCTTCCAGCCATGACCGTCGTATGGGCCAAATTTTAAACGGAGCTTTAATGTGCTTAATTACACTAATCCATTTGTTTACGTAAGAATCATTTTTTATTAATTCACATTATGTTAAGAGTGAAATTAGCGCCTAACCACAGCTTTAATCTCTTATCTGACCACCCCACACTTTTATCCATGCTGTGATTGTTGCGTAGCCCAATTTCTATGAACTGCATTTGTAATAACTAGAGTTGTTCAGCTTTAGAGGAGTTTTCCAGGAGAAATCGAATAAGCTATAACTTGAGAATTTTTCAACTAAATTGGGCTCAAATATTCATCTTAGCAACATTTGGATGTTCGGTAGTTTTGTGTAGGTTTCAAAGGGCAGTAGAATCAATTTCCGAAGTGATTTTTCCACTTGAATAATAAATATGCTTAGGTCCATCAAAATGAGAGGAGGCCATGTTTGCTTCACTTAAAACCATTTGAAGAGCCAAGAGGTTGCTTAGGTTTTTGGCCTAAATCCATTAGATCATCGTAGGTGCATGTAACGTGGAGAATTGACCATTAACCCAAAGATAGCCAAGCCATTAAGGAAGGTCGAAGGAGATGTAGCCCAAGAGGTGAACTCTATCAACTCTCGTATAATGTGTTTACCGTGTGTAATATTTCTCCGCAATTTACTTGTTGTATATGTGTTTTTAAAAGCTACTACGAATTAATTACCTGTATAAAAGACACACAAATTTGACACTAAACCCCTTCTCATAAACTCGGCTATTTGAGACAACTTCAAACACTTTTATTTCTCGATGAGGAAGCTAGCACAACAAAACTAGTTTTTCCATATTCAAACATCAAGTTGGTATCATAGCAGGCTTAGCTCATTTTAGCCGAAGTTTATCTCATGTTTTTCCAATGTTAGCTATAGAATTAGCTATTGGTTTTAAATTAGGTAAGGATAATTTTAACTGTGTGCAAGTTTGTTTGTGTAAGTTGAAGAGAGGATAGGTCAAGATTGAGGAACCAAATTCTCAAATCATCACGTAGTACTTAACCTTTTATGCATTACAAGTGTGATGGAAGCTTCACCAAGTGATTTTTCTAATCCATCTTCCTTAGCAAGACTTTTGGATGAAGACTTGTCGGAGAACCTCTTCATCATAAGAGATATAAAAGAGATGTTTGAAGATAGAAAGGAGCTATATACTTCAAGAGCGCTGATGTCCATGAAGGAGGAGAAGCAAGAGCTTCTTGAAAAGATGCATGAGATGGAGATTCAACTCCATATTGCAAATGAAACCATAAAGGTTGCATGAGATAGAGACTAACTCCATGATAAGGAACCCTAGCCAAGTATTTGCATGAAAAAGAGGCATGAAATTCAATTTTATCTTCTATTTCCTCTCAAAACTACGTAGGTGCTTTTGTTAGGCATACTAGAGGAATAGGGTCCAAATTATTGATGAAGATGTGGCTATGAAGGTAAAGGATTGGGCAAACATGCACAAAGCAATGGAGCCAATTGTTTTAGAGGAAAGGCCTTAGGTATTTGGGTCTTGGAGCTATGGACAACATGATGGAGAATGCTCCAAAGCCAAGGAGGCACATGAAGGTGTTCCAAGAAGGAATTTCATTACATGTCATTAACTTCCCCAAGCTTGTGAAGTTTGTGTTCATGAGAAATGCAAAAGTTTTATACCCACTTTGCAAGAAGATGCTCATAATCATGCAACTAATGGAATGGAAAACAAGAGGATGTCGAAAGCTCTAAAGTCATTGAAGTTAAGGTTGATATTCCAAAGAGAGCCACTACCTCATCAAATTCACCCTCCCAAGAAGGCTTACGTGTGAATGTGCAAGGTATAAATATGCCTTTAATCAAGTTGCTTTGATTATGATAAACACATGAAAATCCTCACATGTAAGATTTGAGAAAATTTACATGTTCCTTTTATGGTTTGAACTATATTGTTTCGAGGTGTTGGAAGAAGATATCCATACAATGAAACTTTCAAAACAAAGGAGATAGAAACCAAAGGTCCAATGGACAATGCAAACCATGCAGAAAAGAAGATGCAATTATTTTGCACTCCACATAAGCAGTAATATTTTGTAGACAAGCGTTGAACTTGTATCCAACAAGTAATACATGACATTTGAAGAAGGTGGGAGAAAGATTTTGACAAGAATGGAAAAGAATATTCCATAATTGATGTGATTCAGATGATTCACACTATGAAGTGCAAGTGAAAGAAGGTGCCATTGTATGGTTTGGAAAGAGAGTTATTATATCTTAACCAATTAAGGCCTCAGATTTATTTTGATGATTGATGCAAATCTTGCCTTATTACGCATTTCTTTTCCAATGTTCATTTATTTTCTCTTGAAAGTATGTTGTATATTGCATGAAGCAAGATGTTGGAAAAGTAGAGTAATGTTGACTTACCTTCTGGATGCGTAAGATGGCAATTTGTAGTTTCACTTCTGTGCATGTGAATGCATTTATTTTTCTCTAGAATTAATGTTGCATGTTTATGCTGAAGGTGTTTGAAAGGGAGGTACAAGTGACTCACTTTTTTGTGCAATTTGTCATTTCATCTCTATACTTATACATGTACCAATGGGGTTCTTTTAATATGATTGTACTTGAGAGAGAGTTGAGAATTGTGGAAGCATATGTACAGGAGTTTGTGTGTGAACTGGAATTTTTTGAGGTCATTGTGCTTGGTACTGTGAAGTAGTGATTGACTTATGTTGCTTGATTTCATTGTTAACATGTATGTTGTCAACTTGAGAGTGTTGATCATTTGCACATGCATGAGTGATCGACTTGTGTTGGTCGATTGATTGTTACATGTATGTCTTATAGACTTGGAAGAGTTGATTTAGGGGTCTCCAAAGATGCAGTGATAGCACTAATTGTTTTATGAGATGTGAAATTATTTTTGTTTTGTGAGAAGAATCGCCAAGTTGTTGTACATGCTTTTGTTTGACTCGAGAGTTAGTTGTTGAAAAATGCATGTTTTGTAGACTTGTGTTTGTTTGATGGGTTTGTACACCAAGATGTAAGAATGCATGGCGATGTTCACAAGATGTGAGCATTTGGTTATACTGAAGGGAGCAAAGTACAGGTCGCCAAGTTGTGTTTCTTGCATGATGTGTTTTTCAAGATTAATGGTTTTTCAGGACAAGATGCTCCTGGATTTTGCAAGGTCCGCTCTCTGAGCAAGAGGCTCATGATTAACCTTCATTATCAAATCCATGCATGAGCAACATGTCAATTTAGGATGATGAAATCAAGAAGGAAAGAGGGACAAAATGACAAAGTTTGAAATGTAAAACTGCTACGCCCCATTGTAGACCATTTGATGTAGTTAGCTAAGAAGTGAAAGAGATGGCGAATGCATTCTTCCGTATGTAAATTTGGGAACCGTAGAGGTAAAAATAATGGTCATTTGTTTTCAGGATTATCGATATTGGAACTCATTGATGTAGTTCACTTAGATGGGCTTAACTTAAAAAGTGGTTTCCATGAGATAGCTTGCATCAGGAAGTATGTGCAAAGGAGAAACATGATTCTCGTAGGAAGGCCATTAGTCAGTTTTCCAAGCATAGAGGGATCGCTTGGTATAGAAAGGTTTAATCAAGAAGTGTCAGTTAAGTGTTGGATTGGGTCACAAATGGGAAGGAGGAAATTGGTTGAAGTACAAGTTATTTAAGGCAAGGCATGTCAAAGGAACTAAAGTGGATGTCATGAGATTTTTCAGGTGTAGAATCACACAGAACTTGGAAAAGAGAAGGTATTAAACTCTCATCCGATAACCAACTTTTGTGTGTCCAAAAGCCTTTTAGTGGGAAGGAATGATCGTAAACTAATTGATGGCAAAAAAATTTAAAAAAATGAGTGCTCGAATTGCTCGAATCCAACGACTGGGATAGGTCTTTTCTTCCCGATCCTAGCGCACTTTGTTTCGCTCAAACCGAGTCCATGAGAAAGTTAGAGCGATCGGCTCCGATTGGTGCACAAACAGTGAAAAATTTAGTGACAGGATCCCGACTAGGCATCCATACGTACCTGGGCCAAAGAAAAAGAATATTCCTGGAATAATTTCCAAGTGGACTAGTGAGTCATTGACAAGTATCAGATTGGTTAATGATTTGTTGCAATTCGATTGGATTGGGGCCGACCAATGATGTGTCGACATGTGGCCAGCACGGAGGCCGCCATATACCCTCCAAAGGTCGAATGGAAATACAGGTGCCTAATAAAATTTTATATGGTGGATGGGCGAGAGAGGTCGAATGAGGCCCGCGACCTCCCCCACACAAACGCAAGGTCTTACCACTATACCCGCAAGCTATTTTTTACCATACATACCATTCAAAATATATTTAAGTTTTAAACTTTGGCATGGTGAGTAAGCGGGGCCAACCCCCAATGCACAAATTCACGTGACCTTCCAGCTAATGACCGTCCGTGGGGCCAATGTAACCTAGTTTAATGTGCTTAATCGAGCACTAATCCATTTGTTTACTGTTAATTCATTCATTAATTACGGATTATGCTAAGAGTATAATTAGCGCCTAACTACGCTTAAATCCCGCTTATCTTTAACTAATCACACTTATCCATGCGAATTAATTTCATGAGTCCGCCACTCTTCGAAGTGAACTCAAATTTGGTGGAGTTAACTAGGAGTTAGCTTTAGAGGATTTTTTCCTAGAGAAATCAAGAAGTCATAACTTGAGCATTTTTCACCAAATTGGTCTTAGGAAGAGTCTATCCTAGCACATTTGGATGCTCAACATTTTTGTGCAAGGTGTTTCAAGAAGAGGAGCACTTGGGAAGTGATTTTTCCACTTTGAAGATTAAATATGCGTAGGGCCACCAAGAGAGGGGGGCATGTATGCTTCACTTAAAAACCATTTAAAGAGTGAGAAGAAGCTACTTTAGGTTTGATCTTCGAATCGATTGGAGCACCATATGTGCATGTAATCAGAGAATTGACCATTGATCCAAAGTTAGCTGCCAAGCCATTGAAGAAGATCCAAGGAGATGTAGTCCCAGGAGGGTGAACTCCTTTATCAACTCGTGTAATGTGTTTGATGTGTATAATTTCTCCGGCACTTTACCGGGTTGTATATGTGTTTTTAAAAGCTAATTTAATTAGTTAATTAATCATAAAAGACACACAAATTTGACACATAAACCTCTCATAAACCGGATATTTGAGACAATCCTTAAACACTTTTATTTTATAATGATGAGGAAGCTAGCACAACAAAACTAGTTTGTCCATATTCAAGCTCATCTTCTAAAGGCACCCTGTACCCCCTCAATCTCACCGGAGATATAACTTAAGGTGCTTCAAGTGCAGCTAGGAGAACCTTGGGTGGAGATGGCCTTGTGGCTCTCCCTCTCTCTGTCCTAACCTCTGGACTAGCAACCAACAATTTCCTTCTCCTCTATGAAAATTTAACCTTGTAAGCATCACAAATTTGCAACTATTAAAACCCTACTCGCACAATACTGCTGAAAAATAATCTTTACCTACATATCACCTTTTGATATCAATCTTAATGTTAGTTTTTCCGTGCTAATTTCAACTTCTGTAATTATAAACAATTGTCAGATCATTTACTTCATGTGCATAGGGTTCTTTATGGTGTTTGTGAGTGTTAAATAGGTGATCAGAGCAGTTTTATGTTAAATTCATGATAATTTTTAACATTAAAACAAAGTACTGAAAATAAGAAATAAAATGTACATCAAACCATCAAATGATCCATTAACACATTATTTTGATGAAGGAGTTCACCCCTCTTGGGCTACATCTCCTTGGTCCATATTCCATGGATTGGGCCTTTGTATTAGCTAAAAATGGAAAAAAGTGTTGTTTACAATCCTCTACTACTCCTAAAACCTGCTCCAACAGCCTCAGAATGTCCAAAACTGCTAGGATAGACTCTTTTTGAGCCAAAAATGGTCAAATTTTGCAAAAGTTATGGTTCATTCAATTTGGCCTAGGAAAAATCCTCCAAAACTAGAGAGAACACTAGTTAATCCCGCCAAGTTTAGAGTTCCACCACAAATTGCGGACTCTGCCACTAAGATATGCGCGGTTTAATTAGGGGATAAGTGTGGTTAATTAACAATAAGCAATGTTTAGAGCAAAAAACACGGCTAGTTTGGAGTCTCCCACCACGATTATAGCACAAAGGTCATATGTATGAGGGGGCTGGCCCACGAGGCTGCCCCCCTCCTCTGCCCAACTGTACATTGGTATTAATATAAACATAACCCAATGACATAGACTATTAAGTCTCATGGTGCGGGTGTATTGGTAAACCATTATGTTTGTGTGAGGGAGGTCGTGGGGTCGACCTCGACCTTCACCCGTCCTCCAACTTAAATTTTGTTCGACCATACATAAAATTTGACCTTTGAACATAGTTGTATTTCGACATTTGGAAGGGTGCACATGGTGGCCTCCAGGCTAGCCATGTGTCCTCGTGCCATTTGTTCATTCCCAAACTAATAAAAATGCAGCAAATCACCCAAATTAGCAACTATTCCAAAAGTGACACTTGTCATAGTGTCATTGGATGAAATGAAGGAATATTCCTAGAATATTATTTTTTTGCTAACTAGGCTGCCATGTCATCATTCTGTCACTTCTGCAAAAAATTTAGTTGTTTAGGAAAATGAACAACAAGCTCTATCTTTGTCATACAGAGTCGGTTTTTGATGAAACGAATTGCGTCAGATTCCTAGCGACAAACACTTCACATTCATTTAGGTTCCGATCAATTCTGAGCACTTCCATTTTTTAGCTTAACACTGAGCAGCTGATCATTCCTCCCCACTAGAAGCCTTTTAGACCCCAAAAGATACTATAAATTCTTCAGCATGTGAGGGTACAGTTCCCTCACCTTCTCAATCTCCATCCATTTGGCCTTAGAAGGATTTTTTCCCTTGAGTCCCACTTGAAGGTATTTGACATTCCCTCTCCTTGAAGTTCTAGTTCTTCTGTCAAGTATGAAATCTTGCTGAAGTTCATCAAGATATTTTGGCGAGAAATCATCTATTAATGGAAGCTGAACATGCTCTTCTTTATAATCAATCAACGGAGGCTCAAACAATCTCAAATTCTCAACATTAAAAATAGAGTATATTTGCATATAAGGAGGAAAATCTAGCTTAAATGCATTGTTACCAATCTTTTCCAGAATGTTAAAAGGACCATAACGGATTGGCTTAAGATTTTTACCTACCCCTTGAAGTCTCTATTTTATAATATATAACAAAACTTCCTCACCAACTTGGAATTTATGATCAACATAGGGTTTATCATGCCTTGACTTATAATTTCTTTGACTCTTTTCAAGTTTTTCTTGCACTGTGTGATGTATCAACTACATTTTCTCAATGAACTTATTTTCTTTATCTATTTCGCTATGTCCATCAATAGCAACACCTTTCCCAAAGATGAAATCCAATGGCGATCTTGGCAAGTACCCAAGACATGCCTCAAATGGCGATGTGTTTGTGAAAGAATTATTTGCCCAGTTGTATGCATGTTGAATGTACTGCAACTGTTCATCCCACAACTTGGGATGTTTGTTGCAATATCCTCTAAGAAGATGAATGACTATCCTGTTAACCACCTTGGTCTAACCATCTGTTTTCATATGAAAGGTTGTACTCTTCTTCAACTTAGTGTCCATCAAGTCCCACAATTTTGACAAAAAAATCCCAACAAATCGAGAATCTTGATCACTTACAATAGATGTAGGAAGACCAAAATGAACCCAAATATTTTGAAAGAAAAGATGAGTTGTTTGTTTAGCTGTAATTTGATTTTTACATGGCATAAAAATACACATTTTTCTAAACGTATCTACAAATACATACAAGTAATCATGACCTTTCCTTGGCAATGGAAGACCTCCTACAAAATCCATTGAGATACTCTCCCATGGACGTGAAGGTACTGGAAGTGGAGTGTAAAATCCTAGTTTCTTATTGCTAGGATTGCTTATTTCACACAAATAACATCCTCTAATGAAACGATATACACTCTCAAACATGTGTGGCCAATAACAATACCTTTGGAGATTCGCTACCATCTTGCCTACACCGAAATTTCCAGCAATCAATGAAGTGTGCGCCTCCCTTATGATATTGTTTCTTTCTCCCCGTGGAATACCCAAGTGATACATAAAAATTTTATGTAAATGGTAATATAACTCTTCAATTTTTTTTCCTTGACTCAAGCTTGCATACACATCTTGAAAGTCATTATCATATGAATATTTCTCAATGTAACTTTCATGCATAATAGAATTTTGCTTGAGTATAATAGATGAATTTACAATAGGCCTAGAAAGAATATCATCTACATTATTGTAGATTCCCTTTTTATACCTGATAACCAAATGAAATTGTTGTAGAAATCCCATCCATCTGAAGTGTCTTGATTTTTGCAACGTTCGTTGTGATTGTAAGTACTACAGTGGTTGATGGTCAGTATGGATAATGGTCTCTTTCCCCATCAAATAGTGTTTCCATTTATTTACACTTTGTACCAATGCATATAACTCTTTGTCATAAGTGGGATAGTTAGTCACAACTCCATTAAAAATTTCAGAATGAAATGAAATGGGCTTACCATGCTGCATGAGAACTGCTCCCATGGCGTAATCACTAGCAGCTGTTTGAATCTCAAATGGTTATCTAAGATCCAGAAGAGCCAATACTGGTGCTGAACTAATATTTTGTTTTAAAGAATGAAATGATTTTTGCTGAATATCTCCCCAATGGAAGACTTTCTTGACACTTGTCAATGCATGTAACGGATCTTTAATGGAAGATAAATTAGCAATGTTTTTCCTCCAATATTGTGCTTCCCCAAGAAATATTCTTACCTCCGTAACTGTGTTGGGCTTGGGCCAATTCACAATGACCTCAACCTTAGAGGGCTCTATATTCAGCTCACCTCCTCCAAGAATGTGTCCCAAATACACTAAAGAATTCTTGCCAAACTCACACTTTTACATCTTTATGTTCTTTTTCCAAGACATCAAGTACTTTGTTCACATGCATGACATGTTCATATCTTGATTTGTTGAATATCAAAATATCGTCTAAGTAAACAATGAAAAAATCATCTAGAAATGGTCTCAATACATCATTCATAACTCTCATGAAAATAGTTGGAGCATTGGTAAGACTGAAAGGCATAATAAGACACTTAAACAATCCTTGTCTAGTTTTAAATGCGGTTTTCCAAGTGTCCTCTTCAGCTATTCTAACTTGATGATAACCACTTTATAAGTATAACTTAGTGAAATACTTTGCATACCTTAATTGATCAAGAAAATCGTAAATTATTGGGAGTGGATAGCAATTCTTTACCATGATTTTATTCAGTGCACAAAAATCCACACACATGCGCCAAGTCCCATCCTTCTTTGGCACCAAGAAAATTGGTGAACCACATGGCAAAGTAGATGGGCGTATGATACCTTTTTTCATTAATTCTTGAATTTTCTTCTTGATTTCCATGTTCTCCATTATTGGCATGCGATACATGCCAATGTTTGGAAGTGGAACATCTTGCTCCAATTGTATCTCATGTTGAATTCCCATCTTGGGAGGTAACCCATTTGGCTCCTGAAACATCTCTCCATGCTGACTTACCACATCAAACAAATCAGATTTTAATTTTTCATCACAAACTTCAAAAGATTCATTTTCCATATCATTATTTTTCTTGATTGTGAGAAGCACAAAAGTTTTTCTTGCATTTACTAGTCTCTTCATATGCCCTGCATTAACCAAAGAAATATTCAGCTTTTTGCGATGAGCTCTCACAATATATTCCACCCCATCCATGATCAAATGATATATGTTCTCATGGAGATAAAATACCGCTCTCCTGTCATACAAATATGGGCTTCCCAAGATAATTCCTGAAATGTCAAGCGGAACCACATATAACTCAACTTCATCAACAAAATTTGCAGTAATGGAAAACTTGAATATACATTTCCTTGTAACCTGTAAATTTGCATTCTTGACTATCCAACCCAATTGATATGGCTTATGATGAGGTTCAGTTTCAAGGTTAAGCTTTTTGACCAAGTCTTCTCAGATTAAGTTCACTTGTGACCCACTATCAAATAATGCATCAAAATTTTTATGGTTTGAGATCACCCTTACAATGAACAACTCTATCCTTGTTTCCTCATTTGGAGTGTTGTAGTGACAATTTGATGAACTAGTGCTTGCTATGGCTTCATTTCCCTTTGTTACCATGGTTGTAATCTTGGTCTCATCACCGGAATCGGATCCAAGATCATGTTGTGTGGTAGTTGTCATCTTTTGTTTCCCCTTATTGTTTGGTTTCTTAGGCCTTAGTTCAAGATGTAGTTTCCAACAATGGGCTTCATCATGCCCCTCTTTGGAACAATGTTTGAATGTAGTTTTCTCCCCTTTCTTTCTTAACACTTGCATTCTTCTTTCCCTTCCATTTTCCTCCCCTCCCTTTCTCCTTACCCTTGAATGGCTTCTTCTTACTACCCTCTTCCTGAATGTTCTTTCCCCTTGCTTCAAGGTGTGTGGCTTGAACACAAACCTAATCTAAATTACTTGGATTGAACATAAGGATAGTGTGTTTCAAATAGGAATGTAAACCCTCATTGTATTTCAATAGAGTGTCTTGGGAATTCAAGTTTACACCTAACAACAAAGCCCTTTCCATAAACTCCTGGGTATATCCTTGAATTGTTTGACCCTTGAGTTGCCTAAAGGTTTTCCAACTCACAATGGTTTTTTGCATGTAATATAAAGGATAAAACTGTCTATTAATTTAAGAAATAAACTCAACCCAAGAAATGGATATCTTACCATGGATTCACATTTCCTCTTAAGTCTTTTCTTCCCACCAGACTAGTGACGCTCCTTCTAGCCTCAATGAAGCCAACTGGATATTTATGTCATCTTCTTGAAGGTTTTGAATTCTTCAATAAACCTCCAATTGACGAATCCAATTTTCCAACTTCTTTGCATTTACCTCACCATTGTACATGGGAAGTTCAAAATTAATGTCCAATTTGAGTAAGGGAGTTTTTCCTTTTGGGGTTTTTGAGTGAGTATGGGTGGTTTTTGTGGTGGAAGTGGAAGATGATGTTGATGGTGATGATGAGGATAATGATGAATATGGTGGAGATGGAGGAGGTTGTCCTTCACTGCCCTTTGAATCCTTCTCTTAATCCTTTTTGCCTTACAAGTTTCCCTCTCCATGTGGAGACTTAGATTTCTCTCCAACCATCCTGGTGCTCCTCTCTTCAAAGAGGATCCTAACCCTATCAGTTAGGTCATAGAAAGCCTTCTTGAATGCTTCCACTTCTGAAAGACCTTCAATCTCTCCTGCACCTGGCATGATGGCTATGGATTCAAGCTCAGCTTCTGGTGCAACTTGTACCTCCTCAATCTCAGCTACAGATAAAACTTGAGGTGCTTCAAGTGTAGTTGGGAGTGAAAATTTGGGTGGAGATGGTGGCCTTGTGGCTCTCCTTATTCTGGTCCTAATCTCAGGACTAGCAACCAAAAGTTTCCTTCTCCTCTCTGCAACTTTAACCTTATACGCATCACAAATTTGCAACCATTAAAACCCTACTTGCACAAAACTCAAGCAAAAATCCTTGCTTTGATACCACCTTGATCTGAATCTAAATGTTAGTTTTGTTGTGCTAATTTCATTTTCAGATTTATAAACAATTGCTGATCATTTACTTCATGTGCATAGGTTTCCTTATGGTGTTTGTGAGTGTTAAACAGGTAATTGTGACAATTTTTATGTCAAATTCATGAGCATTTTAACATTAAAACAAAGTACTGAAAAGAAGCAATAAAATGTATAGGAAACCATCAAATGATCCATTAACATAGTAATTTGATGAAGGAGTTCACCCCTCCTGGGCTACATCTCCTTGGTCCAGCTTCCATGGCTTGGGCCTCTATATTAACTCAAAATGGCAAAAATTGATGTTTGCAATCCTCTACTGCTCTTGAAACCTGATCCAACATACTCATAATGTTGAAATATGCTAGGATAGACTCTTTCTAAGAAAAAAATGGTCTAAATTTGCAAACATTATGGTTCATTAAATTTGGCCTAAGAAAACTCCTCCAAAACTGGAGAGAACTCTAGTTAATCCTGCCAAGTTTGGAGTTCCACCACAAATGGAAGACTTTTCCAACTCCGCCGCTAAGATAAGCGTGGTTTAATTAGGGGATAAGTGTTGTTAATTAACGATAAGAAGTTTTTAGTGCTAAACGCGCGTTTAGTTTGGAGTCTCCCACCACGGTTATAATGCAAAGGTCATATGTATGAGGGGGCTAGCCCCCTCCTCCACCCGACTGTAAATTGATATTAATATAAACATAACCCAATGAACATAGACTATTAAGTCTCATGGTGCGGGTGTATTGGTAAACCATTTTGTTTGTGTGGGGGAGGTCGCGAGGTCGACCCCGACCTCTGTCCATCATCCAACATAGATTTTGTTCGACCATACATAAAATTTGACCTTTTAACATAATTGTATTTCAGCCATTGGAATGGGGCATGTGGCGACCTCCGGGCTATTTGCGTGTCCTCATGCCATTGGTTCATTCCCAAAACAATAAAAAAGCAACAAATCACCCAACTTAGCAACCAATCCTGAAGTGACACTTGTCATTGTGTCATTGGACGAAATGAAGGAATATTCCTAGAATATTCCTTTTTTGCTGACTAGGTTGCCATGTCATCATTCTGTCACTTCTGCAAAAAATTTAGTTGTTTAGGAAAATGAACATTAGGCTCTATCTTCCTCATACGGAGTCGATCTTCGATGAAACGAATTACGTCGGATTCTTGGCGACGAGCATTTCAAAATCATTCATGTTCCGATTGATTCTGAGCACTTTAATTTTTGAGCTTAACACTAAGCACCTGATCAATATATGAGCATAATAATTCAATATATATAATTTAACTCTTATTCCAATAATGGAAAAAATCAACAAGGTAAGAAACATGTTGGTATGCATATCTTTTTAACATGTTTTCAAAGAATTAAATGAGAAGGCAGATAAGCTTTCTAATCTGGAAATTATTTTTATTTCGATGTGAATATCCAACTACAACAAGTATTACCAGGATAATCATGCAGTGTTCTAAACACTTGAGCAATGGAAACACTATACCATTGGTAAAGAAACTAGCTTACACAGTAACCATTGGAAATAACTAACAACAAATAATTAAGCCATTAACAAGTAGGGGGTCAAAGAATCCAACTTCCCCCAACTAGAAATGTGTTATAATATGACATTATATATATATATATATATATATATATATATATATATATATATATATATATAGGTAAAGAAACTAGCTTACACAGTAACCATTGGAAATAAGTAACAACAAATAATTAAGCCATTAACAGTAAATAAAGAATCCAACTTCCCCAACTAGAAATGTGTTATAAATATGAAATTATATGTGTGTGTGTGTGTGTGTGTGTGAGCATAATAATTCAATTCTAATTCAAATCATGAACAAAATCAGCAAGGTAAGAAACATGGTTGGATGCATCTCCTTTTAACATGTTTTCAAAGAATTAAATGAGAAGGAAGATAAAATTTCTAAAGAAGCATTACTCCTTCAGGAAAATCTGTTGGTTACAATAGAGACAGGAGGTGGAAGTGCATTTCCAGAAGAGATTCTCTCTCTTTATTGAAGGATTGAAGGCAATGAAAAAAATCTAGTTTATTTAGGCAGTTTTTAAATTTAGTTTTTTTCCATGAAAAAACAAACAGGTTGTATCATTTTTTATACTGGAAAGGCACCTGAGATCTTGAAATATAAAATATGTGTTTTTTTGACAAAAAGTTTAATCAAAATCATGTTTCAAGAAAAATAAAACAAGCAAAACTCAATGAAGATTATATAGGAAAAACAATTTTTGAAGATTGTGAATTGTCTTAAGCATAAAACCCCTGACCCGCCATGTGAAGTGATCCAGGAGGATCTTGCATTAGATCATATCGACAATATCATCTTCCATTTCTCCAATTTTCTGGATGAGAGTCTTTATTCATGATGTGGTTGATGGTTAAATTACTTCATGGTTGTTTCATGGTTAAGTGGTTAAATGTTTATGGTGAAAGTGGTGATTAGAAATTAAGTCGTGTGCTAAGACCTATGGTGAAAAAACCTAGCGCTAAAACAATGTTAAGACCTATGGTGCTTAAAAATGCTCTAGTCCTAATCCTAAGAGGTGAAGTCTAATACCTAGCGCAAAATGACATGTAACAACCATATGGTGTTAAACTATGAAAAGTTTTAAAAACTATGTTACAAAGCCCTTTCGAACTATGTGATATACCATATTATATTAAACACATTCTTAAACCAGGCAGAAGAGTTTAACCAAAGTTGCAGACATGTGAACGCATTCGAGGTTTAACTATCGAAGCTTGACTGCAACAGTTAGATCTAACAACAACGCAATTTGGAAGACCACAATCGCTAGGATGGAAACTGTCACATGGGGATGAGGTAGACAGTTTCCCAAAGCCGCCGGACTTAACCACCAGGTGGAAGCCAGTATTTTGACTGTTGGGAGCTATGATAAGGAGTTTTTAGCGCGCCACTGTCAGCTAGACCGTCAGCACTTATTTTAACATAAATTTTTATTTTGGGTTTTTGAAATAAATGTGCGTTGTGTGTAATGTAACCACCATGTCACCTAATTGCAAGGTGTGCCACTTTCATATGACCGAGAGGTGCTTATCCATCTAATCACATTAAATTTCTCAACCAAATACCAATTTTGGCTCAAGGAGTTCGACCTCCATTACACTATAAATTTCACCTATTGCTCATGATGAAAAGAAGGAGTGATTTTGAAGGCTTGTGTTCAGATTTCTGAAGAGAGAGGCAGTTTTGTTTTCAGTGTATCTTGGTTGTTGGAGGCAGAATTGGGAACCGAGAAAAGTGTTGGAAAGCTAGGAAAGAGAGATTTATGTTCATAGTGACCAGAGGTGCATGCGAGCACGTTCAGTCTAGTGTATTTCTGTGTAAAGACTTCCTTGGATCAATCCTTAATAAAATGGATGCCCATCTTGAAAGCAGACTCGAAGACGTAGTCCACCAGGGACGAACTCCGTAATCAAAGTTTGTTTTCTTCTATCTCTTTTATTTGCTGCAAATTCATGCTTCTTAATTTTTGGTTTAATTCATAAAATCATTTCCTTTCCTTCAGTATTCCATAATAACCGATCGAGTTAACAATCAATTCATTATTAGGAAATATTCAATTCTTCTTCAGTATTATTTCAGATCATATATTTTGGTATCATAGCAGGTTTTGTTGTAGGATTTTTCCAGTGAATGTTAACCAGCTCCATATTGTGACGTGGAGAAGGAATGCTTGAGGACATAGACCTAGAAGTTGGAAAGCGAAAATTCGCTCATCAATAGATAATGGGAGGATCCGATGCAAGTGGAACTCTGAAATTGAAGGTCATGGATGAAGAACAGATTCAATAAATGTTTTTGAACATGCAACGGATGTTGGAAGAACTCTATGAAGATAAGAATGTGAGAGATGCAACTTCTTCTTCAAAGGCATCAAAGAATGAAAAGGGAAAATGAAAAGCTGATAAACCTCCTTCTCCTCCATCATCTTCATCGTCATCATCATCTTCTTCTTCTAGTTCATATTTTGAAACAAAAAAGAAGCCTCAGAAATCATCTCTTTTGAAACTTGACGTAAAATTTGAACTACCTATTTATGATGGCGAAATGAATCCAAAAAAGCTAGATAACTGGATTAAACAGTGAGAAGTGTGTTGGATGAAAGAACAAAAATTCAGTTATCTACACTTAGAATGGGGGGAATAGATTTAATCTGGTGGGAAGGTAAAACTCAAGTAGATTTAAAGTGGAAAATTAAAGTCATCTCTTCATGGTCTAAGTTTTTAAAATCTCTCACAAAACAATTCTATCCTTTGGGATACATGCAATAAGATGTTATTGATTGGCAACATTTTAGGAAAGGTAAAGGGCGCAATGTTCAGGAGTTTACTTAGCAGTTCAAGAAGAAATATTTGGCACTTGGTATTCCATTGGACACACGTGAAACTTTATTAAATTACATTAGGAGTTTACATTAATATTTACAACATACATTATTGATGTTTAATCCTAATGACTTTGATGAAGTGTGTGTTCAAGCCATACTTATTGAATCAGGTGGCAAACCGTTCAAGTTTTCACAGAAGGCATCCAAACAGTTGGAAATCAAGGATTCCAAAGACAACAAGAGGAAGATAAGTTCGAAGGGAAAGAAAACAACGACAACTCAGAAGAAAGGTGAAAGAGCTACTTGTTCTCACTGCCATAGAATCGAACATGACGAAGCCATATGTTGGAAACTTCATCCAAAACTCAAACCAAAAAATCTCCAGTAAAAGAAAGGTGAAAAGAAGGCTAATACAACAATACAACAAGATTTGGGTTCCTATTCAAGCGATGAAAGGAAAATAACCACAATGGTTTCGACAGGTAAAAGTTCTGACACTAGTTCAAGTTCTAGTACTTTTGCATCTTCTTCAAACACAAATCATCTGGATGAAGATAAAAGAGTTGAATTATTTCACAGTGGATCACAGGAAAATTTAATATCTGAAGATTTAGTTAAGAAATTTGGGTTGGATACACAAAATCATCCAATACCATACACATTAGGTTGGCTAAAAGAAAAGACACAGATTAATGTCACAAAGCAGTGTCATTTAAAATTTTCCATCACAACTAATTACATTGATAAAATAGATTTAGATGTGATTCCATTAGAAATATTTGGAGTACTGCTAGGAAGTCCTTATCTCTATGATCGTGATGTTGTGTTTCATAGGAAAGAGCATAAATATCACCTTAAGAAAAATGGAATTGAATACATTCTTCGGGCACATAAAATCAAAACACACTTTGATTTAGTTACTACTAATTAGATGAAGAGACTAATAATTTCAAGTAAAAGATATGTACTCATGGTTGTAAAAGAACAAAATAAGGATAAACATGATGCTTTTTCAGGTTGTGAATCTTAGTTTAAAGATAGTTTGGTTAAAGTGGTATATTCTTTTCAAAGTCTATTTAAAGAACCAAAACATGTGCCTCCTAAACAAGAAATACAACATGAGATACAGTTGTTGTCTAATGCCCCTCTTCCTAATGTCAGAATGTATCACATTTCAGTCATAGAGAACGAAGAAATAAAGAAAAAAATCTAAGAGCTGATTGAAAAAGGCTTCATTCGACCCAGTTCATCTCCATGTGGTTCACCCATAATTTTGGTTCCTAAAAAAGATCGGACATGGAGAATGTGTGTCGACTTTAGGGCCTTAAATAAATTCACAATCAAGAACTCACAATCAAGAACATGTATCCTCTTCACAGGATAGATGATTTACTTGACTAGTTGAAAAATGTTGTCTATTTCACTAAGTTGGATTTGCGTAGTGGGTATCATCAAATTCGCATTACAGAAAATGACATATGGAAAACTGCATTTAAAACTAGGCAGGGGCTATTTGAATGGTTAGTGATGCCTTTTGGTTTTTGTAATGCTCCAGAAACTTTCATGCAGGTTATGAATGATGTATTCTATCCATACATTGATAAATTTGTCATAATCTACTTAGATGATATCCTGATTTTCAGTTCCAGTATGGAAGAGCATGCATGTTAAACAGGTCTTTGAAGTGTTTCAAAGGGAAAAATTGTACCTTAAACTGTCCAAATGTTAGTGTGGGAAAACTTCATTGATGTATCTTGGTTACATAGTTGGAGGTGGTCATTTGAAGATAGATCCAGCTAAAATCGATGTGATTGTTAGGTGGCTAAGACCACAGAATGTGACTGAAGTTAGGAGTTTTCTAGGTGTAGTTCAATATTGGAGAAAATTCATTTCTCAGTTTTCTTTGATTTCATCACCATTACATGCTTTAACGGGTTCTGAAGTTTCCTTTTAGTGGGGAGGGAAACAACAAAAATATTTTGATACAATTAAGCAGAAAATTGTCACAACACCAATATTATCTTTACCAAATCTTCAACAACAGATGCTAGTGGTTTTGCAATGGGTGTAGTATTACTTCAAAAAGGCAAACCTATTTGTTTTCATTCAGAAAATTTTTCTAAGGCAGTTGAAAATTATCCAACATATGATAAAGAACCATTTTATTTGGTTGAAAGTGTAAAGAAATGGAAACACTACTTAATGGGTAAGGAAACAATGATTCACATAGATCATCAGCCACTTCAGTACCTTCGGTCTCAGACTAAGTTGCAACAATCTCGCCATTACAGATGGATGGGATTTCTTCAACAAATTCACTTAGTAATTAAGTACAAGAAAGGTGTAACAAATAAAGTATCTGATATTTTGTCTAGACCATCTTTGAATGCTTCAGTAGTGCTACAGAATAGTTCTTTAAAACTTGAAAGTTATTTAGAACAATATAGTATAGATGTTTATTTCAAAGATATTTATGAATCACTAACTCATGGTACTCAAGAGGAAGAAGTCAATTTTCATGTTCATGACAAGTTGTTATATCATCTGGGTAAGTTGTGCATACCATGGACATAAAGGGTGCATGTTATTCGGGAAGCACATTCTTCTTGCATTTCAGGACATTCTAGTGTAAGCAAGACAATGGCACAAATTCAAAGGTATTGTTACTGGAATCGCATGTATGAAACAATTGTTAAGTACATTAAAGGGTGTGTTATGTGTTTGACAAGCAAGCCAAGCAATCGAAAGATTGGTTTGTATATGCCACTTCCAGTTCCTTCGCGACCATGGGACAGCATATCCATGTACTTTGTTGGAGGACTTCCTATGTCCAGGAGAGGGCACGATTACATGTATGTCGTGGTTGATCGTTTTAGCAAGATGTGCATTCTAGTTCCATGCAAGAAGCAAGTGACTGCTGAATGGACTGCACAGATGTTATTTCAATAGGTATGGGTTGATTTTGGGTTACTTACTTCCATTATTTCTGACTGAGACACTCGCTTTGTAGGAGATTTTTGGTCCACTTTGTGGGGACTCATGGACACAAAGCTGAGGAAGTTCACAAATTTTCATCCATAGACCGACAGACAGACAAAAGAGGTGAACATGACAGTGATAATATTTTGCAAGGTTACTGCAGCAAACATCCTAAGTTGTGGGATGATTCTTTAACTTATGTGCAACATGCTTACAATCGAACCTTACATTCTTCAACTAAGTGATCACCATTTGAAACATGTTTTGGGTATCTATCAAAGTCACCAATGAATTTCATGTTTGGTGAAGATGATAAAGTGGATGGACACGAAAATTCAAACAAAGCAGTTAATTTCATTCAACGGATACAACAGATACATGAAGCAGTGCAGGATCAGTTAGAGAAGAGTTAGGTCAAGTACAAAATTCGCCATGATAAGCATCGATTGGATCATCATTTACAGGTCAGTGATCAGGTATGGTTGTATATCAGTAAAGACAGGTTGAAAGGTGAAGGTAAGAAATTGAAACCCATCAGGTATGGTCCTTTCAATATTGTGGAAAATATTGGAAATAATGCATTTTGGTTATATTTACCTCCTTACATGCATATTTATTCAGTTGTAAATGTAGAAAATCTGAAGTTGTATGAACCTCCAATGATCATTGATCTAGACGAAGATATACATATTCCTACCGTTGATGATTTGGCACCTGAGTATATGAATGAGTTGCAGGAAGATACCATCTTGGATAGGAAGGTTCACACTTCAAGGCGTGGAGATGTTGAATATCTTCGAGTGGGACTCAAGGAAATGATTCCGAGCAAGGTGAGGTGGATGGAGATCGGAAGAGTGAGGGAGATGTATCGTCACCTGATATCTACTTAAATCACACATTTTTTGGTCTAAAGGCTTTCAAGTGGAGAGGATTGATCCAAGAGGATCTTGCATCAGATAAGATCAACAATATCTTCTTCAGTTTCTCCAATTGTCCGGACGAGAGTCTTCAGTCATGATGTGGTTCATGGTTCAATTACTTCATGGTTATGTCATGGTTAAGTGGTTAAATGTTTATGGTGAAAGTGGTGATTATAAATTAAGTGGTGTGCTAAGACCTATAGTGGAAAAACATAGCGCTAAAAGAATGTTAAGACATATGGTGTTTAAACAAGCTATAGTCCTAAGCCTAAGTGGTGAAGTCTAATACTTAGCGCAAAATGACATGTAACAACCATATGGTGTTAAACTATGCAAATTTTTAAAACCTATGTTAAAAATCCCTTTCGGACTATGTAATATACCATATTATATTAAACACAGTCTTAAACCGCACATAAGAGTTTAACCATAGTTGCAGACATGTGAATGTAGTTGGTGTTTAACTTTCAGAGCTTGACCGCAATAGTTAGATCTTACAACCATGCAGTTTGGAAGACCGTAACCGCCGAGATGGAATTTGTCACATGCAGATGAGGTAGACAGTTTCCTAAAGCCTATGGACTCAACCACCAAGTGGCAGCCAGTAGTTTGATCGTTGGGAGTTGTTACATGGAGTTGTTAGCACGCTGCTGTCGGCCAAACCGTCAGTGCTTATTTTGATGCCAGAAATACACAAAACTTCAACTTAGTTATGCATACATCAACAGTTTAAAACTTAATCTTGTATTGATTATATAAGCCCTTATTAACTTAAATATAAACACGGATTAGACTTGGGGTCCCACTTTAATCTGTCCAATCCCAGTGATTTGTGCCTTTAATAATGGTTGACTTGATTACTGTTGAATGATGGATCTTCCATCGTCGATTTTATTTCATCAACGATCTGACGGCATTCACATTTCACTCCTCTGGCAAATAGCACACTTGATCGCGTGCGATAAAAGTGGTTTTGATGGCTCGATGTGTCACCCTCCGAACTGTATCGCATTGCTCTGATATTTACCTCTTGCTAATCAAAAGCGATGTGATATTCGCTGGTGGTTTTCTAAAACCGATCCAAATCATGTTGTATCATATGGCTACAGGAAAACTTGCCCGACTTGATCTGGAGTCATTTAGCACAATATTTTGTTTACTCAGAAAATGTCAACCCAGACTCGGAAGAAATCAATGTTCAGTAATAAAAAGTCAAATCGCTGGAGACTACAGATTTGATCATAAAACTCTTAATACTGATTAAACCCAAATGATGCATAAAACAGGGGATAAATCGAACCAGGTTTAAGACATAGATAAGAAATTTTATAATGAAACTCAACACCAAAATAATTTACACACCACACGTCAATCAATTATTCATTCAAAATGAAATTATAGAGTTTCGGCCCTCCATGGCCTGATTACATCAGTTTTTGACCTCTGTCTCTATCACTCCTTAAACCCTATATCACTCTTGCTCTCACTCTCTTGCTATATATCCCTATCATTACATTTTTTCCTTCTTTTATTGATCAAATCTAACAATACTAACAACTCAATCACTATTCTTATCACCTTAACAATTAAATCCCTATTCTAAAGTCTCGATGCACACCTATGCTAACAACTCGGCTTCTATCCTAACCATAACACAATTATATGGATTATTACAATATTTAAATAAATGAAGATTCGAGAGGTCCAACCCTCTCTCTAAACTTTGATTTGACCACTTAGGTCAATGAAATTATCTCACATTAGCCACAACATGTGAACATGCAATCACATTTCTGGCTAAGTCCAGATGCTCTTGCATCAGACTCCCGAGGAAGAAAATAATCATTCATCAAACTTTCAGGGTTTACTCCATACTTCTGCAATTCTACCGTTGTCAACCAACTTGCATCCTCCATTGGTTGTCCCTTCCATTTGACTAGGTATTGAAAATAAACCTGTCCTCTGGTTCTTTTGGATACTCTTTTCTCCAAAACAACTTCCACCTCTTTCTTGGCTATCTTTGGAATTTGTTCTTCCCAATTTAAAGTCTGGTTTTCCTATGTTGTAGAGCCTTCCTATAGCTCTTCCTCTGTTCCTTTGTATGGTTTCAAATCTACAACATTAAAGATGGGTGATATTCCAATCCCTTCTGGAAATTCCATTTCATATGCATTTGAAGAAAATTTCCTCAAAATTTTACATGGTCCTATCTTCTTCATCTTTAATTTATTGTAAGTTTTAACAGGAAATCTTTCTTTCCTCAGATAAACCATGACTAGGTCTCCTACTTGGAATTCCTTTACTTTCCTCTTGGTATCAACTCTCTGTTTGTATTTTCCATTGCTTTCCTGCAATTTGTCTTTAACATGTTCCTGTAGTCTCTGCATCTTCTCTGCAAAATCTTTAGCCTTTACACTTCTTATCTCTTGTTTGCCCAAATTCCTGAGCTCACACACACCTCTTGGATTCATCCCAAAAACAATCTGGAATGTACTCATCCCATTACTCCAATTTGGAGTATCATTATAAGCAAACTCGGCCTGAGCAAGTGTTAAATCCCACTGCTTAGGATTTTTATACACTAAAATCGTCAATATATTTCCCAGGCTTCTGTTTACTACCTCGGTTTGCCCATCTATTTGAGGGTGATACGCTGAGCTGAAACTAAGATTGGTACCTAGTTTCTTCCAAAGAGTTCTCCAGAAATGCCCAACAAACTTTGTATCCCTATCAGACACAATACTTATAGGCAATCCATGTAACCTTACAACTTTTGAAAAAAAAAGATTAGCAATATGTGTTGCATCACTAGTCTTCTTGCATGCAATGAAATGAGACATTTTAGAAAACCTATCCACCACAACATAAATGGAGTCATTTCCTCTTTGAGTTTTAGGTAAACCCAAAACAAAATCCATACTAACGGCATCCCATGGTCGATTTGGTATTGGTAATGGCTGATACAATCCTGTATTTTGGCTTCTTCCCTTAGCATGCTGACAAATCCTGCATTTTTCAACAAATTTCTTAACATCAGTTTGCATATTTGGCCAGTAGTAAAAAGAATTTACCTGAACAAAAGTCTTGTTTTATCCAAAGTGTCTAGACAAGCCTCCACTGTGTTTCTCTTTAATTATGTTTTCCCTCAAAGAACATTTAGGAATACACAATTTATTTCTTTTGAATAGAAAATCTCCTTGGATAAGATAATCCAACCACTGGCTTCTATTATGAATTTTTGGATTTTGTACAGCTGCATAAATTTCCTTAAATTCTGCATCTTTTTTATACATTTCAACCATTCCTTCAAATCCTACAACACCAACTTGTAATTCCTGCATGATTAAACTTACTCTACTCAAAGCATCAGCAACTTTTTTCAACTTACCACTTGCATGCTTTATCACAAAAGTAAAACTCTGCAAAAATTCTACCCATTTGGCATGTTTATGGTTCAATTTAGGCTGGTTGTTTATAAACTCCAACGCATGGTTATCAAAATATAATACAAACTCTTTTGGTAACAAATAATGTCTCCATTTTTTCAAGGCTTGCACAAAAACATAAAATTCTCTGTCAATAAGATGAATATTTCTTCTTAGCTTCATTCAGTTTCTCACTAAAGTATGCTATTGGTCTCTTCTCTTGACTTAAAACTGCTCCAATTGCAACTCCACTAGCATCAGTTTCAACTTGGAAAACTTTTCCAAAATCTGGCAAAGCTAAAACTGGGTTTTCTGTAATTTTCTTCTTCAGCAACTTAAAATTTCGATCTGCTGCTTCTGACCACTTGAATGGCTGATTAGTTTCTTTGATTGTTTCAATAATCAGTGCACAAATTTGACTAAAGATTTTGATAAATTTTCTATAAAAACTTGCAAGATCGTGAAAGCTTCTTACCTCAAATATGTTTCTTGGATTTGGCCAGTTCCAGATTGCTTGGACTTTCTCTGGATCCATTTTCAGACCTTCCTTAGAAACTACAAATCCCAAATAAATTAACTCTTCTTTTATAAAACTGCATTTCTTCATATTTATTAGCAGTTTCTCTTTCTGGAAAGTTCTCAGAACCAACTTAAGGTGCTCCAGATGCTCTTCTTTACTTCGACTGAAAACTAGAATATCATCAAGCTAAACAATGACAAACTTACTTGCATATTCCTTCAATACTTCATTCATCAATCTCATGAATGTGTTGGGTGCATTAGTGAGGCCAAAAGGCATCACTAACCATTCATAAAAACCACTGTTCGTTTTGAATGCAGTCTTCCACTGATCCCCTTCTCTAATTATTAGCTGATGATAACCACTCTTCACATCTATCTTAGTAAACTATTTTGATCCACTCAAGCAATCCATTAAATCATCCATTCGTGGTAAAGGAAAACAATACATGATGGTGATTTATTTATGGCTCTGGAATCTGTGCACATGCACCATTATCCTCCTTTCTTTGGAGTGAGTACTGTTGGTACAGAACATGGACTAAGGCTTTCTCTTACCAACCCCTTATCCATCAACTCCTGCACTTGTCTTCCAACTTCTGCATTTTCCTGAGGAGTTAATCTATATGCTACTTTATTCAGCAAACTTGTTCCAGGTATTAGATCAATGTGATGACTAATACTCCCGATTGGTGGTAATTCATTTGACAACTCATCCACAATAATATCAACAAAATCATTCAACAAATTTTTGATTTCTTCAGATAAATCATCTAAATTTGTGGAAGTCAAAATTACCTCAGGTCTCCCTATGACAGCAAAATGCATCTCTTCATCTTTTGCAATTTCTTGCAACGGTTTTTTTCCACTCATAGGCATAACACTATTTCCTGGTGTTCCTTTGTCAGCTTCATCCTTCAATGGTAGTAGTGTGTGTTTGTTTCCATCTTTCTCTAGAGTACAAGTGTTTCTTTGCCATCATGTATGGCTTTCCGATCAAACTGCCAAGGTCTTCCTAACAATATGTGACATACATCCATCAGCATTACGTCACATAATATCACATCCTTGTAAGTGCCTATCTAGATTTCTACCTTACATTGTTCTTTCACGATAATCTGATGTCCTTTTTGTAGCCATGACACTTTATATGGAGTAGGATGTATTGTTTTTACTAATCCCAACTTTTCCACCATCTCCGTAAAAACAAGGTTGTCAGTACTTCCACTGTCAATTACCACTTTGCAACACTTTCCCTTGGACTTGCATATAGTTCTAAATAGATTCTTTCTCTGAGCTGGCTCTCCTGCTTCTTTTTTTGCTTTAAGCAACACCCTTTTCAATAACAAGGATTCTCCTGCTTCGGGTGGTTCTTCTTTACTTACAATTGGAGGAATTTCTTCCTTTATTTCAGCAACATTCACATTTCTCTAAGTTTTTGACTTATTATGAGGACAATCCCATGATCCATGTCCCCATTCACCACATGTATAGCACCAAATTTCTCTTCCTCGGCCTCTACCTCTGGGTACAAACCTTCCTCGACCAGAGTCTCCTCTCTGTGGTGATCTGCTACTTGATCCTCCTGCTTCATTCTGGGAGTGCTGAAATCTGGTTTTGAATGCTCCTCTACTGCTTACTGAACTCTTTCCTCGGTTCCTCTGGTTTTTCTTCCTCTATATCTTCTCTTATGCTTTTAAGGCTTCCTGATAAGCATCCTCAATTGTATTCAGATTTAATAAACTGATCTCATCTTGAATATCATACCTCAAACCATTTATATACATGGCCACTTTCTCAACATCATCCTCAACATCTCCAGCTCTAATATTCAATTTATAGAACTCCTCCATTTATTCTTTCACCATCATTCCTTTCTGCTTCAAATTCTGTAATTGCTTAAAAATATTTAATTGATAATACTTGGGCATGAATTTACCTTTTAATTTTCTCACCATCTTATCCCATGGTTTGATTATGGGTTTTCCTTTTCTCTGCCTGGATAGCTGTAATTCTTCCCACTAGATAGCTGCATGGCCTTTTAATCTGGTAACTGCAATCTTCACTTTCTTTTTGTCTTCAACTTCCAAAGTCAAAGTACTTGTCTAACGAACTGATCCAGTATAGTAATTCTTCTACATTGAGATTTCCCTCATACATAGGTATTTCCACCTTTGGTCTTCCAGTTGCCTTCACCAACATCTTTAATACCTTAGCTGCTTCATTGTCTTGTTCTTCTTTTTCTTCAGAAGATTCCTCTGCATCACTAGTGCCTCCTTCATCAGGTGCTCTTCTCTGGGTTGTTTCCATAGCTTCCATCCGTGTATGAAGATTTCGCACTTCTTCCAGCAAAATTGGATTTGCTGCAAGTTGTCCCCGGCCTATTCCTACACCTCTTCTTGGTGTCATTTTGCAAAACAACATGATTTGGGCTCTGATACCAAATGATGCCAGAAATACACAAAACATCAACTTAGTTATGCATTCATCAGCAGTTTAAAACTTAATCTCGGATTGATTACATAAACCCTTATTAACTTAAATATAAACATGGATTAGACTTGGGGTCCCACTTTAATCTGTCCAATCCCAGTCATTTGTGCCTTTAATAATGGTTGACTTGATTACTGTTGAATGATGGATCTTCCACCGTCGATTTTATTTCATCAATTTTCTGACGGCATTTGCATTCCTCTCCTCTGGCAAATAGCACACCCGATCATGTGCGATAAAAGTGGTTTTGATGGCTCGATGTGTCAATCTCTGAACTGTGTCGCATTTCTTTGATATTTACCTCTTTCTAATCAAAAGTGGTGCGATATTCACTGGTGGTTTTCTGAAACCGCTCCAAATCATGTTGTATCTTATGGCTACATGAAAACTTTCCCGACTCGATCCAGAGTCATTTAGCACGATATTTCATTTAATCAGAAAATGTCAACCCAAACTCAAAAGAAAGCAATGTTCAATAATAAAAAGTCAAATATTTGGAGACTACAGATCTAATCATAAAACTCTTAATACTAATTAAACCCAAATGATGCATAAAATAGGGGATAACTCGAACCAGGTTTAAGACACAGATAAGCAATTTTATAATGAAATTCAACAGCAGAAGAATTTACACATCACACTTCAATCAATTATTCATTCAAAATGAACTTACAGAGTTTCGACCCTCCATGGCCTTATTACATCAGTTTTTGACCTTTGTCTCTGTCACTCCTTAAACCCTATATCACTCTTTCTCTCACTCTCTTGCTATATATCCCTATCATTACATTTTTTCCTTATTTTATTGGTAAAATCTAACAATACTAACAACTCAATCACTATTCTTATGACCTTAACAATTAAATTCCTATTCTAAAGTCTCGATGCACACCTATGCTAACAACTCACCTTCTATCCTAACCATAACACAACTTTATGGATTATTACAATATTTAAATAAATGAAGATTCGAGAGGTCCAACCCTCTCTCTAAACTTTGATTTGACCACTTAGGCCAATGAAATTTATCTCACGTTAGCCACAACATGTGAACATGCAATCACATTGTTGGCTAAGTCCAGATGCTCCTGCATCATATTTTAACATAAAGTTTTATTTTTGGTTTTTGAAATAAATGTGCGCTATGTGTAATGTAACCACCATGTCACCTAATTGCAAGATGTGACACTTTCATAAGACCGAGAGGTGCTTATCCACTTAATCACATTAAATTGCTCAACCACATACCATTTCTAGCTCAAGGAGTTCGACTTGCATTACACTATAAATTTCACCTATTTCTCATGATGAAAGGAAGGAGTGATTTTGAAGGCTTGTGTTTAGATTTCTGAAGAGAGAGGCAATTTTGTTTTCAGTGTATCTTGGTCATCTGGAGGCAGAATTGGGAACCGATTCAGGCATTGGAAAGCTAGGAGAGAGATATTTTTGTTGACAGTGACCAGAGGTGCCTGCGTGTAGAAATTATACTATATATATATCATGGATTCACCTAATCTAGCAATGTGATAAAGTTAAATATTGAATCTCTTCTACATATCTTTGCGGAATTAAAAACACAATCACCAATCACAATATCCTGAAGAAAGATCACTCACACAGAACACAGATAAGTTCCCGGGGAAATCTTGCAGCTCAAAACCCCACTATATTCTATTGTATATTCAAAGCATGGATCATGAAAAAATTACATACAAAACTCTTCTCAGAAGAGCCCTCCAGTACCTAGCTAATTGTCTCATACTGTCATACAAAATTTGGCGAATTACTTAGCCAATTTACTACCTCCAGACAGTTTGGCTTGCTTGTGTTATCCCTGCTGAATGCAATCCCTGATTAGATGCAATCCTGCCCTCCTTGACTACGCAAGTATCATTGGCACATCCAATGGGTGTTTGGTTGCATGTGTGCAACCCAATATCCTACAATTGATAGTCAATATGTCCCTTTCACCTACATCTCAACTGGGTCTCCACTAGAACTGACATGCATGCAGTTAACTAAAGTAAAACATCAGGTGCATGTGATATCACTACATGTGAATCAATTAATAATTAATTCACCCACCTCTCACTAGTGTATATTCAGTTACAACTAGCACAACTGACCTTAACTCACTTAACTTAGTTAAATTGATTTACAACATGCATTAACTAATGCACAACTACACTCTGAACTTTGTTACAACTAGAATTACTCTGCATGTCCGCCAACCAACCTCTAACTCAAATTACATTAGATAACTGAGTTTATAACTCACACAGTTAACTTAATACAAGTTCTCATTGAGAATAGATTACAGTTTAATGTCCATTTCTAATTAAGGGAAAACTAAAAATAGCCATGCACCTAAAAATAGCATTGTAGGCCCCACCCTAGTTAGGTGCTAAATGCATCTAGGCGTGGGTGCTGAATTTTTCTTATTGAAACTCAACACTCCCTCTTAGCATGAAAGGGATTATCCTTCACCCCAATCATGTCTCTACGGTATTTGAATTTTCTCCTCATGAGTGCCTTCATCAGAATGTCTGCATCCTTATCTTCTGTGGGAATGTACTGTAACAACATAATTCTTCTTTGCACAAAATCTCGAAGATGGTGGCACCAGATATAAATGTGCTTGGACCTATCATGAAACATAGGATTAATCAAGAGTTTAATGTAACTCTGATTATCACAATGAATCACTATCGGATCCATCTGAGAACCAAACAAACCAACCAAGATCTTTCTCATCCAGATAGCCTCACATGCAGCTTGATTTGCTGCCATGTATTCCGCTTCCGCTAGACTGAGTGCCATGGATCTCTACTTCCTTTTGTACCAAGAAAAAAATATAGATCCAATGCTAAAGATCCCTCCTGATGTGCTCTTTCTATCCGATGGACTTCTTGCCCAATCTGCATCCGTGAAGGCATGCAGCTTCACTCCCTCTGTCCATATGTACCAAAGACCAAACTCTGATGTGCCCCTCAGGTATCTTAGGACATGCTTCCCCGTATTCCAAAAGAGCTTGGTAGGCTTAACCATAGCTTGAATCAGTTGGTTAACTGTGTAGAAAATGTCTAGTCTCGTGTTCACCAAATACATTAGCGAACCCACTAACTGTTGATAGACAGTAGCATCCACTACCTCTCCAGAAGTAGCATCCTCTTTCCTCCAATTTCTTGGAAGAGGAGTATCCATGGGTTTTCATCCCTCCATGTGAAACTTACCCAGTATCTCCTTTGCATACTTGCCTTGAGACAAAAAAAGTTCACCATCTTGCTACCATATTTCCAATCCAAGGAAATAATGAAGGAGGCCCATATCCTTCATTTTGAACTCCCTTGCAAGATCCTCCTTGCATGAGTGTATCAGTTTCTCATCACTAGTCAAAATTTGATAATCAACATAAAGAAAAATAATCAATATCTTACCCTCCACCACAATTTGGTATAGGTTTGCATCTGCTTCACTTTTGTTGAAGCCCAGTCTGGTGAAATAGTTGTCTATCCGAGTGTACCAACCATGGGGTGCTTTCTTCATCCCATACAATGCTCTTTTGAGTCAGCACACATGTGACTCACTGTTGAAGATTTCAAAACCTTCAGGATGCTCTATGTACACCTCTTCCTCAATGATCCCATTGAGAAACACAGTTTTCACATCCATCTGATAAATGCGCCAACCCATCTGCATTGAGAGTGCAAGGATAGATCTTATGGAAGAGCACCTTGCGACAGGCACAAAAGTCTCATCATAATCTATCCCCTCAATCTGTGAGAAACCCCGGGCCACAAATCTGGCCTTGTATTTCTCCACACTCCCATCAGCAGCTTGCTTTACCTTACATATCCATCTTGAACCTACCACTGATTTGTCGATCAGTCTTGGGACTATCTCCCATGCACTTTTTTTGAAAATGGAGTCATACTCCTCCACCATTGCATCAACCCATGTAGGCTCTTGCACTGCTTCCTGAAATGAAGATGGTTCAGTCGCAATACACTTTCTCACAAGAGCCATGTATCTAGTAAATCGGTCAAGAGACTATCTTTGTATGCACTGTGAAGTGGGGGTTCCTACATTCTGTGCAACATCAAGCCTCAATCTATTAGCTTCCATGGTGCGCTTTCTGCAATTTCTAATGGATGGCTCTACATGAGTGATTTCTTGCACTTCGTGAACCTCCTCATGTGGTTGATTCACATCTTGAGACTCATCCTTGGGAACCAACAGTTCCTCCTCTACATGAAATTCCAACTCCCTCTCAAGGGAAAACCGCATGGCTTTCTCCTCATCATGTTTCATATCCCATCGCACAAAAATCATTCTATTGTTTGGCAAATACACGCGATAATTATGGGGTGTTTGTGTGTACCCCAAAAAAATCCCAACCTCAATTGTTGGCTCCAACTTCGTCCTAGCGTCCTTGGTCACATGCACATAAACATATGAGCCAAAAATCTTAAAGTGTGAAACATCAGGTTTCTTACCAATGAAAGCTTCTTCAGGTGTACTCATGCCAAGTGCTCTATGAGGACAACCGTTTTGCACATGTACCATTGTGTTGCATGCTTCTGCCCACAAATGCATTAGTAGGCCTTGATCATGCAACATCACTCGTGATGCACCCACAATCTTTATGTTCATCCTCTCTGCGACCCAATTTTGTTGTGGGTTATAAGGTGCTATGAGTTCTCTTCGATTTCCTTCTTTGCAGTAAAAGTTCTTGAATTCGTTAGAAATGTATTCATCACAATTATTGCTCCTGAGAGCCTTCACTTGCTTCCCCGACTCTTTCTCCACCAATGCCTTAAACTAATATAACTTTGAGAATTTTTTATCTTTCTTCTGTATGAAGAAGATCCAACATTTACGAGAAAAGTCATCAACAAAGAATACATAGTATTTATTTTTTGTTGTTGAAGCAATTGAGAAAGGACCACACACGTTTGTGTGAACTCTCTCAAGGATCCCCAAAGCTCGGTTTTCCTTCTCATGAAAGGTGGCCTTTACATATTTTCCCATAGTACATTCCTTGCACTGATTTGACTGTGCAAGTGTACCCTTGGGAAGACTAATAGAGATCTGTTGCATGAATTTTAAGGCTCCATGGTGAAGATGGCAAAATCACATGTGCCATAATTCACCCTCATCTCGGCTCATCATTTGATCTGCCTTGCCCATCATTGCTACGTAGCCATCCACCTCCAGCTTGTAGAGATTATTAATTTGAATCCCTATCCTCTTGTCTTTACCCATTTTTTTATGTCACAGGAAAGCTTTTACATCACTAAAAGGAACATCATAGTCTCTGTCCTCCAACATTGCGACTGAGACCAAATTTTTCTTCAGACCTGGTACATGCATTACATATTTTAATTGAAATGGTTTACCTGAAAACCTCTGAAAGGTAATGGTACCAATCCCGGTTGCATTGTACCATCCGTCGTTTCCCATCTCAATATTCATCTAGAGATCTTTCTCGTCCAAGTCACTGAAAAGTTCCTTAGCTCCTGTCATGTGAAAGGAAGTGCCACTATCCAAATACCACACAGATCCCAATGTAATGGACACCATGCATGCGATCAATAAGAAGTCAAGCTCAAATTGTGAGGCAAGGGCCTCACCATCTTCAGATCCAACAACCTTCTTGTTCTTCTTCTTTTGTGGACAGTTAGTATAAAAATTCCCATGTTTGTGACAGTGAAAACACTTCACCTTGGACATGTCCTGCTTCTTTCCATTCTTGGACTCAGATTTAGAATGGAATTTCTTCCCCTTCCTCTTCCTTGCCTTGGCAGCCAAAGAAAAATCTTATTCTTCTTCATTCTTAGAAGAATATCCATCTCTGGTGTTTCTTCTGAGCTCCTCCTGCACCAAATCCAACCATAGTCGTTCCCAATCTGGCAATTTTTGCCTTCCATTGACAAAGTCTTGATAACTGTGCCAAATCTTCGGAAGTCCTAGGAGAGCCAAGCTCACAAAATCATCATCAGCCACTGTAATACCAACACTCCCCACTTCATCCTGACATTGGACAAACTTCGTTAGGTATTTTGGCATGGAGTTGCCCTTCTCCATCTTGATCTTCCTGAGTTTATCTTTGAGTGCCAATTTCCTATGGTTATTGCTGCTTTGGAATAGATCCATCAAAGCCTTCCACATTGCATATGGTGTGGCTTTCCCATGGAGGCTTAAGACAATGTGGTCTCGTACCTCCAACAGGATCCTCCTTGCCTTCGCCACTTTCTTTTTTCATGCTTCAATATTTGCAACATCTGTCACAACAGACTTAGGAAAATCATTGTCAATGAATTCCTTTAGGCCATTGTCTTCGAGTACTGCTTCCATCCTGTCCTTCCAAGAAATATAGTTTGAGTTGCACTCGAGTGCATACTCTAACCTCAAGCCATTGAAATCCATTTCAATCCTGAATCAGCTGTAGCACCAAGAAATTCTTTCTGCAAATTCAAATTATATCCAGCCAGAAACTCGATTCCTCCTTCACTTTTGCAATTTCTTGTGCTCTGATACCATGTGTTACATAGTAATTTGTCACTGTCCCTGCAATTCCCATCTCTCCCATTGGAGGGTCATTTCTGTGACCAATAAGCAGTGTCATGCCTTGCAAATACCATCATTTCATCCCTTGCCATGAGGACAACAATCCTTCTGTTGACCATTTCCTGAGCAAACCACTAAAAACACTTGTTTTTTCCTTAGCGCTGGTAGCCCGTTATGCCCTCGTGCCAATGAGGAAAATTAACACCGAGCCTACGCCAGCTGGTGCTCTATCTCAGTGAGTTGTCTGCGCCAATCTATTTATGGAATTTTAAAAAAAAAAAGAGGTGAAGTTTCGATCACAACAACTTCGTGGATGAGTCATAGGGAGTGGTTCGGCTGAATAACCATGGCCTTCCTCCTTTGGCCTCTTGATTCCACCTTATGGGGAAACCTCCCAAGGGATCAGGCCTCCCTTCCACTATTGTAGGGATCCCAACCTCCTTCTCTCCTCTATAAATATAACCATCTTCCATTGATGTGCTAGTTGAACATGTTCTAGTTGAACAAATAGCTGAAAAAGTTAGCATAGAGGAGAAGCAATCATAGCTTCGGGAGAATAGTGCAGAGTGTGATTTTTTTTTTGTGATTGAGAACATAGTGAGATCTTAGACCTTTGTGTGTGAGAGTGTTGAAAATGTGCTTGAATACAGACCTGCCAAAGGAGAGCTTCAACATCAAGGCTTGGTTGTAAACTCCCCTTGTCTTTATCATAATAAAATGCATCTGACGTTTATCTTCCACTCTTGTTTACATTTATAATGAGATTTCTAGCATTCCTTGATCAATTAGATAGGTTGTAATTGTTTTTATGTTTTTCGTGGTTTTACGCTTGTTGTGGTGTCTTGAATGTCTGTACAGGCAATCAAACGTTGGCAGCAACGTGTATCAAGTTTGAGAAGAGTGACAGATCAAGAAGCTTCGATGGAAGATGAAAAAATAACATCAGAACGAGGTAGGACATCTTCCTCGCTCTAAATTTCATTTACAATCTAGGAAGGTAGATGTTAGTATGTTCCAGTAGTTGCTAGACCCACCCTAGGGCTAGAGCGATCGCCTCTATCCGCAGAGGGGATTTACCTGGACAACAAATTGGCGACTCCGCTGGGGAGTTTCCTTTGAGTTTGTTGCTCTTTGAGGTCTTAGTAATTCGACAGATTTAGTCGAATGGCCATTTCCATATTTTTTTCCTATGTTTTTCATCAATTACAATCTTTTAGTTTTTTCTTGAAGTGGTGAGTCTGGTCTTGGTTGGAAGAAATTCATTGTTTTTTCCTGTTCAGGCATTGGCGGTTTTATTTTTCTAACAGTAGCGCCGATTGGCACTAGTTGTCTGTTAGCAACCCGCGCCAATTGGCCATTGGTGCTAGTTGTCAGTGAGCAAGTCACGCCAGTTGACGCTAGTTTCACCCACCGAAGTCTTGCCAATTTTAGGGCATGCGAAAATTTGAGTTTTTTTCCCTAAATCCTTCACCAGTGTGTCTTTCCCTTCCGGTCTTTTTCTCTGTATGATTTACTCATTCTCCCCTCTACTTTTTCACTTATGAGCATAGATTACATTGCTCTTTGTTCAACTGAAAAGTCTTCTTTCTATGATTGCTTGATATGAAAGGGAATGAATGCCTTGTTTTGAACTCATGCTTTGGAAGTCCTTTTTGTACTTGACCTCATATGTCTTGTAGCCTTTTGAGGAATTTCGTTACAAAGTGTTTGAAACAATGATTGCATTCTTAGTGTTTGTTTGCATCCCTTTTGCATTCATCCTTCATTAAGAAGATTTGCGTTCATTTAGTTTTCATCTTAGAGTTTCCTTTTCATTAAAATGCATTAGATCACATTGCATTGAAAAGTATTTTTTGAGATCCATCATTGAACTTATATTACATTGTTTAATGATTGAAAACTAAAAATCGCTTTGAGTGCATTCTCTTTCATTAAAAGCGTGCATTAAGTAGATTCTCATCCATCAAAAAATGCATTGAGTACGTTCTTGTTCTTTCAAAAAAAAAAAGGAAATTGTGCATAGATTACAATTGCATAGTTTTCAAAAAAGAGGATTTTGCATATATTACATTGCATAATTCACATCGTTAAATGTTGTGGATTATTTTTGGATAGTGGAATTCATCTAGTTTGGAAAAATTTTGTTTGCAGTGTTGTTGTATGTTGCATCATTGTTTGAGACTCTTCCCTTAACTAGATAGCATTCATCGAATTGAAAGATTTCTTTTCTCATATAGTTGCATATAGGTGATTGTCAGATGACATGCAGTAGGGCCTTGAAACCGAGACGTAAATTGAAGATCAACTTTAAAATTTACTGAATTAACCTAAGGCAGCATTGAAACTTAACGGAACATCTAGTAGTCTAAGGTAGAGACATGTTCTGGCGTCTTTAAGCCTAGTAGCTATCGCTCGCCATCTGGCTACAGACAGCACTAGTATGGACTTGTGCTCCCCGTACCGTCGCGTATATAAAGGGAGACCCCATTAGGTTGCAAATCCTTTATCCATAGGAAGCCGAGTCTACCGCCTCTTCCCCGTGATACACCAAAAACAACATTCAGGGAGATTACCTGCACGTACGTTAAGTCCTTGGTTGATTTCTCTTTCATTTTTACCAAGGTGTATATGGCAGTTTACAGATATCTGGTACACCCATTTACCTAGATTACCAGAGCAGTCATTTTCGATCTTTACTAACTCCATAAATTTAAAAATATCATCAAGCACTTGTCCTTTCACGCTCGTTTCAACTTGAAAGTGATAGAGTCACCTTTTTCCTATTTCTTGACTCTTAAAAGATGAAACGGTAGAGTCTAGTTTCAGTGTCTTAAAAAATTAATCACCCACGAAATATTCCTGGTTATAATTTTTGTCCTTAGTGTTTTATTTCAAGGTCGTTTCCGATGGCAACTTTTCTGGATTTTTCCAATTAAGGAGTCCCCTCTGAAGGGATTCCTAGTGCTTTTCCTGCTTTAGGAAAGATTGGTGCTCCTTATATGGCCACATTATCCCTCCCTAGGTTAACTGTTGGGTTGCCTATTTGGTTGTTTTCAACCTCTGTAGTCTCAAGTGTTCTGGCTACCGTACAATCCACTCCTATGCCTAAGCAATGCCATGTTGATTCGAAGGTGTACCTCTCCCCTTCTTCGCCTGTTTCTTCGTCCTCATCTTCTACTTCGCCTGGTGAAAGTTTGGATTCTAGTACCTAGGTGGCTAAGAAGAAGAAGAAGAAGAAGACTAAGAATAAGAAGTCAGATAAGCAAGAGGCTAATTCTGCAGCTATTGCTTCTGCTCTCGATGAACCTTCCAACCCTCCGTGGAAGGTTAAGTTCCCTTGCATGTTGTGCCAAGGAAACCATCTTCTCCGAGATTGCCCTAGCATTCCCAAGGTGCTCGAAGTATGGTCCAACGGTCGTCCATTGTTGCCTTTGGCTTCCGGGAGTCAGGTTAGGGGCACATCTTAGCTAGTGCTGGTAAAGCTCCTAAGAAGCAGGGTAAGCTTGCCAATCCATGTAAGTTGTGTGAAGGACACCATGCCATTCACTTTTGTCCATATATGGATAAAGCCAAGAGATTTTTGGACAAATTGACTATTTTTTCACCGTGCCTTCCGGCTGGTTACAAACAGCTTTCTTTGAGTCCTTCACCAGTTGATTCAACGGTCAGTCAAGAGTCATCCTTGCTTGATCCCACTCCCTTAGAAATTCACCATCATGAATCCATCCCTGACCAACCATTGGTCATGGGATCGGTTGAGCTGGCCCCATCTGTGGTGCACTAGGTCTTTTCCGTTGAGAGTGGATCTCACATCCCTCAAGTTCTTCTTGTTTCTTTAGATTCCTCGGACTTGGAGAAAGATTCTCCTGTCCCTATATCTCAGGAAGCTATTCCTCCGCCTCCCATGATGGAAGTCTCGGAGGATACTCCTTCTGCATCCATGATGGAGGTGGCGGAGGATGCTCCTTCTTCTCCCATAACACCAGGGGAAGACCATCTCGGTTCTATGGTAGCCCCTCCAAGTAGTTTGGTTGCTTCCTTCGATTGGGGTCGGTTCGCAGGTTATCGCCTTCCTTCTTATGTGCCCTTTGAGATCATGGTACAGGCCTCCCATTTGGTCGTATCCAACACCATTATAGATGAATGCACGTCTGTTAGTATTTTATCCTCAACTACTTGGCACACTTTCGGTTCGTCGCCGCTTGTGCTTGTTACGCAGAATATGTTGGCATTAACAGAGGAACTAGTCAACTATTAGGGATCCTTCTGAAGTTGCCTATTACTATGAGAGGGAAAACTGTCCATATGGACATGATGGTTATTCCTAGCCCCTTGGACTTTAATTTACTCTTGGGCCGTGATTATACTTATGCCATGGCAGCGCTTGTCTCCTCCCTCTTTCGTGTGATGTGTTTTCCGCACCAAGGTCGGATCTTGACCATTGATCAACTTTCATTCTTTGGTCCTGGTACGACATCTGGTCCACCATTGTCCCTTCCGGGTCTTTATCCACCGGTTGTATACTCCCTGCCGCAGGTTAATTATGTGGCTACCTGTCCCGTGCCTGCATTAAGTGATAGTGTCGTTGTGCATCAGGTGCTGGGGGCATTGGGTCCTGATTTCCGAGATGTTGTTCTCCCATCCGGTGTGGAACTCTTGGAAGTTATGACTTCTTATTCATTATGATGAGGTCTGTCAGAGCATGGTTCATCTGCTTGTGTCAAGCTCCTTAAACCATGAAACAAGGTCTCTCGGAGCAGGGTTCTTTTTCTTGTGTCAAGCTCCTTAAAAAATGAAACAAGCTGGTCGGAGCATAGTTCGTTTTCTTGTGTCAAGCTCCTTAAAAAATGAAACAAGGCTGTCGGAGCATAGTTCGTTTTCTTGTGTCAAGCTCCTTAAAAAATGAAACAAGATGGTCAGAGCATAGTTCGTTTTCTTGTGTCAAGCTCCTTAAAAAATGAAACAAGGTTTTCAGAGCACAGTTCGTTTTCTTGTGTCAAGCTCCTTAAAAAATGAAACAAGCTCGTCGGAGCAGAGTTCGTTTTCTTGTGTCAAGCTCCTTAAAAAATGAAACAAGCTCATTGGAGCACAGTTCATTTTCTTGTGTCAAGCTCCTTAAAAAATGAAACGGGCTCTTTAGAGCACAATTTGTTTCCTTGTGTCAAGCTCCCTAAAAAATGAAACAAGATGTCATGAGGATAGTTCTTTTAATGTGTCAACCTCGTTAAAACAATGAAACACGTCCATGTTCAATTCGAGTCTTTGATTAGATCTCGTAAAATCCCAGTCGAGTCCTTCTATGGATCTCGTAATTTGAACCTTCACTCCATTTGCCATTCATATGGACAGAAGCTTGGGGGGCATGTACCTAGAATTGAGTCACCATGCTGGGGGCATACTTAGTTTTTCAAGCATAGTTTGTTTCCGTTTCAAGCTTGTGTAAAAATGAAACCGGTTTCAAGCATAGTTTATCTTTGTTTCAAGCTTGTGTAAAAATGAAACCAACTTCAAGCAAAGTTTCTTGATTTCAAGCTTGTGTAAAAATGAAACCATTCCCATTTTACCTCTTGTGATTGCCATTTTATCAGCCTATTTTTGCCAGATGAGCCTTGGTTTTCTCATTCCACCGTCACTATCTGCTTGGCCGATCATATGCCTTCACTTGGTTGTTTTACCCAATCCTGAGGAACTGCTGCTTTGATTGGTCTTGTTAGTCAGCCTCTTGACCTTTATTTGTTCAGAGTAGTTCCACCATTACCGGAACCAGTTGCTACCCTTAATACCACTCGTTCCTCCAGGAAGAGTCAACTTTCAGCTCTTTTCTGACTCTCTAAAATTGGAAATATTGCCCAGATTTTTGTCATTTTGAACTCGTTAAATGGTTGCGAAACGATATCTACCTAGTATATGTTTACCCCTTTTTCGAGCTAGGATAGATTACTTACGAAAAATGAATACCTTAGCCTATCGCAACTAAGAGGTTCTCTCAGACATATTTTTATACCTTTTCGGATCTATGAGACTACCTACGAAAAGGGACTACTGGAGTTTTCTTTTCTGCCTTCTTTTCAAACTCTCTAAACATGAAAAGATGTCGAGTTCTTCCTTTATCAGACTCGTTAAAAATGATGACATCGGACTCCCTCATTATGACGTTATTCGAGTTCCTCCTTCCTAGGGCTTGTAAAATGTACTAGGTTGGATTTGTCCGAAGGACAAACTTATATGACAAGCATATGGTATCCTCTTCAAGCTTGTGTAAAATAAAGAGGTACTCGCCAGAAATGGTGGGGGGAAATGAAAGTTTTTCATCAGTTGTGTTAGCAGTATGTCACTCTTAAACATGACACTTGTCTACAGTTCATGTTGGGTTGGGATATCTTCACTTTGTCACTTTGCCTCCATGGGTTTGGGAAATCCGTTTGCCTCTCATTCGATTACCAATTTTGTCAAGATGACCTCTGATCCTATTTGAGTCAAATGCTGCCAAATTGCAGAGTTGTGTCACTGATATGTTCAAGAGAAAATCCTTCTGCAGTTTGTACATTCCCTAATCCTCTGTTTCAGTCTTGATTGACACTCATATTACCTTCTCTGTTTCGTGTCGATGATTCAGGATTCATTATGACCCTCCTTCAATGGATCACTTCCTGTCGACTTCAGCTCATTATCTAGGAAATTGATCTAGAGACTCCTTTCTGGTACCTTAGAGCTTTGCATGCCCTAATGGCAAGTTCTTCGCATTCGACGACAGGTTCACATCATTGGGCTTCGATCGGGTGATTTCATGGGTGTTCGACTTCAGCTCACTATTCACATTCCGTGGATTGTACTAGTAGTACCTTGAGAGCCATTGACATTATGGGTGGTTTCTCTCGCACTTGTTAATGGTTCACATCATTGACCGGTAATAAAGTGATTTTCTAGCATGTTCGACTTCAACACGTCTATTCACATGTTGGAATTTGTACTTTGATCAGGTGGTGTCGGAGTGCAAGACCCTGGGCTTCGATCACAAAAGTCCAGGTTGCGATGAGTGATGAGTCATTCATGATTATATACATGATTTTTTAGACAGATGGTTGCAACCATACTGTGGGTTATCTTGTTTTGATCCTCCCTATATGGATGGTTGTGCCCATACTATGGATCTATTTCATATGATCCCTTTATTCAGATGGCTGCGTCCATGCCGAGGATCCATTCACATGATCCTTTTCTTGATGGATAGCTGCGCCTATACCATGGATTCATGTATTTTCGACAGAGATTTCAGTTATGTATATGTATCTATGCTTGATTTGCAGGTCTCCCAATAGCAGCGTCTGGTTCCTTGCACGTACTTGTAAAGAATTTCACCCCTCACTCATGTTCAGACTTCATAATTTAGGGGGCATCTGTTACACAGTAATTTGTCACTGTCCCTGAAATTCCCATCTTGCCCATTAGAGGGTCATTTATGTGACCAATAAGAAGTGTCATGATTTTCAAATACCATCATTGCATCCCTTGTCATGAGGACAACAATCCATCTGTTGACCATTTCCTGAGCAGACCACTAAAAACACCTATTTTTTCCTTGGCGCTGGTAGCCCGTTATGCCCTCGCGCCAATAAGGAAAATTAACACTGAGCCTGTGCCAGCTGGCGCTCTGTCTCAGTGAGCTGCCTGTGCCAATCTGTTTATGGAAAGTTTAAAAAAAAAAAAGAGGCGAAGTTTCGATCACAAAAACTTCGTGGATGAGTCATAGGGAGTGGTTCGGCTGAATAACCACGGCCTTCCTCCTTTGGCCTCTTGATTCCACCTTATGAGGAAACCTCCCAAGGGATAAGGCATCCCTTCCACTATTGTAGGGATCCCAACCTCCTCCTCTCCTCTATAAATATAGCCATCTTCCATTGATGTGCTAGTTGAACGTGTTCTAGTTGAACAGATAGATGAAAAAGTTAGCATAGAGGAGAAGCAATCATAGCTTCGGGACAATAGTGCAGAGTGTGATTGTTTTTGTGTGATTGAGAACATAGTGAGATCTTAGACCTTTGTGTGTGAGAGTGTTGCAAATGTGCTTGGATACAGACCTGCCAAAGGAGAGCCTCAACATCAAGGCTTGGTTGTAAACTCCCCTTGTCTTTATCATAATAAAATGCATCTGGCGTTTATCTTCCACTCTTGTTTACATTTATAATGAGATTTATAGCATTCCTTGATTAGTTAGATAGGTTGTAATTATTTTTATTTTTGATGTGGTTTTACGCTTGTTGTGGTGTCTTGACTGTCTGTACAGGTAATCGAACGTTGGCAGCAACGTGTATCGAGTTTGAGAAGAGCGACAGATCAAGAAGCTTCGATGGAAGACGACAACATAGCATCAGAATGAGGTAGGACATATTCCTTGCTCTGAATTTCATTTACAATCTAGGAAGGTAGATGTTAGTATGTTCCCGTAGTTTCTAGACCCACCCTAGGGCTAGAGGGATCACCTCTGTCCGCAGAGGGGATTTACCTGGACAACACCATGTAGAAATTATACAACATATATGTATATCATGGATTCACATGATCTAACAATGTGCTAAATTTAAATACTAAATCGCTTCTATAAATATTTGCAGAATTAAAAACACAATCGCCAATCACAATATCATGAAGAAAGATCAATCACACACAACACAGATAATTTCCCGGGGAAATATTGCAGCTCAAAACCCCACTATCTTCTATCAACATGGACCATGAAAAAATTACATACAAAACTCTTCTCACAAGCGCCCTCCAGTACTCAGCTAATTGTTTGACACTATCATACAAAAATTGGCGAATTACTTAGTCAATTTACTACCTCCATATAGCCTACCTGCCTTGCGCAATCCCTGTTGAATGCAATCCTGCCCTCCTTGACTGCGCAAGTATCATTGGCACATCCAATGGGTGTTTGGTTTCATGTGTGCAACCCAATATCTCACAACTGATAGTCAATCTATCCCTTTCACCTACATCTCAACTGGGTCTCCACTGGAACTGACATGCATGCAATTAACAGAAGTAAAAGATCAGTTGCATGTGAGATCACTATATGTGAATTAATTAATAATTAATCCACTCACCTCTCACTAGTGTATCTTCAGTTACAACTAGCACAACTGACTTTAACTCACTTAACTGAGTTAAACTGATTTACAAAATGCATTAACTAATGCACAACTACACTCTGAACTCTGTTACAACTAGAATTACTTTGCATGTCCACCAACCAACCTCTAACTCGAATTCCATGAGCTAACTGAGTTTATAACTCACACAGTTAACTTAATACAAGTTCTCATTGAGAATAGATTACAGTTTAATGTCCATTTCTAATTAAAAGAAAACTAAAAATAGCACTATGGGCCCCACCCTAGTTAGGTGCTTAATGCAACTAGGCGTGGGTGCTTAATTTTTCTTGTTGAAACTCAACACTGCGAGCACGTTCATTCTGGTGTGTTTATGTGTAAATACTTCCTTGGATCAATCCTTAATAAAACGGACACCCATCTTGAAAGCAGACCTACAGACGTAGTCCACCAGGGATGAACTCTGTAATCAATGTTTGTTGTCTTCTATCTCTGTTATTTGCTGCAAATTAATGTTTAATATGCTTCTTAAGTTATGGTTTAAGTCATAAAATCATTTTCTTTCCTTCAGTCTTCCACACTAAGCGATCAAGTTAACAATCAATTCACTGTTGGAAAATATTAAGTTATTCTTTAGTATTATTTCATATCATGAATATTGTGAAGTGTCTTAAGCATAAAACCCCTGACCCATCATAAAAATGATATGTAACATAAAAAATCTTTAGCTTGGAAACGATGGCCTAAAAGGCAACAAAAAAATAGGGTAGAACTTGCTAACCCTTCTCAGTCACAACCTAGTTTCTGAGTAAGGTTTTGATTATTCTAACTAGCATCAAGAACCTAATCTGAAGGAAACAAACAAAAAAGCTAACAACTTTTTTCCTGTAATTATTTTGAACCGTAGACAAAAAATCTTACCAAAAATAGCCACTACCTCTGAGATAATGTCAAGATGAAAGCCTAGTATATCTCTCATCAACAAAGCGACGAAACCTTAGCATATTAACAACAATTATGCACTCAACTTTGACAAACCCTAACATCATATCAAAAATTCTCTCCAAACTATTATAATAACAATTACAGTGTCAAAATGTATTCAAGGAGACTGGCACATTCAATATTAATCCCACAATTCACACAAAAAATCCCACAATTTACACAAAACCCACACAGCTGAAAGTGTTTAAAAATAATGGCAGATAAGTTGAACATATGCACAACAATCCATCCAGCTAAATGTGTTTAAAAAAATAGGTAGATAGGCTGGTAGGACAGTGTCCTACCTTCCATCTCTCGTTTCGTTGACTTCCTCCATGCCAACATGCCATAGGAACCCCAGATGCTCCAAAAACCATAGCTCCAACTGCAAATCGCACAGTGACCTGGAAGACAGACCTCTCGTGGAGTTAGACATCCGTAAGCCTACATAAAACAAGCAAAATTCTCCCATAAAGCTCAGAAACTGACTCGTTTACCTCAAAAACCCCTTCAGAGCACAAAACCACCATCTCCAACATCGAGCCGAGCTAAGTCCATCACAAGAATGAACACAGAGGAATACCCAACCCAATACACCAGACTGGGAAGAAAAAACAACCCATATAACTAGACCAAACTCCAGATAACAATTGAACAAGCATAAAAAATGCCCCATAACCCACTATCCGCAGCACCAAGGACGGTTATGGCTACGACCAACATTGCAGCAACATCGCGCAAGTACCCGAGAGAAAAAAATGAATTAACACCAGGCACGTAAAAAATAAGGCAACGTTTTTGGGAAGCCTCCACGAGCCGACGGTAAACTAACCCTAATGGTCCTTAAACCGGCTAAATTGGTCACCACGTACAAAGGACAATTATCTGTACAACACCTCAGCAAGTCTGCGTGGCATCTCTCTAGTCTGAGCTGGACGCAGTCAAGTAATGACATCCCTACCCTATATATATTTGTTTGAGAAAAACACAAAATCGCTAGCATTTAATAACTCATTTCACAAGTACATTTTCCAAGCACCTCATCTCTTAATAACTCATTTCAAAAGATGCCAACGCAAAAGCAACATGCTAAGCATAAGCATAAGATGTCAATAGTATTTCTGCTGTGGTCCAACAGTGGGGACTCCTACTGTTGTGGTCCAAGGGTTAGGTGGAAAGATTTAGTCCCCACAGATGTAGTGATCAATTTTTTAAAAAAAAACTTTGTATGATTAACAGTTGCTCAATGAAAAAAATAAATCATAAGATGCTTGACAGCTGCTCTAGGTGAAAAAAATCATAAAATTCTTGACAGTTGCTCAAGGTGAAAAAAAATCATCTTGAAAAAACACCCCAGTTTCTCCTATATTAATTTGACTCATTTCCTCTCAGTTGCTACATCCACATGTATACAAGTTAGTTGTAAATTTCTTCTAGTTAATTTTATTTTGCTTGACCCCCTTAAATACAAATTTGCAGAATTTTTTGTCTGCATATTCATTTTGTTTAGTTTTTGCTCTGCTTTACTTTTCTTTGAAGTTGCAAAAACGATGCAGTCCTTTATTATCGGAGCAGCAACCAACACCCTCGACAGTGTTGTTAGCGTTGCTCTTCCTCAGCTCATTCAACTAATAGATGATGTAATTCATTTGGATCGAAATACTCAGCTTCTGGGAACTTAGTTGAATCATATGAAGAGCCTCTTGCGTGATATCACCAATCGATTTCAACAAGATCAAAGATCTCCGCCCGACACAGTCAAAAATTGGTTACAGAGGCTCCACCAATCTCTTAAGGGTGCCAAAATTGTCGTGGATCGTGCCCAACCACACAAATGGTGTCTACAGTGTTTCCTCTGCAGACCAACACTCTCAACACAAGTTAGAGAATGGAATGAAATTTCGATCGACTCTTTGTCGATCTTGAAAGGGATATTTCAATACTTGGAAACACTAAACAGACTATTTCCTCTACACCACTGCTACCGGAGGCATTGCTTCAGCCAGTACCGTCGTCGGGCTTTGTGGGATTGGGAATTACAGAACACCAGATGCGACTGCAGAGATGGCTGGACAATGAAGATCATCAATTTCACATAATTGGTGTTTTCGGGATTGGAGGCATTGGCAAAACATCTCTACTCAAAGCCGTCCACAATGTCTGCAAGAAAGGTAACTTGTTTGAAGCCGTAATTTGGACTGTTGTTTCTCAAAATTATAGCATTTCAGGGTTGCAGGCTGATATTGCAAGGCAAATCAATTTCAATCTTGGGAGAAGCTCTAGTGTTGAGATAGCAAAGATGGAGCTCTCTGCATCTCTCACGCATAAGAAAATTCTTCTAATATTAGATGATTTGTGGACGGAACTTCTGCTGCACAAACAATTGGGCATCCCTGTGGATAATGATAAAGGTAGTAGAGTCCTAATCTCTACGCACAACTTTGATGTGCTTGGAAGAATGGGGGAAGATGACTTATACATAGAAATACAACCGCTATCCAGGGATGAAGTGTGGCAATTTTTCTGCAGAGGAGCTTTCAAATCCGACACTTCTCCTAGGAAAGATATAGAGGATGTGGCCACACAAATTGTGGGAGAATGTAATGGTTTACCGTTGGCCACAAATGTTGTAGCTGCAACGATGAGGGGCAATGCTAGTTTAGATGACTAGCATCTTACCATCTGTCCAAATACCACATAGATCCCAATGCAATGGACACTATGCATGCGATCAATGAGAATTCAAGCTCAAATTGCGAGGCAAGGGCCTCACCAGCTGTAGATCCAACAACCTTCTTGTTCTTCTTCTTTTGTGGATAGTTAGTAGAAAAATTCCCATGTTCGTGACAGTGAAAACACTTCACCTTGGACATGTCCTGCTTCTTGCCATTCTTGGACTCGGATTTAGAATGGAATTTCTTCCCCTTCCCCTTCCTCACCTTGGCAGCCAAAGAAAAATATTCTTCTTCTTCATTTTTAGAAGAAGATCCATCTTTGGTGTTTCTTTTGAACTCCTCCTGGACCAAATCCGACCATAGTCGTTCCCAATCTGGCAATTTTTCCCTTCTGTTGACAGAGTCTTGATAACTGTTTCAACTCTTGAGAAGTCCTAGGAGAGCCAAGCTCACCAAATCATCATCGGCCACTATAATACCAACGCTCCCCAGTTCATCCTGACATTGGAAAAACTTCGTTATGTATTTTGGCATGGAGTCACCCTTCTCCATATTGATCTTCCTAAGTTTATCTTTGAGCACCAATTTCCTGTGGTCGTTGTTGCTTTGGAATAGATCTGTCAAAGCCTTCAACATTCCATATGGTGTGGCTTTCCCATGGAGGCTTGAGACAATGTGGTCTTGTACTCCCTCCAACAGGATCCTCCTCGCCTTCACCACTTTCTTTTGTCATGCTTCAAGATTTGCAGCATCTGTCACAACGGGATTAGGAACATCATTGTCAATGAATTCCTTCAGGCCATTGTCTTCAAGTACTGCTTCCATCCTGTCCTTCCAAGAAATATAGTTCGAGTTTCCCTCGATTGCATACTCTAACCTCAAGCCATTGAAAGCCATTTCGATCCTGAATTAGTTGTAGCACCAAGAAAGTCTTTCTGCAAATTTGAATTCTATCCAGCCAGAAACTCAGCTCCTGCTTCACTTCTACAATTTCTTGTGCTCTGATACCATGTAGAAATTATAAAACATATATGTATATCATGGATTCACCTGATCTAACAATGTGTTAAATTTAAATACTGAATTTCTTCTACAAATATTTGCGGAATTAAAAACACAATCGCCAATCACAATATCATGAAGAAAGATCAATCACACACAACACAGATAATTTCCCGAGGAAATCTTGCAGCTCAAAACCCCACTATATTCTATTGTATATTCATATCATGGATCATAAAAAAATTACATACACAACTCTTCTCACAAGAGCACTCCAATACTCTACAAATTTTCTGACACTATCATACAAAAATTGGCGAATTACTTAGCCAATTTACTGCCTCCAGATAGCCTGCCTTGCTTGTGCAATCCTTGCTGAATGCAATCCTTGATTCGATGCAATACTGCCCTCCTTGACTGTGCAAGTATCATTGGCACATCCAATGGGTGTTTGGTTGCATGTGTGCAACCCAATATCCTACAACTGATAGTCAATCTGTCCCTTTCACCTACATTTCAACTGGGTCTCCACTGGAACTGACATGCATGCAATTAACAGAAGTAAAACATCAGTTGCATGTGATATCACTACATGTGAATAAATTAATAATTAATTCACTCACCTCTCACTAGTGTATCTTCAGTTACAACTAGCACAACTGACTTTAACTCACTTAACTGAGTTAAACTGATTTACAACATGCATTAACTAATGCACAACTGCACTCTGAACTCTCTTACAACTAGAATTACTCTTCATGTCCACCAACCAACCTCTAACACGAATTCCATGAGCCAACTGAGTTTATAACTCACACAGTTAACTTAATACAAGTTCTCATTGAGAATAGATTACAGTTTAATGTCCATTTCTAATTAAGGGAAAACTAAAAATAGACATGCACCTAAAAATAGCATTGTGGGCCCCACCCTAGTTAGGTGCTTAATGCAACTAGGCATGGGTGTTGAATTTTTCTTGTTGAAACTCAACACTGCGAGCACGTTCATTCTGGTGTATTTATGTGTAAAGACTTCTTTGGATCAATCCTTAATAAAATGGACGCCCATCTTGAAAGCATGCCTGGAGACGTAGTCCACCAGGGATGAACTCTGTAATCAATGTTTGTTGTCTTCTATCTCTGTTATTTGCTGTAATTAATGTTTAATATGCTTCTTAAGTTATGGTTTAAGTCATAAAATCATTTTCTTTCCTTCAGTCTTCTACACAAAGCGATCAAGTTAATAATCAATTCACTGTTGGAAAATATTCAGTTCTTCTTTAGTATTATTTTAGATCATGAATATTGTGAAGTGTCTTAAGCATAAAACCCCTGACCCATCATAAAAATGATATGTAACATAAAAAAGCTTTAGCTTGGCAACGATGGCCTAAAAGTTAACAGAAAAATAGGGTAAAACTAGCTAACCCTTCTTAGTCACAACCTAGTTTCTGAGTAAGGTTTTGATTATTCTAACTAGCATCAAGAACCTAATCTGAAGGAAACAAAAAAAAAAGCTAACAACTTTTTTCCTGTAATTATTTTGAACCGTAGACAAAAAATCTTACCAAAAATAGCCACTACCTCTGAGATAATGTCAAGATGAAACCCTAGCATATCTCTCATCAACAAAGGGACGAAACCTTAGCATATTAACAACAATTATGCACTCAATTTTGACAAACCCTAACATCATATCAACAAATTCTCTCCAAACTATTAAAATAACAATTACAGTGTCAAAATGTATTCAAGGAGACTGGCACATTCAATATTAATCCAACAATTCACACAAAAAATCCCACAATTTACACAAAACCCACACAGCTGAAAGTGTTTAAAAACAAAGGCATATAAGTTGAACATAGGCATAACAATCCATCCGGCTAAATGTGTTTAAAAACATAGGCAGATAGGCTGGTAGCACAGTGTCCTACCTTCCATCTCTCGTTTCGTTGACTTCCTCCATGCCAACACACCATAGGAACCCCAGGTGCTCCAAAAACCATAGCTCCAACTGCAAATCACATAGTGACTTGCAAGACAGGCCTCTCGTGGGGTTAGACATCCGTAAGCCTACATAAAACAAGCGAAATTCTCCCATAAAGCTCAGAAACTGACTCATTTACCTCGAAAACCCCTTTAGAGCACGAAATCGCCATCTCCAACGCCGAGCAGAGCTAAATCCATCACAAGAATGAACGCAGAGGAATACTCAACCCAATACACCAGACCGGTAAGAAAAAACAACCCATATAACTAGACCAAACTCCAAATAAAAATTGAACAACCTCTTGACAAGCATAAAAAATGCCCCATAACCCACTATCTGCAGCACCAAGGACGGTTATGGCTGCTACCAACATTGCAGCAACGCCGCGTAAGTACCCGAGAGAAAAAAATGAATCAACACCAGGCACGTACAGAATAAAGCAATGTCTTCGGGAAACCTCCAAGTTTCGATGGTAAACTAACCCTAACGCTTCTTAAATAGACTAAACCGGTCACCTTGTAGAAAGGACAATTATCTGTACAACACCTCAGCAAGTCTGTGTGGCATCTCTCTAGTCTAAGCTAGACGCATTCGAGTAATGACATCCCTACCCTATATATCTTTGTTTAAGAAAAACATAAAATCACTAACATTTAATAACTCATTTCACAAGTACATTTTCCAAGCACCTCATCTCTTACTTTTCTTATTTAAAAAAAAAGAAATATATCTAAAAAACTTGAAAACCAAACTCAAAATTACTTATTTTTTTTACTTTGTAGCAAATAGTTGCATGTGGGTGACTGGGACTTTCAGTGGGATATTGGAACTTTCAATGGGATGGAAGGTGAATATATAAATTAATTAATTAGTGGAGAACATGACACATCATATAACATGGCCGACACAACAAAAACTCAAATCATTAGATGTGACCACAAAACCAAATCAAACATTAGATTCCAACATTTCTTTTTATATAAATTTCTTTCAACTGCACGAAATTTCCATAGATATCTGCAATATTTTCCCCGGTCAAAGTTAAATGGCCCATTATCTCCAGTTTCCCACTTTATTTTTTTCCAAAATCAAATCAATCAATACATCCATTTCTCTGTCTGCTTTTCCTTCGCGGTCTGCACGATTAGATTTCCATCATTATCCGGAAGATTTTTAGTTCTCCATTCTCTTTTTTCCAGTGAAGAGGGCTATTTTTCTCTGATTTGTTTATTTTTCCAATTATGCAGCCAATAAAATTTCAATGAAGTTGGAATGGTTTAACATTTTGTAAATTTGTCCTTTCCCTTTAACAGACCCATTTCGCACTCTGTTTTGTTTTCTTGAGCATGTAGAATTTGCATTTATGTGAATAACTCAAAATTCCAATTAAATTTTTGAAGATTTTCCACCACTTTCTTCACCGGCTTGACTTAACTGAACAAGTCACTACACCGCAATTTTCTCTTTTCTCTGAATTTTCACACACGTCTTTATATGACAACTGTTGCTGTGATTATATATATAAGAGTGAATAACAACAGAACTCACAGCCTTTGGATTTGAAAGAAGTTGGAGTAGTGGAGATTGTTCTGCTCATCAACAAAAATTTTTTTCCCTGACATGACACATCGTATCAAAGCATAACATGACCATGTGACCAAAAAACGAAAACAAACATTAGATTCCAACACGAAAAAGAAATCACTATTGTTTCTCTCATGATAATTGGATACATTTCTTCTTCATCCCATTCATCACCGTACAACGAATATTTTGTAAATCTTGTTATGCTTTTTCTTACTCCGACATCTTCTTTTTGCGTACACCAAAAAGCTGCAGCGTCGAAGCATAAGATGCCAACGCAAAAGCAACACGCTAAGCATAAGCATAAGATGTCAATAGTCTTTCTGCTGTGGTCCAACAGTGGGGACTCCTGCTGTTGTGGTCCAAGGGTTGGTGGGAAGATTTAGTCCCCACACCCACAGATTTAGTGATCAATCTTTAAAAAACTTTGTATGCTTGCAGCTGCTCAAAGAGAAAAAAAAAATCTAAAAACATAAAAGGATAAGCTACTCAAAGTTAAGAAAAAAATAAGATGATTAACAGCTGCTCAAAGAAAAAAATAAATCACAAGATGCTTGACAGCTGCTCTAGGTGAAAAAAATCATAAGATGCTTGACAGCTGCTCAAGGTGAAAAAAAAGCATCTCGAAAAAATACCGCAGTTTCTCCTATATTAATTCAACTAATTTCCTCTCAGCTCCTACATCCGCATGCATACAAGTTAGTTGCAAATTTCTTCTGCTTGATTTGCTTTTGCTCGACCCGCTTACATACAAATTTGTAGAGTTTTTTGTGTGCACATTCATTCTGTTTCGTTTTTGCTCTGCTCTGCTTTTCTTTGAAGTTGCAAAAGCCATGGAGTCCTTTTTGATTGGAGCAGCAACCAGCACCCTCGGCAGCGTTGTTAGCGTTGCTCTTCCTCCGCTCATTCAACTAATAATGATGTAATTCATTTGGATCGAAATACTCAGCTTCTGGGAACTCAGTTGAATCGTATGAAGAGCCTCTTGCGTGATATCACCAATCGATTTCAACAAGATCAGAGATCAGCGCCCGACACCGTCAAAAATTGGTTGCAGAGGCTCCGCCAATCTCTTGAGGATGCCAAACTTGTCGTGGATCGCGCCCAACCACACAAACGGTGTCTACAGTGTTTCCTCTGCAGACCAACACTCTCAACACAAGTTAGAGAATGGAATGCAAATTTCGATCGACTCTTTGTCGATCTTCAAACGGATTTTTCAATACTTGGCAACACTGAACGGACTGTTTCCACTGCACCACTGCTACCGGAGGCGTTGCTTCAGCCAGTACCGCCGTTGGGCTTTGTGGGATCGGGCATTAAAGACAACCAGAGGCGACTGCAGAGATGGGTGGACAATGAAGATCATCAATTTCGCATAATTGGTGTTTTCGGGATGGGAGGCATCGGCAAAACATCTCTGCTCAAAGCCGTCCACAACGCCTACAGGAAAGGTAACTTGTTCGAAGCCGTAATTTGGACTGTTGTTTCTCAAAATTATAGCATTTCAGTGTTGCAGGCTGATATTGCAAGGCAAATCAATTTCAATCTTGGGAGCAGCTCTAGTGTTGAGATAGCAAAGATGGAGCTCTCTGCATGTCTCAGGGAAAAGAAATTTCTTCTAATATTAGATGATTTATGGACGGAACTGCCACTGCACGAAGAATTGGGCATCCCTCTGGATAATGGTAAAGGTAGCAGAGTCCTAATCTCTACCCGCAGCTTTGATGTGCTTAGAAGAATGGGGGCAGCTGACTTCTCCATAGAAATACAACCGCTATCCAGAGATGAAGGGTGGCAATTGTTCTGCAGAGGAGCTTTCATAGCCGGCACTGCTCCGACAGAAGATATAGAGAAAGTGGCCACACAAATTGCTGAAGGGTGTAATGGTCTGCCGTTGGCCATAACTGTTGTAGCGGCAGCCATGAGGGGTAAAAGTAGTGTAAAGGACTGGGATCTTGCTTTCAATCAGATCAAATATATGGATCCCGGTTATCTAGTATCCAACCGCATTGATCAAGATCTCTTTTGGCGGCTTAAATGGAGTTACGATTGTTTGCCTGACCCCGTCTTCAAGAATTGCTTTTTATATTGTGCTACCTTTCCCGAAGATCGGAATTTCCGTGCAAGCAGTTTGGTGGAAATGTGGATTGGGGAGGGCCTGGTCAATAGCAGAGTGACCAGCGATTCAATGGACTTGGGACTCACGTATGTAGATTTATTAGTAGACCGCTGCTTGTTTCAGAGTGTTTATGATGATGGTGCGTTTAGGAGGATACAGGTTCACGATGTTGTCCATGACCTGGCAATGTCTATTGCGGCGGAGAAGGAAGAGCAATGTTTCTTCAGGACACGTCAAAACCTCCAAAAGTTTCCGGCCGCTGAAAAAGGGATCCATAATTGCAAAAGAATAGCAATTGGCCATAACAATATTTCTATTTTGCCGCCAGATTTCAGCTGCCCCAACCTCCTCACTTTGATGTTGGACAATAATGAAAGTTTAAGAGAGGTTCCAGATGGCTTTTTAGTCAATCTCACCTCTCTCAGGGTTTTGGATCTGTGTGGCACGAAAGTAGAATCGTTGCCCATGTCACTGTGGCATCTTACACACCTCGAGTATCTCAATTTGGAGGAGACCTTAATCAAGGATGTACCTGAAGACATCTGCAATCTTTCTCAGCTTCAGTTTTTGCATCTCTATGGCTGTAAAAATCTAGAGTCATTGTCTCCTAAGATAAGAGAGCTTGAAAATCTTAAGACTTTAGATTTAAACGATTGCTGTAGCTTAACGGGGATTCCCCGAGAGATCTCTCAACTTACATCATTGAATATATTATTATTGGGTACATCAGAGACAGTGGAAAACAGTATAATGGAGATAGAGGAAGTGCAGAGTAGTGTTTGCAGTTTGAAGGATCTCACCAATTGCTCAAATTTAGTGCAGCTTGAAGTACATGTAAAGGCAGGAATCGAAGTCGAGGGAATACGGGCAGGAATTAAAGCGGGTATAATGGAAAGTTGGTTGGAGATGAGGGATCTCACAATGAGATTCGATGTGGAAGACCATGATGTGTTGGAGGATCTACCCCAAGACATGCAGAGCATGAGGAAGCTACAGCGTTTTGGGCTTTCTAATTACCATGGCAGAAGTCTACCCAATTGTATTTGTGAGCTTCCACAATTGGAGAGGTTACTTTTGCATAGATGTTTTCAACTCAGTAATCTTCCTCCCTTGGAGAAGTTGCCAAATTTAAGGTCATTGTCATTAGACAAGTGCACTAAATTGAAGGAGCTGGGAATAGGGACATGGGGAAGTGTCACGGGATTTCCGATGTTAGAAAGTTTGAGGCTGGAAGACTTACCTGTGTTAGAGAGTCTGGCAAGTTCATCATCAGATGTTGCGTGGAATGAACAAACTCTGCCTAAACTTCACAGGTTGACCATAAGAGATTGCCCGTCATTGAAGGGATTGCCCCTCGGGATAGACAAGCTACCAAATTTGGAAACCATAGAAGTTGAAAAAGATTGGTGGGAAAACAATGATGTTGAAATTTCTTTTAAAGAAAAATTGCATCATTTAATTGTATTTATTGAATAGTGTAAACATTGAAAAACTAATAATTATATTTGTGTTTTTCATTTATATGATGTACTTAGAAAAATTAAATAAAGAACTTTTATTAATAGAGAAAGCATTATTCTTTTAACAGATAGATTATTTTAATTTATATAATGTATATTTTTATATCTTTGTGATGCGAGTTATATCGTTTTTTTCATAGATTTTATTTAAATTGCTTAAAGTTTTAGGAAAAATAAATATTAGACTAAATATTTTGAAAATAAAAAAAAAATTAGTTTCTTGATTTTTACTAAATAAATATTTTATATATTTTAAAATTGAATTGTATTAAAATTAATTAAAAGATAAAAAACCAAAAAAATTATAATATTAAAATTCTTTTCATAATAATCCCATGCAGCAATAATAAGTAAAGTGGTGAGAGTATTAAATTGACAGAGCGTCTAAATTAGTTAAGCTCACTTAATTTCAAACAATAATCATGATATAGCTAAGAGCCAAAGCTAAAATCCATTAATTTACAAATATTTGTATACAAGCAGCGGATGACATTTTTTGCTTAGACGTTTGAGTCTCTCATGGCCGGTCAAGGCAAGCGCAGAGGCATTGCAGACAAAAGTTCACAGAGAATAAGTTCCTATTATAAATTGTAGTAAATATTGTGCAGATAGGTTTTTAAAATTCAGGGAAGTGATTTATTGGTTTTTCACATAAAATTTATTGAGGAGATATATATGAGTTTTATGAATTAAAAGTTTAAAGTTGTTATTTAATATTTTTATTTTAAATTAAAATAATAAGATTTTTATTTTATTTAAAAAACAAATAATTACACAATTAATACAATGATAATTTAATTATTTCATAAAATTAAATATATTTAATTAAAATTTTCAAATGTAAAATTATAGTAAATATTGTACAGATAGGTTTTTAAAATTTAAGGAAGTGATTTATTGATTTCTCATATAAAATTTATTGAGGAGATATATATGAGTTTTATGAATTAAAAGTTTAAAGTTGTTATTTAATATTTTTATTTTGAATTAAAATAATAAGATTTTTATTCTATTTTAAAAACAAACAACCAGACACAATTAATATAATGATAATTTAATTATTTTATAAAATTAAATATATTTAATTTAATTTTTTAAATGTTAAATGGTTGATGAGATATATATCAGCTGAATTTTCAAATATGAGTTTGTTTTATATCAATTTTTACACCAAAATTTTATAATTTCAATTTCATTATATAGCATATGTATTTAGAATTTAGAATTTTAAGTGATTTTGAGTGATTAATCATAATGAATTGATATTGATAAAAAGTAGATGTTAGTTTGAAAATATATTCACTAGCTATATTCTTTAAAAGGAATTACTATAAATAAAAGAAAGAAAAACCATAACTTTGAAAGGAATCTTTTGTTTTTTCCTTGTGTTAAATATTTTGAATTAACCATATTGAAAATCAATTTGGAATTTACATTTAACTTTGAACTAAAAATGTATTTGTTTTTCATTTTTTATTTAAATATCATTGAAATATAGTATTTTATAGTAACATATGGTTTATGGAATCTAATGAATTTTATACTAATGGATGAAATTTAGTGACTTTGAACCTTCGCACAATGAAATCTTTTACACAATGTTAATAACTAATCAAACTACACATTGAGTAGCGTTGAATTAAATAGCTATATTATAACAACTAGCTAATATTATAACTAGTTATATGTGTTGAGGCTTTCATTGTGTGGAAGTAAGAAGTAACACATCCGCACAATAAAAACCTCTACACAATGCGAAGAATTAACCAAACCACATTGTTGACTGAGTGTGGGAGTGCAGATAAATCACCATGCAGAGGTATTGCTCATGTCTGCACTCTACATTCATGATTTCAGAACTTCTTTGATAGCTTACTTTGTGACACAAGTGGAATAGCTTGCTTTGTGTGGGGCAACTTCTTTGTTGGTGCGTTAGGCCTATATAGCGAGTGTCAAGCGTGAGGACATGGTGATTCAGAAACAGGAGAAAGACTCGCTTAGACCATGATGTAATGATGGGATTGGTCCTATCCTAGTTTCCTAAGGACCACTTCACACCCATTCGCTAGACCTAGACTAAGCGTTAGCAAAACTAAGAATCTCGCAAAATTTGTTGGTTAGCGAGACCAAATTCATATAACAAGTGAGAATTCTTCCTTTCACAATCTAATTGTCACCTTTTAATAAATACTTACTTCTATTTACTTACCATAAAAAAAAAAAAAAAAACTATTACCATACACATGGAAGTTAGCCTAGTTTCTATTTTACATATGTCTTTTGTGGTAGAAAGCTCATTATTTTACCTTGTATGAAATATACTCCATTTTGTGATGCTTACTTAGAAGTTATCATGGTAGTCACTCCTACCTTACTATTGCAACAAACATTACAAAATCAAACAATGATTATTACATAATCAAAACATTAATTTTCGACCCAGCATTACATAATATATAAATCATTGATTTGCGAAATATTCACGAGGGCTCGTGTACTTATGGGATTTTGAATTTTATAATTGATTTTATTATCATAAAATATCTTTAATGATGAGGGTTCGGCCTGCCGGTTGCTTGGTAGTTGTCATCCATTAGAGGTTCATTGGAGGTATGCTATCCGTCGATCTGGAAACCCTAGATCTGACGATGGAGGTTTGGGCGGGAGGGTTTAGGGTAACTAATTGACCCAAAATCCGCACACCAAGTTCATTGTTTCAATGCTCTGTTGCAGCTCCGTTTTGAGAACTGGTTTCACCCTTTCCGCGCCCTTCTTCTGGTAGGCTATGGTGTACTACTCTCAACGGTGAGCATAAATTCTTGCTTGGAGGTTTTGTTTCAACTAAGGTAACACTGCTATCTTCAGCGTTCAGGTTTGCAACTCCAGCTTGGATACGTTTACTTGCAGCATGGTTTTGGCTCGGCTTACATTTTGTCTTCTTGCCTTGTTTCTCACAGTTCACTTTGGTACGATAATCTTGCTCAGGTTATGGGTATTTTCTCAGTTTATTTTCATTTGTGAGGATAATCTCTTTTAACCCTCTGATGCCTCTAGTTAAACCCTATCCAAAATGGGAACCTTGTTGTGGGTGAGGGTTACCTGTCTAGCTAGCAATTCGTCTCCACTTCCTTCGAGAAAGCTACAGGGTGCAGCCACTACATGTATCGCGTGTTTCCTATTTTTATTACACCCTATATTTGCAATGGTATTTAAGGGTTTCATTGTTTCTTATTTTTAAAAACTTGCTCACAATTTCTCGTCTTTCTTTTGAATTAATTACCATTCACTGCGGAACATTAGGGTCTCGGTGGAATGAGGTGTCCTTCCAAGCTCAGCAACGCGACTTCACCAATGGCCATTACAGGTAAGCTGAGTCTCATATCCAACATTCATATTAATTTTAAGTGTTTCCTCTGAGGGGTGACTGAGGGTAGTATCCCTCTACTTGCACAGGTTCCAGCTAACGACCTTAAGTCTCTTGCATGAAGGAGCTTCAGTTTCCTCATTGTCCTTGAAGGGTTTTGACATAGTTTAGTTTTTCTTTTTCTGATATCTAAGTTTAATGTTAAACTCCTCTTTGAAATTGTCCACATGGGATTGTGAGGATTACTATATAATGTTTCATTGTATGAATTTCTTTTAAAAGGGAGTTTATCCTTCAAATACTTCTTGCAAACCCTGCTTGGGTTATTTCATTGATTTACATGTCGTTGTACCGTAAATATCTGTTGATATTTATATGTATATTCCTATTCGTGTCCTCAACGATGTTGTTACAAGGAATTGTTGTGGACTGAGCTTTATGCTTATTTTTAATTTATATCGTATTGTGACAGTTACAAAAGTTAAGGGTTAACTAATATGAGCTTCTGGATTGAGGTGTTATCTGAAGTTGGTATTTCTTTAAAGCATCATTGTCTCAATCTTTCTTTATTAATATAGTTCAATAGTTTCTTAAGGATTCAATGGCCAGAAGACCATGATCCTTGCCCTGTTACCATGGGGCTTGACAACTAAACCTCTGAGCCTCTTTATTTATTTTCACAAATTATTAAGAATATAATTTTTTTTTATAGACTACAACTTTGTGTAATCATCTTCGCTCTTATTTTACTCTCAACCATCTTCATGTGTAATTTATTGTACTCACATATTCAATGCTTTTATCCGAGTAATAAACGAGAACTTAACAATGTATGGATATGCATTCTATTAGGTTTAGCAATGTGTTTTTCACTAAATTACACCTATTGTCTATTCCTTTTTATACTTTATATCTGCACATAATTTAGGATTTTATCATATAGCAGTACTTAAACAACATGAAAAATACAGTTTATTTTTCTATTTAGCCATGTCATAACATTTCCTTGTTACTTAAGCTAATTTCCATATTTGTGTCATCTTTGTGAAGTAATGGGAAAACATAATTAATTCTAACTAACAGAGACAATATAAAATACCAGTACAGTGAATTTAGGATACATTTTATTTCTCTTCACTTCAAACTTAACTAGTAAACTTAAATACTTATCTTTTTATTCTCGGTTAACTAGTGGCACCACCCAACCATGAGAGAGGCGATCACGTCCTTTGCTCCCCCCGTGCTCCACACCAAAGTCTAAGGTAGCAAGTATTTTTTCAGAAGCTAGGCCTTAGGACCTCTGTCCAGCCTACACTTCTTTTGAGTTATAGAGCTCCACTGGTAATCCACCAGCTCTAGACAACTCTTTTCCTTCACAACATGTTGTTGTAAAGCCTTTTCTTCTTTCATGAACAAAACCCCTTCCCCTTCTCATGATTTCCTTTTTATCCTCTTGGGGAAGGTAACTGTCAGAAAAAACTACCTCTTCCTTTTACTCTAGAATCTTGGAATTCTTTTACCAGTCAATTAATCAATTACTCAATGTAATTTTATTCATGAAATAGAATTAAATTTTTTCTTACTAAAAAATAACCATATTCGTTAATCTCTTTTCACTAACAAATTCAAATGTATTTATAAAATTATTTTAGACATAACATTAAAATCAAATGGGGTGTTACATCTTCCCCCATTAGAGGCAAACACCATCCTCGATGTTTACTTCATTCCAGAAAAAATTTCAGGATATGCTTCTCGTATGGAGTTTTCATCCTCCCAAGTAGCCTCTTCCAGGCTAAAGTGCGTCCATTTCACTTTAACTTGGGGGATGAATAGCCTCTAGAGCGTTATTTCTCTCTGATCGAGAATACACTGAGGTTATACTAGAAATTCGTTGTCCAGTTCTACCTGCAAGCAACAGAGTTTATAATTAATTTAATTATGGATCCATATTTTCCTAGGAGTCATAATGTAAACATAACTTACATGTATGCTCTGCCAATGTTTAACATGCTTGGGGTCATGTATGTATTGTTTCAGTAATGACACATGAAACACGTTGTGTACCAATATGTGGCTAGGCAATGCCATCAGATAAGCCACCGACCCTATCTGTTGCAAAATATGGAAAGGTCCACAATACTTGGGAGCCAATTTGCACAGGTATTCCACCTTAAGGTTCTCTTCTTGGGTATAATCCTTACATAAATGTGGTCACCCACCTCAAATTCTCGAAAATTTATTTTTCGATCAACATATATCTTTTGCCTATCTTGAGTTGCCTTTAAATTATGTCTGATTTTTCTTACCTCATGCTCCATCTCCTCCAACATGTCTGGTCCAAGCATCAGTTTGGTTTCCGGACTGCTCTTGTTTATGGGGGTCTAACATTGTCTTCTGTACAATGCTTCAAAAGGACTCATATTGAGGGATTCTTTGTATCCATTATTGTAGGCGAATTCGACAAGATGCAAATATTCTTCCCACTTTGTGGGTTGTTGCATCACATACATGCGTAGCATGTCTTCTAATATTTGATTCACCTTTTCAGTCTGTCCATTCATTTGAGAATGATAAGTTGTACTAAACTAGAAATGTGTTCCTAAACTAGTGAATAGTACCTTCGAGAATGCTGACGTGACTTTACATCTCAATCTGAGATGATGACTCTCAAAATGGCGTTCAGTCCAAATATTTTCCTCATGAAAATGTCAACAATCTATACAGTCTTGTAAGTTGATTGGACAGGTATGAAATGAGCTACCATGTTGAGCCTATCCACCACCACCATAATCGAATCATTGTGTCTCTTGCTTCTCGGTAGACTTGTGATGAAATCAAGTGATATGACTTCCCATTTCCATTCCGGTACAGGAATAGGCTGAAGCAATATTGTTGGATGTTGGTGTTCCACCTTGACTTGCTGACACTCCAAACAGTTGGTCAAATATTCAGCAATGTTTTTACAAATTCCAGGCCAAAAATAGTCTTTTCTAATTGTTGTTAGCATCTTCTGATATCCGAGATGTCCAACATAGGAACTCTGATGGTATTCATCCAAAATCAGCTCCTTCAAGCTCATATGATTTGGTATACATATCTTCCCTCAAAATATCAAAATTTGTTTATCATTAATTTCATAATCTGATTGTTTTCCTTGTTTTATTTCCTCTCTTGCTTGTTTCCATAGGAATTGATACTCAGGGTCTCTCTTTGCTGCCTCCATGATTTTCTCCTGGAACTTAAATTCTGCTTGATTAAAGTAAATTTCATAGATGCAATGTAGTTTCCTACTTAAAGCATCAGCTACACAGTTCTCCTTACCTTTTACATGTTGAATGTCAAAATCAAATTCACTTAAGAACACATTCCATCTTGCTTGGTAAGAATTCAAATTAGATTTTTTAAAGTAGCTAGTCAAGCTACAATGGTTGGTTATTAACAAAAACCTTTTCCCTAATAAGTAATGTCTCCAAATTAGAAGAGCATGTACTACCACATTTAACTCTAAATAATAGGCAGAGTATAGCTACTCATGGTCCTTTAGCTTCCTTGATTCATATGTTATGGCATTTCCATCTTGTGTCAATACCACTCCCACTCCTTCCTTACAAGCATCAGTGCAGACTTCAAATTCTCTGCTTGGGTTTGCCACTTTCAACAAAGGGGCAGTAGTTAATAGTTCTTTTAATCGCTCAAAATTGGCTTGACACTCATTATTCCACTTAAATACTCTCCCCTTCCACTGCAAGGAAGTAATGGGAAAGGCTATCTTAGAGAAGCCTTCGATGAATCGTCGGTAGTAATCAGCTAGGCCTATGAAAGAAAATATGTCTGCTGCATTTCTACGAACTCTCCATTCCATAATTGTCTTTATCTTTTCAGAGTCTACCAAGATCCTTTCAGCAGATATTACATGGCCAAAATATTGGATCTATTCTTTGTAAAAATCACATTTTCTAAATTTGGTGTAAAGCCGATGTTCCCATATCATTTTCAACACCAAGAGTAAATGTTCTTTGTGTTATTCAATATTTTTATAATAGGTTAGTATATCATCAATAAATATTAAAACAAATTTATCCAAAAATTTGTGAAAGATACCATGCATCAGATTCATGAAAGTTGTTGGTGCATTGGTTAATCCAAACGATAACACCACAAATTCATAATGTTTGTACCTAATACGAAAAGTTTTTTTGGATATGTCTTCATCCTTAATCCATATCTGGTGATACCCAGATCTCAGGTCAATCTTTGAGAATATCATTGCTCCCTTTACCTGATAAAAAAGATCATCTATATGTGGCAGTGGGTATTTGTTTCTATAGTAATCTTATTAAGCTGTCAGTAATCCATGCACATCCGCATCGTACCGTATTTCTTTTTAACAACCAACACTGGTGCTCCCCAAAGGGACACACTTGGTCGAATATACCCTTTGTCCAATAGTTCTTGCAGCTGCATTTTTTATTCTGTCAATTTAGGCAAAATAATTCTGTATGGTGCTCACGACACCGGTGCTGCTCTGGGTAGTAGTTCTATAGTAAAGTCAATATCTCGTTTTGGGGGTAATCCTGGAATATTTTCAGGAAACACATCCATAAATTAGTGTAGTCCCTTATTATGTTAGTGTATCCCCCCTTATTATTATTATTGTACCCCTGTAATCCCCATATTGTTATTATTGTGCCCTTTAATTATTATTTTTAGGTCAGCTAGGATTACATTGTGGCCCCATGGACTCCTATATATATAAAGAAGGTTTTGTAATTTGTATCATCCAAGAAGTTTTCATTCATGTAATGTATTGGAGGTTTCCCCCTCGAAGTGGCTTATTTCTAAGGCGTTGATATCTCTTTTCTTCTCTTTTTGGAGCTATTTTTACAACATTTGGTATCAGAGCTTTGAGATTCTAGGGTTTTGCTGCTCCAAGCAGGTCATCGTGGCATTTTCGATATAAATTTTTTTCTACGAAGGTTCAGAATCTGAAATTGTTAGAGTGTGAAGAAAAAATCCTGAGGAACATTTTCGCAAAATTTAAGAGCTTGGTTCGCAATATTTTCAGAGATATGATCTATGCAAGTTAGGTCATTTTGCAGGCTCCTGATTTTAACCTGAACAGGTCATCGTGGTATTTTCGTAATAAATTTTTTTCTACGAAGGTTTAGAAGCTGAAATTTTTAGAGTGCGAAGCCACAATCCTGAGGAACATCGTTGAAAAATTTCAGATATTAGTTCGCAATAGTTTCGGAGATATGATTTGTGGAAGTTAGGGATTTTTGAGGCTTCTGAATTTCATCTCAAAGAGGTGATCGTGGGAAAATATTCATAGCTCTCTCTTTGAGCATCAGATTGGAATGTTGTAAGAAGTGGCCTCAATTACATGGAATTTAGTTTTTGGTCTATCAATTTCAAAGCCAAAGAAAGAAACAATGACACGTGGCAAGTCGTACAAGTTCGCTCTACTGAACTAGTCCATAATTACGTCATTGTGGTAGATTGGACACAACTTTTCCTTGGAGAGTCCAAATTAGGTCAGACCTGTGGCATTTGAAAGAAGCTTCAGAGGGCTACTACAGGGATGAATTTTAGATATTAAGGATCTACAATTATAGAGATAATTCAATTTCAATAACGAGCTCCTCAAAAGAAAGTAAAAGGTGTGTATTTTTTTTTTCCCCGAATTGCATAAGTCTTGTTTGAAGAATCAAGTTGAATTCATTCCAAGGGAATATTGTAGAATAGATATCAGTATTGGATTCTAAAATGCCCCATAAAAAGAATTTCATACCCATTAAGCCCTCAAAAAGCTATACTATGATGCATGAAGAGGAAGAATTGCAGTATGAGATATCAAAATTATGGTACCAAGTGCAACAAATTTTGATCTTATGAAGAGCAACCGAAGATGACATAGATGGTTTAAAAGTATAAATGGAGGCTAAGTTGGATGGTTTGAAGGATCAAATAATAGCTAATATGGATGATAAATTAGTGGAAGATCACATCGAGCATCAACAACAAGTTCTCTGTACTCTCTCAAAGGATAACCTAACTTTGGTGCGTAATCTAATGAAACAAAACAGAAGATCAACATCACATCGAAAGGTGTTCCAGAAATCAATGAAACAAGAACCGACAAGTACAATTAATTTTAGAGATCTGCCATGGGAAGAACTTTCTTGTAGAAGATTTCACATGGGAGGATGAGAATTTTATACAGAAGCATCAAGAAATAATCAAGCGCTGAGGACAACACTTGTTTGAAGGAGAGGGGCATGTTAAGTCCCTATATTAATAGTGTAGCCCCCCTTATTGTTATTATTGTACCCCTGTAACCCCCATATTGTTATTATTGTGCCCTTACATTATTATTGTTAGGTCGGCTAGGATTACATTGTGGCCCCCCTAGGATTATATTATGGCCCCATGGACTCCTATATATAGAAGGAGGTTTTGTTCATTTGTATCATCCAAGAATTGTTCATTTATGTAATGTATTGGAGGTTGCCCCCTCGAAGTGGCTTATTTCTAAGGCGTTGATATCTCTTTCTTCTCTTTTTGGAGCTGGTTACACAACATTAACGTGACCAACATTGGTGCTCCCACACTTGGTCGAATATACCCTTTGTCCAATAGTTCTTGTAGCCACATTTTTAATTCTATCAGCTCAAGCACTCTCATTCTGTATGGTGCTCACAACACAGGTGCTACTCCGGGTAGTAATTCTATAGTAAAGTCAATATCTCGTTTTGGGGGTAATCCTGTAATATTTTCAGGAAACACGTCCATAAAATCTTGAACAACTGGAATATTTTCCAACATAAGGGTCTTGTCTTTAGAGTTAGTAAGCCCCACTTAGCGTAGTTAAAACCCTGTATAAATGCATTTACCCAACTGAGATGCAGTGATGGGGCACAATTGAAGTGGTTTCTTAATTCCTTGTAATTCTTGACGAGTACCATCTTTAGCCTTAAAATGGATCATTTTCTCCTTGCAATCTACCAGTGACCAATGTATTTCTAACCAGTCCATTCCCAATAGAATATCATAGGATCCCAAAGGTAGAATATTCAAGCAACAGTTATATGTTGTCTTCCTATTTCCAGAATACAATTCGAGATTTTTGGATTAACTCTTCTCTTTGTTCTAGTAGCCAGTTGTACCAACCAGGGAATTTTGAATTTATGGCTTTGTAGTTTATAGTTTTACACTACTCGAGGATATATATAACTTAAACTGGCACCAAGATAAAAAAAAAATGGAAACAGCTTGGGAATATAACTTACCTTCCAGTTCTATCATAGTTGGTTGGAAATCCGCTTGCCGATATTATAGTGCAGCATTGATCCTCAGCATGTTTCGTGCAACATCCCCTACTATAGATGCCTCTTGTAGATTGGTTTTAACTTCATTTCTTCCATGATTAGGGAAATTCTTAAAGTAGTGTGCCTCACCGCATCCCCAACATTGTAGCGATGGTTTCTGGGACTGTCCATGATCTGCCTTGTTGGATGCTTCAGTAGGCCTTTCATCAACTGACCATTTGGGCTTTTGCTGATTTTTTCCAAATTGTCTATTTGTTGGGTTCCTTGCAGCATTTTTATAATTTCCTGGTCTACTACTTTTAAAATTTGAGGTACCCTTAAGCCCTTTCTTTGGTGTCCAAATTCTGCCAACTTCACCTTTCGCCTTGGACTGCTGATAGCACATTCATGCTTTTCAAATCACCTCATCCATAGTCTTTGGATTCATGATTTCGATCCTCTCCTTCATGTGAGCAGGCAGTCTACTCAAGAATCTATGTAATTTTCTTTCTCATCTCTCAAATATGGTGCGTACCTTAACAAAGAGGTGATTTAGTGATGAAATCATCCATAGACAGTTGACCCAACCTCAAGTCATGAAACTCTCGAGATTTTTCATCATAAAATTGCTCTGTTAGATACTTGTCCTTAAAATACTGCTGGAACTCATCCCAAGGCACATTTTGGTCTTCAATTCCCTGCACATTTTTCACCTCCTCCCCCCATAATGTAGCTTTTTCACGCAATTGATAAATAACCAAGTGAGCTTTGAGCTTGTTGTTATATTCATAGACTTGAAAATATTTGTTCATATTAATTATCCATGCTTCTGTTACTTCCTCAGCCTCTCCATCGAATGTAGGAGGTTTAATTTTCCGAAATTCACCTTGTAACTCCACTTTTTGTTTCTTCATTTCCTGTTGTTACGAAGCATTTCCAGACTCTGCTTCATTGTAAGTTATGTTTTCGTTACTTCATTGAGTATGACTCCCTTCTGGATTATCATTAACTTGATTTTGTTTCTCTAATTCTTCATGGGTGTCCCTTTTTGGACTAGGCGATGATGTAGGATTATTTTTTTTATGTGAGAGGATTTTAAGAATCCTCTCATGTTCCTGCATTATCTTTGATTGTCACTTCTTACTCGATTCATCTCTATCTGGAGCTATTGTACTATGTCTAACAATCAGGTTGTCTGACGATGTTGTTCCTCCAGTAACCTACTAGTTTGTTGATGTTGATCCATGCTCAATTGTACCCACATATGTGGGTTAATTTTTGGATTAGGTTGGGAATCGGTTTCCCCTGTAGTTCTCGGTGTCTAATGATTAGAACCTCTCCTCATTGGAACTTTTCAATGATTTTTGTCACTATGCACGGAATTAACAAAGATGAAAAACACCCGAAGTTATTCAGTTGGCCCAATCTGGCCTAGCGTGCAAACCTGGCTCTGATACCACTTGTCACATTTTAATAAATACTTACGTTCATTTACTTACCATAAAACAAAATTTATTACCATACATAGGGAAATTAGCCTAGTTTCTATTTTACATATGTCTTTTGTGATAGCAAGCTCATTATTTTACCTTGTATGAAATATACTCCATTGTGTGATGTGTACTTAGAAGTTATCATGGTAGTCACTCCTACCTTACTATTGCAATAAACATTACAAAATCAAACAATGATTATTACATAATCAAAACATTAATTTTTGACCCAGCATTACATAATATATATATATATCTTTGATTTGTGAATTATTAATGAGGGCTCATGTACTTATGGGATTCTGAATTCTATAATTGATTTATTATCATAAAAGATCTTTAATGATGAGGGTTCAGCCAACCTGTTGCTTGGTAGTTGTCATCCATTAGACGTTCGCTGGAGGTATACTATCCGTCGATCTGGAAACCCTAGATCTGACGTTGGAGGTTTTGGCGGGAGGGTTTAGGGTAACTACCCGACCCAAACTCTGCACACCGATTTCATTGTTTCACTGCTCTGTTGCGGCTCTGTTTGTAGAACTGGTTTTTCCCTTTCCGCGTCCTTCTTTCGGTAGGCTATGATGAACTTCTCTCAACAGTGAGCAAAAATTCTTGCTTGGAGGTTCTGCTTCAACTGAGGTAATTTTTTTGTCTTTAGCATTCAATTTTGCAACTCCATATTGGATACGTTATCATGTTATTGATTGGCTCAACTTATATCATGCATTTCTCTTGCCTTGCTTCATACCACTCGTATGATAATATTTCTCAGTGGTGTTATTTTCTTGGTTTATTTTCATTTTTGAGGATAATCTCTTTTAACCCCTCCGATGCCTCTAATTAAACTCCCCGGTCTGTAATGGGAACCCCACGTGGGTCGAAAGTCACTCTTATCCAAATAGCACCATCTCCACTTCCTTCGAGTAAGCTACAGGGTGAAGCAACTATAGGTATGGCTTGTTTCATGTTATTCTTATACCCTATATTTGCAATGGTCATTAAGGGTTTCACTGTTTCTTATTTTTAAAAACTTTCTCACAATTTCTAGTCTCTCTTTTGAAATGATTACCAATCACTGCAGAACGCTGGGGTCTCGATGGAATGAGGTGTCCTTCCAAGCTCAGCAACGCGACTTCACCAATGACCATTACAGGTAAGTCGATTCTCATCTCCAACATTCATATTAATTTTAAGTGTTTCTCCTGAGGGGTGACTAAGGGTAGTCTCCCTCTGCTTGCACAGGTTCTAGCTAACGGCCTTAAGTCTCTTGCATGAAGGAGCTTTAGTTTCCTCATTATCCTTGAAGGGTTTTGGAATAGTTTAGTTTTTCTTTTTCTGAGATCTAAGTTTAATGTTAAACTCCTCTTTGCAATTGTCCACATGGGATTGTGAGGATTACTGTATAATGTGTCACTGTATGAATTTCTTTTAAAAGGGAATTTATCCTTCAAATAATTCTTGCAAACCCTACTCGGGTTATTTCATTTATTTACATGTCGTTGTGACCTCAATATCTATTGATATTTATATGTATATTCCTAGTTATGTCCTCAATGTTGTTGTTACAAGGAACTGTTGTGAACTGAGATGTACGCTTCTTTTTAATTTATATCATATTGTGATAATTATAGTATTTAAGGGTTAATTGATGTGAGCTTCTAGATTGAGGTGTTATCTGAAGTTGATATTTGTTTAAAGCATCATTGTCTCAATCTTTCTTTATTAAGACAGTTCAATAGCTTCTTAAGGATTCAATGGCCAGAGGACCATGATCCTTGCCTTGTTACCACAGGGCTCGACATCTAAACCTCTGAGCCTCTTTATTTATTTTCATAAATTATTAAGAATATAAATTTTTTTTATAGACTACAACTTTGCGTAACCATCTTTTCCCTTATTTTACTCTCGACCATCTTCGTTTGTAATTTATTATACTCACACATTCAATGCTTTTATCTGAGTAATACACAGGAACTTTAAAATGTATGGATATTTATTCTGTTAGGTTTAGCAATGTGTTTTTCACTAAAGTATACCTACTGTCTGTTCCTTTTTATACTTTCTATCTGCATAGAGTTTAGGATTTTACCAGATAGAAGTATTTAAAAAACATGAATAAATACATTTTATTTTTCTATTTAGCCCTGTCATAACATTTCCTTGTTACTTAAGCTAATTTCCATATTTGTCTCATCTTTTCGAAGTAATGTGAAAATAGAATTAATTATAACTAACGGAAACAATATAAAATACTAGAACAGTGAATTTAGGATAAATTTTCTTTGTCATCACTTCAAACTTAACTAGTAAACGTAAATGCTTATATTTGTATTCTCAGTTAACTGATGACGCCACCCAACCATGAGAGTGGTGATCACATCCTCTGATCTGCCCATGCTATGCACCAGAGTCTAAGGTAGCAGGTATTTTGTCAGAAGTTAGACCTCAAGACCTCTGTCCAGCCTATACTTCTTTCGGGTTACAGAGCTAAAAAAATTCATAGTATTTAGAATTATTTGGCTAATAATCACATGCAATAGAACATTGTCATGAGTGAAGTTGTGAATGTAATCATAGTTTCGTGAAGTTGTGAGAGCAGTGAGTTGATAGAGCGGCTAAATTGGTTAAGCTCAATTGATTTCAAACATTAGAATAATCATGAGATAGCTAAGAGCTAGAATTCATTATTTTACAAATATTTGTATATGAGCAGCGGAAGACTGTTTCTACTTAGACGTTTGAGTCTCTCATGGTCGGTCAAGGCAAGTGCAGAGGCATTGCAAAAAAAAGTTGACAAAGAATAAGTTCCTATTATAAGTGGTAGTAAATATTGTACATATAGGTTTTTAAAATTCAGGACAGAAGTGATTTATTGATTTTTCACACAAAAATTATTGAGGAGATATACATGAGTTTTATGAATTAAAAGTTTAAAGTCGTTACTTAATTTTTTTATTTCCAATTAAAATGATAAGATTTTTATTATATTTAAAAAACAAACAACTAAACACAATTAATACAATGGTAATTTAATTGTTTTATACAATTAAATACATTTAATTTAATTTTTTAAATGTTAAATGGTTGGTGAGATATATATTAGTTGAATTTTCAAATATGAAGTTTGTTTCATATCAATTTTTATACCAAAAATTTTATCATTTTAATATATATATATATATATAACATTTAAAGTGATTTAGTACAATTGATAAGAAATAGATGTTAGTTTGAAAATATATTTATTGGCGATATTCTTTAAAATAAATAAAAGAAAAACCATAACTTTGAAAGGAATTTTTTGTTTCCTTTATTGTGTTAAATATTTTGAATTAAATATATTGAAAATCAATTTGGTATTTAGATTCAACTTTGTACTTAAAAAAATTGTTTTTCATTTTTCATTTAAATATGATTGAAATATAATATTTTATAGTAACATATGGTTTATGGAATCTAATGAATTATATAATAATGGATAGAATTTAGGCTTTGATATAAAATGATAAATTCCTTTATTTCTCCATGTACAAATTAGATTGCCTCACCTTTTCTTAATCATTAATATTTTGAAATTTTTGAAAAAACAAATAATAACTTAAAGATATCTATAAAAAAACCTCACTTCACATTTGTTTTTTATAAGCAATAAAGATTCAAATCAATGACTAGAGTCATGTGTAAGCACTAGACTACAAGAAACTTTAAGTAAAGGATATAATGAAAGAAACATATTGAATGATGAAGCAACTTATTTGAAGAAAGAAACATATATAATGATAAAGCAACTTACTTGGCATTTGAAACATGTTTAACTAAGGATAAAAATTTAAAACCACTTATTTCAAAGTTAGAATGTGAATTATTCTCATAGCCTCATATATATTCAAACTTAATAATTCTTAATTAATCTAAGTTTTAACAAACATCACACATATAATTAATGAATAATTTAGTGTATAGTGCTATAAACATATGTGATTTGGTTTATCTTTATTTAATTTTAATAATGTTTCTAAAAATGTTGTTGTATATTCTTCATTCATTCCACTTCACATCATTCTTTGAATATATGGTAGATATTGTTAAATATGTTGCAAAATCAATGTTCCTAAAACAATTTAACATGCATTGTATATATTATTTTGTAAAAAACTTAAGAATAAAAATAGATCTAAATTTACTAAACAAGATCTCAAGAATTATATATATATATATATATATATATATATAGAGAGAGAGAGAGAGAGAGAGAGAGAGAGAGAGAGAATCTTATCCTTCACTAGCATTAAAATATCATAATGTGATACATTACAATATCACGAGACAAATAAATTGATTATAAATAGTAAAATTTAATTAATTCTAAAAGAAATATAAATTATAAAATGTGTACTTTGTAATAACCATATATTATAAATCCCCTATATATTTTTGCACCCAGCAATAATTATATACAAACCCTACCTAAAATAACCATAAAAGAAGTGTAATATGCAACATTGATCCTTAGTACCCTCAGTCAAAACAGAAGACATGAGATGCCCCACATGCCCAACAATGAGCATAATTCAAGAGATGTTGAAATGGCACCAAGGAATGACACCCAAAAGGGGCTTCTCATTTAATTTCCCCTTAATTAAATTGGAAGAGAAATTGTAATTTCATCTCATGACAGCTTGTATTAGTTAACTAAGTCAGAATGATTGAGTTAGCTTAGGAATTTCAAGTTGAGGGTCAGAGAGTAAGAATGTAGAGATATCACATGATCTAAGGGGGTCAAATTACATTTATTTGTGAGTTGCAATTAGTTAATCAAGAAATTGAGTTAAAATAAATTTATTTAGTTCTAACTGAGAGATGAGCTAGTGAAAGGTTCAGTGAATTAAATCTTATTTAATTCACAAATAGCAATCGATCAACAAACATATAATTCATTATAAATAGTTGTTGCATGTTAGTTCTAAGGAAATCCGAGTTGAGACTGAGGTTAAAGGGAGGATAACTATCATTTGTATAATTATAATATTGTACAGGTCAATTATAGAGTCATGTGGAGTCCAAGGATGCATGGTGCAATCAATGAGAAGGAATTTCCTATTTAATAGGGCGAAAATTCCTCCAGGAATGCGTGAGAAATGCAAGTTGAGCAGAGGCTGAGAATTGGTTAAGTAATTGTCTAATTTTGCCTAGATTAGAGTAGTTGGCAGAGTGCAGGAATTTCTTTGAGAGAGAAAATCATTATATTGTTTCATGGTCTTGAATTTATACAATATACAGATAGCGGGGTTTTAGGTAGTTTTATTTCCCCAGATACATATTGTGTTGTGTGATTGATTGCCTTTTCTCTACTTGTTATGTGATTTGTGAGATCGTGTTTTTGTTTCCACAAATTGTAGAAGGATTCGTTGTCTTATTTTAGTACACAGCAATATCGATTGAACCTCATTGTTATATTTTCTACATGTCTCATGGAGAATGCAGCAAGATGATGGAGCTTAGTGAAATGAAGTCGCCTTCACTAAGTGGGCCCGCAGGCAAATTCTCGCGCAAAGTCTATTTTTAGACTATGTCTATTTTTAGACATATGGAGCATGGTTCGGGGATTCCAGTTTGAGATTCTTGGAGCATTGGTCATGTTGGTAAAAATAGATGAGAATCTATTTTTTAGGTCGAAGAGGTCGAAGTCTATTTTTAGACTGCCTCTCCTTAAAATAGGGAAGTCAAATATTATTTACCCTTAATAATATTTAGACTATAAACAACAGCTTACTTCTTGGAGCACTTCGCTTTGATGCAGCGAAAGTGGCTCATGCATCTGACAGAGGAATGACCTTGTTCCCAAGGGTTTGATGGCATCTTGCATGGTTGACTTCAGTTGGACTTCAGTGGCAGAAGTTTGGAGGAGTTAATGAGACAGATAGTGGAGTTGTGTTCTGTTTATTTTAGTTGAACTAGTCGAGATTAGTTTAACTAGCTAATCAATTAGTTATGAGTGGAGTGAATTAAATATTATTTAATTCATTAATTAGTAACTCATTATTCAACTCAAGAACACATCAGTTCACTACAGTGCATGATCAGTTCAGTGGAGACCAGTGAAAGAGGCAGATGAAAGGGTGGAGTTAGCTATCAGTGGCGACATCAGTTGTGCATGAGATTTGCACCACACTTGGAGGAATTGCCCATGATGATTGCGCTGTCAAGCCAAGGAGATTCGAACCTTGGATCTCTATATAGACAGGCCTGGATTGCGGAATAGAGGCAAGGCAATTGGCGGTGAGTTTTGAACCAGTAACCTGTTCAAAACTGAGCTAGATTGTGTGTAACTTCATGAGAAAGTACTGAGTACTTGTGAGGAGTATTGTACTGAGTTTGTTACATGATTTCTCCATTATAATATACACAATAGCTGCGGGGTTTTCAGCTATAAGATTTCCCCATACATACTGTGTTAATGTGTATGATGATTTGATGTGTTATCGCTTGATTTTATTTCCGCATGTGTGATGATATGAGTTGAGTTGAGTGGAAGAGATTATGTGTTGTGTATGAAGTTCAAATAGTATGTGACCAGGATAGTCTCGGTGGATAATTAATTATTATTCAGCAAATTTCTACATGGTATCGGAGCTATTGAAGTTCAGATTGATCATCACAGTGATTACAAACTTATTTCGGTAGACAGAGTCTGCATGCGGGCCAGGTAGCCTCCTGATTCATCTTTCTTCGGAAAGTGAAAGGTCTGGTAAATGCCCCTTGCAGTCAATCTCTGTGCTAGAAATAATTTGTTCTCACAGATCTAGAGCGGTTGAGTTTTGAGGTGGAATTCGAAATTTTGCAGCAGTTTTGTTTTCTTGGTGCCAGTATTGAAAATGTCTTTCAACGGTTTGCGACTCGAATATGCTCTTGAAGGCAGTTCGAATTATGTTGCATGGAAGGATCGCATGGAGGCAGTATTAGAAGATAATGGTCTCAAGGAGTTCGTAGATACGGATGTCCAAAAGCCCACTGATCCTGCTGAAGTCGATGCATGGCAAAAGAAGATGGTGAAGTGTCGAAGGATCCTGTTGGAGGGCGTCAAGGATCATATTGTATCCAGCCTGCATGGAAAGGCTACTCCATATTTAATGTGGAAAGCTTTGACGGATCTATTCCAGAGTAAGAGTGTCCAAAGGAAGCTGGCGCTCAAAGATAAGCTCAGGAACATCAAGATGGAGAAGGGCGACAGTATCGCCAAATACCTCACGAAGTTCACTCAATGCAACAGATGAGTCGAAGTGGGGGTGGCCGTCAAAGTTTCCCACCGATCGCATGCTTGGTTTCAAGTGTGATGGAATCGGTGTGGTTCTTGGACAGCGGTGCGTCATTTCATATGACGGGAGATCGGGATTTGTTCTCAGATCTGGAGGACAAAGATTTGGGTGTGCACATCGAGATGGGCGATGATGGTAGATACAGTGCGACTGGTATCGATACCATATCCTTTCAGAGGGAGTCTGGTAAACCCTTTGTACTGAAGGATGTCATGCATGTACCTAGATTGAAGAAGAACTTGATCTCTGTGGCGATGTTGGAGGATAAGGGGTATGATGTGGTCTTCAGCGAAGGAAAATCCTTCCTGCGCAGTAAGACTACTGGAGAGACCCGAAGATAGGGGTTCGAACCAAGAACCTTTATCAGTTGCAGGTAGATGGCTGCGCAGCAATGGCATGCAAGGTGGGAGAAGTGGTGAGCCGGGATGATGAGGGCGAACTGTGGCACAGGAGATTGGGCCACCTTCACCATGGAGCTTTGAAGATTCTGCAGCAGATTTCTACTGGACTTCCTAAGGGCACTCTTGCGCAGTCAGATCAGTGCAAGGGGTGTACTTTAGGGAAGCATGTGAAAGCCACCTTTCACGAGAAGGATAGTCGCGCCACGACGATCCTTGAGAGAGTTCACACAGACGTGTGTGGTCCTTTCTTAGTTGCTTCGACAGCAAAGCACAAGTATTATGTGATCTTTGTTGATGATTTCTCTCGAAAGTGCTAGATCTTCTTCATGCAGAAGAAGAGCGATACATTCGCGAAGTTCTGTGAGTTTAAAGCACTGGTCGAGAAGGAGTCGGGGAAGAAGGTGATTGATCTAAGGAGTGATAATGGTGGTGAATTCATCTCGTCTGAATTCAAGGAGTTCTGCAGCGCAGAAGGGATTCGGAGAGAGCTCATCGCACCCCATAACCCACAGCAGAACGGGGTGGCTGAGCGGAAGAACAGAACGATCGTGGGTGCTGCACGGGCGATGTTGCATGATCAGGGCCTACCCCTTCACTTGTGGGCCGAGGCATGCAATACAGCAGTGTATGTGCAGAACCGTTGTCCTCACAAGGTTCTTGGCATGAGTACACCGGAGGAGGCTTATTCTCGCAAGAGGCCTGATATTTCCCATTTGCGGATTTTTGGTTCTCCTGTCTACATGCATGTGACGAAGGATGCGAGAAGGAAGCTGGATCCAACTGCTGAATAATTGGAATATTTGTGGGGTACACTGATACACCTCACAACTATCGGGTGTATTTGTCAGACAGTCGAAAGACTGTTGTGCGACGGGATATAAAATTTCAAGAGGAGAAAGCCATGCAGTGTTCGCTTGAGAGGGAGCTACACTTGCATGCAGATGAGGAGCTGTTAGTTCCTAAGGAGGAGCTTCTGGATGTGGATCAGCCACAAGAGGAGGTTCAGGAGGTGGAAGAAACCACCCAGGCAACGCCAACCATTAGAGGGCACATGCGCACTACAGAAGCTGAGCGACTGGCTCGGGATGCAGAGAAGGTTGTAGGACCACCTACAGCACAGCGCAGACAGAGACAGTCACCGGATCGGTACACTGGATACATGGCTCTTGTGAGTCAATGTGTTGTGACGAAGCCATCCTCTTTTGAGGAAGCTGTGGAGGAACCCGCATGGGTTGATGCCATGATCGAAGAATATGATTCGATCATCAGGAACAGTGCATGGGAGATCGTCCCAAGACCGGTTGGGAAATCAGTTGTAGGTTCGCGATGGATCTACAAGGTGAAGCAGGCGGCTGACGGGAGTGTGGAGAAGTACAAGGCGAGATTTGTCGCCCGTGGCTTCTCACAGATCGAGGGGATTGACTATGAGGAGACTTTTGCACCCGTCGCAAGGTACTCTTCCATACGGACGATCCTTGCTCTCTCAGCGCAGATGGGGTGGCACATTCATCAGATGGATGTGAAGACTGCGTTCCTCAATGGAGTTATTGAGGAAGAGGTGTACATAGAGCAGCCTGAAGGTTTTGAGATCTTCAGCAATGAGTCGCATGTGTGCCGACTCAAGAGAGCACTGTATGGGCTGAAGCAAGCACCTCGTGCTTGGTACACTCGGATAGACAGCTACTTCACCGGGCTTGGATTCTCCAAGAGTGAGGCAGATCCAAACCTGTACCAGATTGTGGTGGAGGGGAAGCTGTTGATCATCGTACTGTATGTAGATGATCTGATTTTCACTGGCGACGAGCAGTTGATACTTTCATGCAAGGAGGATCTTGCACGAGAGTTTGAGATGAAGGACCTGGGCATCCTTCATTATTTCCTGGGATTGGAGATTTGGCAGCGCAGTGGAGGACTGTTTGTTTCTCAGGGCAAGTATGCCCGGGAGATTCTGGAGAGGTTCAACATGCAGGGCTGCAAGCCTGTTGATACCCCTCTTCCTGGAGGTTGGAGGAAGGGAGATGCTACTTCGGAGGAGGTAGTGGATGCCACTGTCTATCGACAGTTGGTGGGGTCGTTGATGTATTTGGTCAATACTCGACCCGATATATGCTATGCAGTTAACCAGCTTTCGTAAGCTATGGTTAAGCCTACCAAGCTCTTTTGGAAGGCGGGCAAGCATGTATTGCGCTATATCAGAGGCACATCGGGATATGGTCTATGGTACAAACAGGAGGATGGAGCAAAGCTTTCTGGCTTCACTGATGCAGATTGGGCAGGGAGTCCAACGGACCGGAAGAGCACTTCTGGAGGAGTTTTCAGCATTGGGTCGACAGCAGTTTCCTGGTACAGCAGGAAGCAGAGATCCGTGGCACTCAGTTCAGCAGAGGCCGAGTACATGGCAGCTAGCTTGGCTGCATGCGAGGCTATTTGGATGAGGAAGATCCTCGCAGGATTGTTCAAGTTGCATTTGGAGCCTACAATGATCTACTGTGATAACCAGAGTTGCATTAAACTCTCGGCTAATCCAGTATTTCATGATAGGTCCAAACACATCGACATCAGGTACCATCATATCAGAGATTGTGTTCAGTGGAGAATCATGATGCTTTCATATGTTCCCACGGAGGATCAGGATGCCGACATCCCGACGAAGGCGCTCACCAGGAGCAAGTTCGAATTCCACAGAGGCAGGATAGGGGTTGCAGATAATCCATATCTTGCTGAGAGGGAGTGTTGAAAATGCAGCAAGATGATGGAGCTTGGTGAAATGAAGTCACCTTCACTAAGTGGGCCCGCAGGCAAATTCTGGCGCAAAATCTATTTTTAGACTATGTCTATTTTTAGACATATGGAGCATGGTTCGGGGATTCCAGTTTGAGATTCTTGAAGTATGCGTCATGTTGGTAAAAATAGATGAGACTCTATTTTTGAGGTCAAAGAGGTCGAAGTCTATTTTTAGACTACCTCTCCTTAAAACAGGGAAGTCAAATATTATTTACCCTTAATAATATTTAGACTATAAACAACAATTTACTCTCTTGGAGCACTTCAGTTCGAGCTACAGAAGTGGCTCATGCATCTGACAGAGGAATCACGTGGTTCCCAAGGGTTTGATGGCATCATGCATGGTTGACTTCAGTTGGACTTCAGTGGCAGAAGTTTTGAGGAGTTAATGAGACAGATAGTGGAGTTGTGTTCTGTTTATTTTAGTTGAACTGATTGAGATTAGTTTAACTAGCTAATCAATTAGTTATGAGTGGAGTGAATTAAACATTATTTAATTCATTAATTAGTAACTCATTATTCAACTCAAGAACACATCAGTTCACTACAGTGCATGATCAGTTCAGTGGAGACCAGTGAAAGAAGTAGATGAAAGGGTGGAGTTAGCTATCAGTTGTGACTATACTGTTGCTATTTGCAACACACAGATAGGAGGAGTAAGCCCATGAGGATTGCGCAGTTCAGGCTGGTGGTTTATCTATATAAAGAGGCCATCCCATAGCATTGAAACACGCAATAGAGGCAAGGCAATTAGTGGTGAGTTTTGAACCAATAACATGTTCAAAACCAAGCTAGATTGTGTGTAACTTCATGAGATAGTACTGAGTACTTGTGAGGAGTATTGTACTGAGTTTGTTACATGATTTCTCCATTATAATATACACAATAGCTGCGGGGTTTTCAGCTATAAGCTTTCCCCATACATACCGTGTTAATGTGTATGATGATTTGATGTGTTATCGCTTGATTTTATTTCCGCATGTTTGATGATCTGAGTGGAAGAGATTATGTGTTGCATATAAATTCGAATTGTATGTGATCAGGATAGTCTCGGTGGATAATTAATTATTATTCAAAAAATTTCTATGGTATCAGAGCACCATGAATCACAATAAGAAGAGAAGAACATAGTTCTTTTTTATCAATTTCGAATTTGCAGATTTATTGTTCAGGATCCAACAACATATCAAGATGTATTTCAATGGCTTGAGACTCAAATATGCACTCGAGGGAAATTCAAATTATATTGCATTGAATTACAGGATGGAGGAAATTCTTGAGGACAATAGTTTGAAGGATTTCATAGATACTGATGTCCTGCAACCCACAACATTAGATGCTCAAATTCTTGATGCATGGAAGAATAATGTAGCAAAGGCGAGAAAGATCTTGTTAGAGGGAGTTTAAGATCATATTTTCTTGAGTCTCCATGGGAAGGAAACTACATATGCAATGTGTAAAGCCTTGACATATATGTAAGTGAATAGCAGCGACCAAAGGAAGTTGGTGCTAAAATACAAGCTTAGGAGGATCAAAATGGGGAAGGGCAACACGATTCAAAAATACTTAGAGAATTTCACTCAGTGTCGGGATGAGCTTGGAAGTGTTGGCATAATTGTTTCCTTAGATGATTTGGTGAGCCTAGATCTTCTAGGCATTCCCAAGATCTAGTGTAGCTACCGGGACTCTATGAATGGGAAGGAGAAGCTACCAGATTAGGAGCGACTATGGTTCGATCTGGCACAAGAATAAATTTAGAGGAGCACTAGAGATGGATACTAATCAAAGACTGATGAGGAGGAGTATTGTGCCTTGGCTGGGAAGGCGAAGATAGGAAAATGGAAGGCATATCATTCCAAATCCGAGACTGGAAAGGCAGGAAACAAGAGAGAATTTCCAAAGGTAAAATGTTTCAACTGTCATGAGCATGGACACTATGCCACAAATTGTTCACAAAAAGAAGAACAATAAGAAGGCCTTGGGAGGAGCAGTAGGTGAAGCATTAGCTTCATAGTTAGAGTTGGAATTCACCCTCATCGCATGAATGGTGTCATCGGTGATGGGTTCTGTGTGGTACTTGGATAGTGGAGCTTCATTCCATATGATCGGAAAATAATAATTCTTCAGTAGCTTGGAGGAGAAGCATCTCCATATGCACATCGATATGGGTGACGATGGGAGGTATAGTGCTATTGGTGTTGGTATATTTACCTTTCAGAGGGAGTCAGGTAATCCACTCACATTAAAATATGTCTAGTATGTTCTTGGTTTAAAGAATAATTTGGTTTATGTTGCTATGTTGGAAGATCGCAGCTATGGTGTGATATTCATTGAAGGAAAGGTGTCCTTCATCACAAAGCCACGAAACAAGTGAAAAAATATTGGGGTTCGAGTAAAGAATCTCTATAAACTGGATGTAGAGGACTACGCAGCACTGAGAAGTAAATCAGAGAAGGTGGAAAGTCGAGACAACGGTGAGTTATGGCATAGGAGGTTAGGCCATCTACACCACAACGCTTTGAGGATCATGCAACAGATTTCTACAGGACTTCCAAAGGGTGCACTTGCGCAGAGAGACACATGAAAAGGGTGTACATTGGGGAAGTATACCAAATCCACCTTTCACGATAAAATTCGAGCCAAGGCGATCCTTAAAAAAGTTCACTTAGATGTGTGTGGACCATTCTCGATAGCTTCCACAGCAAAGCACAGGTATTATGTGATTTATGGTGATGATTTTTCAAGAAATTTTTGTATTTTCTTAATGTTGAGGAAATATCATATGTTCTCCAAGTTTTGTGAGTTGAAGGCACTTATTGAGAAAGATACAGGGAAGAGGGTGAAGGCTCCGAGGAGCGACAACGGTGGAGAATACATATCTAATGAATTCAAGAACTTTTGTGCCTCAGAAGGAATTTGAAGCGAATTAATAGAACCTCATAACCCACAGCAGAATGGGGTTGCAGAAAGGAAGAATAGAACTATTTTGGGAGCAGCATGAGTTATTTTGCATGATCAAGGCCTATAGTTGCATCTATGGTCGGAAGCATGCAATACAATAGTATTTGTGCAGAAAAAAAGTCCTCATCGGATACTTGGGATGAGTACATCAGGGGAGGATGTTTCAGGCAAGAGATCAGATGTGTCATGTTTTAAAATTTTTGATTCATCTGTTTATTTCCATATGACCAAAGATTTCAGGAATAAGATACAGTCAACGACAGAGTTGGGGATATATGTGGGGTACACTAATACACCTCGCAACTATCGAGTGTACTTGTTAGTACACATGATGACAATGATCATAAAAGATGTGAAATTTGATGAAGACAAAGTCATGCAATTATCCCTTGAGAGGGAGCTTGAGATGCATGTAGTTGATTAGCTCTTGGCTTCAAATGATGAAGCTCGGGATGTGGAGCAGCTGCAAGAAGAGGAATAGAGATTGGTAGAAACCACTCATGTAGAGCCATCGCCAAAGATGGACGCACCAGAGAGGCTGATAGATTATTGTTGGATGCCAGAGAGAATGTGGGAGCATCCATATCACAGCACAGGTTGAGAAGGTCCCCAAGCAGTACACTAGATACATGGCTCCTATGAGCGAAGGTATTGAGATAGAACCATCCTCTTTTGAGGGTGTAGTGCAACATCCATTGTGGGTTTATGCCATGGTTGAGGAGTATGAATCCATTATCAGAAACAATGCATGGGAAGTTGTCCCAAGACCAGTGGGGAAGTCAGTTGTAGGATCCAGGTGGGTCTACAAGGTGAAGCACACAATAGATGGGAGTGTGGAGAAGCACAATGCTAGATTTGTGGCTAGAGGGTTCTCTCAGGTGGAGGGGATTGACTATGATGAGACTTTTGCACTAGTTGCAAGGTACTCATATATTAGATCCATCCTTGCACTCTCAACACAAATGGGATGGAAAATACATCATATGTATGTAAATACAACCTTTCTCAATGGATTTATTGAGGAAGAAGTGCACATTGAGTGATCGAAAGGTTTTGATACCTTAGACAGGGAGTTGCATGTGTGTAGACTCAGGAGAGCACTATATGCACTAAAGCAAGCACCTCATGCTTGGTACACTAGGATTGAAAATTATCTCACTAGGTTGGGCTTTACCAAGAGTGAAACAGATGTGAACCTATATCATATTGTGGTTGTTGGTAAGCTTTTGATTATTGTACTTTATGTCGATGATCTGATACTGACAGGTGATGAGAGCTCATAAAGTCTTGCAAAGAGGATCTTGCAAGAGAATTTGAGATGAAGGACATGGGGCTCTTACATTATTTATTTGGATTGGAAATATGGAAAAGATATGGGGAGATATTTGTATCTCAGGGCATGTATGCCAAGGATATTCTGAGGAAGTTCCACATGGAGGGTACCAAACCCATGGAGGCTCGTCTAGCAGGAAACTGGACGAAGGAGGATTCTACTTCGGGAAAAGTAGTGGATGCTGTTGTTTACAGGCAGCTGGTGGGTTCACTCATGTATTTGGTGAAGACATGAAAAGATATATGCTACGCACTTAACCAACTAAGCCAAGATATGGTTAAGTTTACCAAGCTCTTTTGGAAGGTAGGGAAGCATGTTTTGCGATATCCTAGAGGCGCTACAAAGTATGGATTACGGTAAAACAGATAGAAGGAGTGAAGCTTCAAGGCTTAACTAATGCAGATTGGGCAGGGAGTCCATCCGACCAGAAGATAACATTAGGAGGCATCTTCAGCATAGGGTCATCAACAATTTCTTGGTACAACAAGAAAGAGAGATCAGTTGCACTCAGTTCAATAGAGGAAAAGTACATGGTGGCTAGCTAGGAAACATGCGAGGCCATCTGAATGAGGAAGATACTTATTAATTTGTTTGGTAATTAGATGGATCTGACAGTGACACATTGTGATAACCAAAGTTGCATCAAACTCTTAGTTAATCCAGTATTCCATGATAGGTCCAAGCATATTGATATCCAATATCACCATCTCAAAGATTGTGTTTAGAGGCGGATTATGTCATTAGAGTACATTCCCATGGAGGAGAAAGATGCAGACATCTTGACGAAGGCATTGGCAAGAAGAAAATTCGAATTCCACGGAGGAAGGATCGAGATAGCAGATAATCTCTTTCTTGTTGAGAGAGAGTGTTGAAATGGAACCAAGAAATAACACCCAAAGGGGTCTTCTGATTTAATTTTTCCTTAATTAAATTGGAAGAGAAACCATAATTTTATCTCATGACAGCTATTATTAGTTAACGAAGTCATAATGACTAAGTTATCTTAGGAAATTCAAGTTGAGGGTCAAATAGTAAGCATGTAGATTTATCCCATGATTTAAGGGGGTCCAGTTGTTGGCTCCCTGTAATTTGCAAGATTGGCAAGAAAAAGTAGCAAGGAACAACATCAAACCACTTTAGAGGCAAAGGACCTAGCCTTCCTGGGCTTAGAGAGGGCTCTCTCTATTTTTTGATTGATTGATTTATCTTTATGATTATGTTTTCTAATTTTAGGCTAGTTATAAAGCTTGGAGTTGTTTGTTTTGTTTGTTTGATTTTTAGGTTGAACAGAAAGAGTGTGGGAATTTTAGATCCATTGGGCTATGGAGTCATAAAAGTGTTAAATTGTACATAAACTCTTCAAGGGTTTTCATAGGGCAAGCTAAATATATCAAATGGATCTTTTTAGGTAATATGAATACGAGATGACATAAAATTGTGAATTCAGTAAAACTAAAGGGCAATTAAGAATCCTTTAATTATACTTCAACAAGAAAGCCTTTAAGATAACAGTTTGGTAAAACTAAAGAGCATAACACCTCTGAATTCTTTAGTTAAACTGCACTAAGAAAGCCTCAAGACAACAATCCAGTAATACTAAAGAGTAGTTAAGAATTCTTTAGTTATACTTTCAGATAGTGAAAACATTCAAGATAACAGTTCGGTGAAATTAAATAGCAGAACACCTCTGAATTATTTAACTAAAATTCAAAGAAGGCCTTTAATATAACAGTTCTAAGAGAAACTAAAGAGAAGAACACCTCTGAATTCTTTAGTCAAACTTTTAAGAGAAAACCTTAAGGTAACAACTAGGTGAAACTAAAGAGCAGGAATCCCCTGAATTCTTTAGCTATACTTTGTAGAGGAGAACATTAAGATAACAGGAAATAGACAGAGTTAAGGTGCCCAAACAACATATCTCAATCTAAAACTTCTGTTCTATTATCAGAGAGATTAATGTACAATATGGAAAACAAAGGGGAAACATTAACAAAGAGGGATAACTTCACCGTTAACATAGCTCGAGAATCCTGTGAACGTGCTTGTATGACTGATGTCCAGCTCAAAAAATAGTTACAATACTCCAATGCAATAATCTTGGCAACTCAGAGTCTTATCAAAATCCAACCCAGCAACCAACCAACAATGATAATGAACAATACATGCAATATTTAACCGTAACTGAGGAGGTTGCCCTAATCTAGGGTGACAGATTTGTATTTACTACAGAGTAAATGATGTTTGACAATTGAGACCATGCAAGGCCCAATGCTAAAATATTTCTGACTGACCTACTGTAGTAATAACTTCTAAATTAACTATTGAACTAACTTTAAGATATTTTTGACCAACTTCCTGTAACATTAATTTTTACAATAACTTCTGACTTTATGTTAAAATATCTCTGCCTATAATATTTGACTTTAGTGGCTTTTATTAAATCAAAACTAAGATGGAGGTGGCCACTGTGATTGAGAAGAAGTAAAAGCTGAGTGGCTTTGTCATTTGGCTTTGCCTTCCTCGATAATTTGTTCTTTGATTTGTCTTCAAACTATGATCTATCTTTATCTCTATTTTCTCTTTACTGCCTTTGCTGTCACTATCATTTCTTTCTTTACCTCACTGTTTTATTTTCTTTCTTTTTACCTCTGTCTTTTAACTGTGTTTATCTTGACCTTTCTTTGTCTTCCTTTCATATGTTCTTTAACTCTATCTCCACCTGTCTTTTAAGTTTTTTGTTTTTTTCCTTTACCATTTACTGTCCCAGTAAAACCCTCCTTTTCCTTACTCTGTCATTTACTTTGAACAAACCTCGCTGCCTTTGGAGTATTTATATGATCCTAAATAATCATGATCCACTGTGGCTTTTGTTTATTCTTGCGCTCCTAATCCTTTGATGAACATAGCTTCTAAATCATCATTTAGAGGGCCCTGTTTTAAACAGTTTTTGGAATTAGTCTTGCAAATTATGCATTGTTTGATACGTTCATCACCTGCAAAATACAAATACTCGTTAATTTTAAAACATGAGTCTACAAGGCTCCGAGTAGTGGTGGTCTATTCGCAAGGCATAGGGGAGATTGGTGTTTAGCACATGGGTGCAGTGGACAGATGGTGTTATGCTTGCATGGGGAGGCATTTAGTGGTTTTATCACATGACAATGGAGTGGTTTGGTGGTTTTATCTGAGGGGATGCGATAAAACGTGGGGAGGACGCGTGGCAGATGGCGGGGGTGCGAAAACCACCCATTTCACAACCTTTTTGGCATTTAAAGGTCAGGCATTTGGGATTGCGATAAAGGTTGGGGGCCGTCGGATCTGATGGGTTGGATCAGATGGTGGTCGGGGTTTAACAAAACGACGGGCCGAAATATGATGTGGGGCGGGGGTTTTGAATGGAACGGAGGGTTTTAAATATGAGCGCGGGGTGTTTAATATAGTGGGGGGGGGGGGGCAGGGATATAATGAGAGCGGAGGGTAAAGGTTTAAAGCGATGGTTTTAAACATATAAGGGGTTAGGTGTTTTAAAACAAACATGGTTTATTTTTAGAGAGTGGGACCCAACAAGGTTTAAATTTATTTGAAAAAACAATGTAAAAAAGGGTTTTTTACATTGTTTCGGATGAACGGAGGGGAACGAGTGTAGGGGAAGGGTTTTAGCATGGGAGTGGGGTTTTTTGCATAGGAAAGAGGTTTTAAGAAAGGGTTAAGGCTAAATGAGGGGTTTTTAGGGTCAATCATGGGATGTGAGAGCATGAGAGGAATAGAAAAGGTAAAATGAGAGATAATGGATAAGTTGAATGGAAAATAATGAAGGTAGTGAGATTTCTAAAAATACATGATAGTCAGGGAATATTTTTTTCAGCAGACTATAGAAAATACATAGTAATATAGTGATACTGTAGAATACAAGAGACTAACACCAGTTACATTTATTTGCGAGTTGTAATTAGTTAACTCAAGAAATTGAGTTAAAATTAGTTTAACTAGTTCTAATTGAGAGATGGGCTAGTGAGAGGTAAAGTGAATTAAATATGAATTAATTCACAAGTAGTAATCAATCAGTTAATTGATAATTCTCTATAAATATTTGTTGCATGTAATTTCTAAGGAAGGCCCAGTTGAGACTGAGGTTAAAGGGATGATAACTATCAGTTGTATAATTTGAAAATTGTATAGGTCTGTTATAGAGTCATGTGGAGGCCAAGGATGAATTGTGCAATAAATTAGAAGGAATTTCATATTTAATAGGGTGAAAATTCCTCTAGGAATGCATGAGCAAGGTCAGCTGAGTAGAGGCTGAGAATTAGTTAAGTAATTGATCGATTTTTCCTATATTAGAGTGAGACAGTTGGCAGAGTGCAAGAGTTTCTATGAGAGATAAAAGAATTGTATCGTTGCATGGTCTTGACTTTATACAATATACAGATAGCGATATTTTGGGTACTTTTCTTCCCCCAGATACATCTTGTGTTGTGTGATTGATTGTCTCTTTCTCTTACTTGTTATGTGATCGTGCGATCATGTTTTTGTTTCCGCAAATTGTAGAAGGATTCAATATCTTTTTTCAGTACATTATAAGATTAGATTAAATATCGTTTTTAGGTTTTCTACATAGTATCAAAGCACCGTGAATCACAATAATAAGAGAAGAACAGAATTTGTTTTGATCAGGTTCAAATTTGTAGATTTATTCTTCAGGATCCAACAACAGATCAAGATGTCTTTCAATGTCTTGAGACTCAAATATGCACTCGAGGGAAATTCAAATTATATTACGTGGAAGGATAGGATGGAGGTAGTGCTTGAGGATGATGGACTAAATTATTTCATAGATACTAATGTCCTGCAGCCCATAACAGTAGATGCTCAACTTCTTGATGCATGGAAAAATAATGTAGCAAAGGCGAGAGGGGTCTTGCTAGAGGGAGTTCGAGATCAAATTATCTCGAGTCTCCATGGGAAGGTGACTCCATGTGCGATGTGGAAAGCCTTGACATATCTATATCAAGATAGCAACAACTACAGAAAGTTGGCATTAAAAGACAAGCTCAGGAAGATCAAAATGGAGAAGGGTGACACGATTCAAAAATACTTGTCAAAGTTCACTCAATGTCAAGATGAGCTTGGAAGTATTGGGATAATTGTTGCCTTGGATGATTTGGTGATCCTAGCTCTTCTAGGCCTTCCCAAGAGCTAGCATAGCTACTAAGAATTTGTGAACAGGATGGAGAAGCTATTGGATTGGGAGCGAATATGGTCTGATCTGGCACAAGAAGAAATTTGGCAGAGCACCAGAGATGGATCCTCGTCAAAGACTGATGAGGAGGAGAAATGTGCCTTGGCTGGAAAGGTGAATAAATGAAAAGGGAATGGATCCCATTCCAAATCCAAGATTGGAAAGGTAGGCAAGAAGCAAGACTTATCAAACGTAAAATGTTTCAATTGTCATGAGCATGGACACTATGCCACAAATTGTCCACAAAATAAGAACAACAAAAAGGCCTCAGGTGAAGCATTGGTTTCATAGTTCAAGTTGGACTTCACCCTCATCACATGCATGGTGTCATCGGTGATGGATTCTGTATGGTAATTGGATAGTGGAGCTTCATTCCATATGACCATAAACAAATAATTCTTCAGTATCTTGGAGGAGAAATATTTCCAGATGCACATCGAGATGGGTGACGACGAGACATATAGCGCTACCGGTGTAGATACAGTTACCTTTCAAAGGGAGTCAAGTAATCCACTCACATTAAAATATGTCATGTATGTTCCCGGTTTAAAGAATAATTTGGTTTATGTTGCTATGTTGGAATATCATGTCTATGATGTGATATTCAGTGAAGGAAAGGCGTTCCTTGGTCACAAAGCCACGCGACAGGTGAAAAATATTGGGGTTTGTGTAAATAATATCTATAAACTAGATTTAGAGGACTATGCATCACTTAGTAGTAAAGAAGATAAGGTGAAAAGCTGAGACATCGGTGATTTATGCCATGTGATATTAGGTCATCTACACCACAATGCTTTGAGTATCATTCAATCGATTTCTACAGAACTTCCAAAGGGTTCACTTGTGCAGAGAGACACATGAAAAGGGTGTACATTAGGGAAGTATACCAAATCCATATTTCACGATAAGGAAATTTGATCCAAGGCGATCCTTGAGAGAGTCCACTCAAATGTGTGTGGACCATTCTCGATAGCTTCCATAGCAAAGAACATGTATTATGTGATTTTTGTTGATAATTTTTCAAGAAAGTGTTGGATTTTATTCATGCAGAAGAAAGATAAGATGTTATCCAAGTTTTGTGACTTCAAGGCACTTGTCAAGAATGATACTGGAAGAAGGTGAAGGCTCTGAGTAGCGACAATGGTGGAGAATACATCTCTTACGAATTCAAGAATTTTTTTTCCTCAGAAGGAATTCGAAGTGAATTGATAACACCTCATAACCCACAACAGAATGGGGTTGTATAAAGGAAGAATAAAACTATTGTGGGTGCAACATGAGCTATGTTTCATGATCAGGGCATACTATTGCATAATTTGGCGGAAGCATGCAATACAAAAATATTTGTGCAGAATAGAAGTCCTCATTGAATACTTGGGATGAGTACACTAAAGGAGGATTTTTAAGGTAAGAGACCGGAAGTGTTGTATTTTAAAATTTTGCATTCATCTATTTATTTCCATGTGACCAAAGATTCCAAGAGTAAGCTAGAGCCAACAACAGAGTTAGGGATATTTGTGGGGTACACTCATATATGTAAATACTATTGGGTGTACTTGTCGGCACACAGGATGAAAGTGGTCAGAAGAGATGTGAAATTCGATGAAGATAAATCCATGTGATTGTCCCTTGAGAAGGAGATTGAGTTACATGCAGTTGAGGAGCTCTTGGATCCAAAGGATGAACCTAAGGATGCGAAGCAGCTACAAGCATAGGAACAGAAAGTGGTTGAGTCACTCATGCAAAGCCATCCACAAGAGATGGAAGGAAGTGCACCAGAGAGATTGACAAATTATTGTTGGATGCGAGAGAGAATGTGGGAGCACCCACATCAAAACACAGGCAGAGAAGGTCCCCAAATCGGTACACTCAATACATGGATCTTATGAGCGAATGTATTGAGATAGAACCATCCTCTTTCGAGGAAACAATGCAGTAGCGAGTGTGGGTTGATGCCATGGTTGAGGAGTATGACTCCATTATCAGAAATAATGCATGGGAATTTCTCTCATGACTAGTGGGGAAGCCATTTGTAGGATTGAGGTGGGTCTACAAGGTGAAGCAGGTAGGAGATGGGAGTGTGGAGAAGCACAAGGCTATATTTGAGGCCAGAGGGTTCTCTGAGGTGGAGGGGATTGACTATGATGATAATTTTGTACCCATCGCAAGGTGCTTAGCTATTAGATCCATCCTTGCAATCTCAACTCAAATGGGATGGCAGATACATCACGTGGATGTAAATACAAACTTTCTCAATGGAGTTATTGAGGAAGAAGTGTGCATTGAGCAACCAGAAGTCTTAAGACCTTAGACAGGGAGTCGCATGTGTGCAGACTCAAGAGAGCATTGTATGGGTTGAAGCAAGCACCTCGTGCTTGGTACACTAGGATTGACAGTTATTTCACCAGGTTGGGCTTCACCAAGAGTGAAGAGGATGCAAACCTATATCATATTGTGGTTGATGGTAAGATTTTTATTATTGTTAAACATTGCATGCTGAACATGCACAAGGAGATAAGATAAGTGTGAGTCATTGCTTTAATAACCATAGATGTGCATTTATATTACATTGGTGTGACTCTTGTATTCCACATTTCAAGGTCACTTGGACTCCTCTTTGACTATTCGCCTTCCACACCTACCCATAGAGGATTAGGTGTCCAACATTTCCCCCCTTAATCCGAAGGGGTATGTGTGAGTCCAAGAAGAGAGCTATAATACAAATATGAAAAGTATACATGGCAACACTTAGGCTGAATGAGCTCTCTAAAATGTTGGCATAAAGAGGTGGTTTAAGGATGACCACCAACATTGGAACGCTTAGTGCATATCCCAGAACTCTTCCAAATCTGGCATGAAGTTGAGGTCTTCTACTAGAGGAAGTGCTCCTCAAATTTTAAGAGGGAGACCTTCAACCTAGAATAAGGGAGGTCTATAACCTGTTATGGTTTAAGGATGACCACCAACTTTGGAATGCTTAATGCATTTCCCGAAACTCTACCAAAACTGGCATGAAGCTGAAGTCTTCTGCTAGAGGAAGTGTCTCGAATTATTTGAAGAGGAAGAATATCAACCTCGCATAGATGGTTTAAGTATGACCACCAACCAAAGGTGTGCTCATGGGCATCTATGTCTCTGGCTACAACTCTGAATATGGAATGAGAGATTGTGGCTCAGGCTCGCTTGAACTGTTTGTCTATGGATACAACTTTGAATCTGGAATGAGAGATTGTGGCTCAGGCTTGCTTGAAGTGGCTTCAAAGCTTGTATATGACCACAATTTCCCCCCCCTGTCAGGTACAAGGTGAGATGATGGCGAAAAATCCACTGCAAGATTGTTCAATATTCTAGAACAAGTTCTAACATATGACTTAAAAATATTCTTGGTTGTTGATGCCCATTGCTAAGAAGCGATCCATCCAAGATGAATATTAGTTCTTGAAGGAGGTTTGTTTCTGAAGCATCTGTGTGAATAATGGGTGTGCCGACCACAGTTCTTGCATGGGTTAAGATCAAAACAATGATCTTTCATATGGCCAAATTGATCACAGTGTTGGAATTTTACAATCTATTGTTAATGCTGTGGAAGAGGAGCAGAATCCGGAACAGTTGTAGGTGAGCTATCATGAAGAAACCCGACACTCTAAAATTTGATGGGCTTGGAGTAGTCTGGAATATGAAAGGAAAACTCCTTGTCATATGCAAGACCTATTCTATGCTTGTTATGGACAAGCTCTTCCCAAGGATTGATGATGGGTTTGGGAAGTGCAAGCTGGATTTTTGCTTCTACATGCAAATTTTCTCTTGAACTAGGAATTGAATGTGAACCAACCTCAACCTCACTTATTGGCTATTGAAGGATTTTTTTTTCAACCTTGAACAATTTATAATGACAGATATGATGAAGCTCATCTTGTTGGAGTTGAGACTCAAGCTACAAAAAGTCACTCTTTTCTTTTTCCTTTTGCAGATATATTTGAATATCAAAAATAGTGTCCTTTATGATGTTTACCATCCCATCCACAGTGGAATGTATTAAAGTATTTAAAAACTCTACTACATCATCAATACTAGCCATTTTATCCAACCTTATTTTTAATATCTAAGGCTAGAAAATTATCGCAACTTACAGCCTTTTAAATGCTGCTAAACAAACTCTAAAATGAATCTAAATAAACAACATGAGTATGCTACTAAATTCAACACATCAATTCAATCATGCATTGAATTTTAAAAACTGGAGGGACCTGCCAATGCATATAGTAAATTCAATGCAATATTAAACATCTCTGCTCTAATCTGTTTCCAGGCACACCTCTCCCTGGTGGATTCCCTTTGCTGACTCTTCTCACACTGCCAGTTGTCGAAAAAACTCGATTAATGTTGTTGCACAGGCCTCAAAGGGATGGTGGAGAGTCACTAGGCCACGTTGCTTGAATGCTAATTAGCTACCATGACTTGACTGTTGCACTTCAGTGGTTGCAGGCTTACACGCTCTGACTCTCCTTTAGCTCCAGGCTTACATGCTAGCACAGATTGGAAACTTACCACATCCTCCACGGAAGGCTCACCAAATTTTTTTCCACAAACAGATCACGAATTTATCAATGGTGGAATGAGAAAGCTGGAATATAATACAACAAAGAAAGTTGGAGCTTTGAAGGTGACTGCTTGACTCCCCTCATTGTCTTGTCTCGCTCCCACAACACCGACCTCCTCTCCACATATACAAGTGAACACAAGCACCCAGAGTGAGGATGGAATCGATTTAATTGCACTATGAAGCTTCACTACCTCCCAAATAACCCATTACATTTGATATGAGTTATTGCAGCATTTGAACACAAAGCCAATGCAAATATCATTGTAGAATAGGGTCACGAGGAACGAATATCTGCAGTCAGTGTAATAGAGTGTAGGAGGATGTCGCGAGGAGATCGAATACCAAATTGATGAGACAACGGCTTGGTGGAGGGCTGAGTGTATAGAGAACATGGTGGAGGGGAAGGAGTCGAGTATGACTTCTTGACTCTTTAGTTGCTCCAATTGTGTAGAAAACGGTTCTACGAACATTTCTTTCAACGTGCTTCTATGATCGGAGGTTTCTTAGCTGATGTGTGTGGAATGCATCAAATTAAAGTATTGCATTCACTCTTGAAATAAATTTTAACGAGCCATGAGGGAGATCGATACCTAAATGATCTAGTCGAGAGTCTGACACTTGATCATGACGCCCTTGGGAATAGGGTCAAAGGTTTCACTGACCAATAGGGAGAGGGACCAACGTACCAGAAGGAGGTCGATACCTCAATGTATAACACAGAGAAAAAATATTTGTTGGGGACCGGATCCGGACAGAGGTCATTGCGCAGGGTGTATAGGACATTCCTTTGCAGTGAGAAGTGAAGGGCTTGGGCTACTGTGAAGGGAATAAGCGGTGGGTCGGTGAGATTGGAAGGTTCGGCGAAGGTGCCACAAGGGAGGAGTGGAGCCTGTGAATGGTATGCTTGATCACAGGTGAGAGTAAGGCCACGGGGGTGGAAGTTATATTGTGGAGCACTGCAAAGTATGCATGGATATGCATGTGCAGATGTGATGGTGAGAAGGGCGCTGCCAAGGAAAACACAGGTTGGTGGAAGTGTGTAACAAACTATCTGGCAGGTCAGACTAGCATAGTCACAGTGTGTAACAGACAATCACCAACATAAAGGATAGAGGTGACATTTCTGCAATATGCATATGATAGAGGTGGCAGTTTCTCAATCTTAGGAGATCACTTGAAGCTTTGATACCATGTAAAACATTTCATGGTGAACACACACAAGGAGATAAGATAAGCATGAGTTATTGTTTTATTAACCATAGATGTGCGTTTATATTACATTGGCGTGACCCTTGGATTCCGCATTCCAAGGTCACTTGGACTACTCTTTGACTATTCGCCTTCCACACCTACCAATAGAGGATTAGGTTTCCAACAATTATTGTACTTTATGTCGATGATCTGATATTGACAAGTGATGAGCAGCTCATAAAGTCTTTAAAATATGATCTTGCAAGAGAATTTGAGATGAAGGACATGGGGCTCTTGCACTATTTCCTTGGATTGGAAATATGGAAAAGAGATGGGGAGCTATTTGTATCTCAGGGCAAGTATGACAAGGATATTATGAGGAAGTTCCACTTGGAGGGGAAAAACCCATGGAGATTCCTCTGGCAGAAAACTGGAGGAAGGAGGATGCCACTTCGAGCAAAGTAGTGGATGTTATTGTTTACAACCAGCTGGTGGGTTCACTCATGTATTTGGTGAACACACGACCTGACATATGCTATGCAGTTAACCAACTGAGGCAAGCTATGGTTAAGCTGACCAAGCTCTTTTGGAAGGTAGGGAAGCATGTGTTGCGATATCTCAAAGGCACTACAAAGTATGGATTATGGCACAGACAAACAGAGGGAGTGAAGCTTCAAGTCTTCACCGATGTAGAATGGGAAGGGAGTCCATCCGATCATAAGAGAACAACAGGAGGCATATTCAACATAAGATCAGCAGAATTTTCTTAGTACAACAGGAAACAAATATTGGTTGCACTCAATTCAATAGAGGAAGAGTACATGGTGGCTAGTCAGGCAACATGCGAGGCCATCTGGATGAGGAAGATACTTGTTGGTTTGTTTGGTGAATAGATGGATCTGATGGTGATACATTGTGATAACTAGAGTTGCATCAAAATCTCGATTAATCTAGTATTCCATGATAGGTCCAAGAATATTGATATTTGATATCACCATCTCAGATATTATGTCTAGAGGCGGATTATGTCATTAGAGTACATTCCCGCGGAGGAGCCAAATGCAGACATATTGACGAAGGTGTTAGCAATAAGCAAATTTTAATTCCACAAAGGAAGGATCGGGGTAGTAGATAATCCTTTCTTGTTGAGAGGGAGTGTTGAAATGGCACCCAAAGGGGGCTTTTGATTTAATTTTCCCTTAATTAAATTGGAAGAGAAATTGTAATTTCATCTCATGACAACTTGTATTAGTTAACTGAGTGAGAATGAATGAGTTAGCTTAGGAAATTCGAGTTGAGTGCCAGAGAGTAGGCATGTAGAGTTCTCCCATTATTTAAGGGGGTATAATTATAGTTATTTGTGAGTTTTAATTAGTTAACTCAAAAAATTGAGTTAAAATCAGTTTAACTAGTTCTAACTGAAAGATGAGCTAGTGAGAGGTCCAATGAATTAAATATGATTTAATTCAAAAGTAGTGATCAATCAGTTAACAGATAATTTTCTATAAATATTTTTTGCATGTCAGTTCTAAGGAAGCCCTAGTTGAGACTAAGGTTACAGGGATGCTAACTTTCAGTTGTATAATTAGAAAATTGTACAGGTTAGTTATAGAGTCATGTGGAGACCAATGAAACATTGCACAATAAATTGGAAGGAATTTCCGATTTAATAGAGTGAAAAATATGTCAGGAATGTGTGAGCAAGGCAGGTTGAGCAGAGGCTGAGAATTGGTTAAGTAATCGACTGATTTTGCCTAGATCAGAGTGAGACAGTTGGCAGAGTGTAGGAATTCCTATAAGAGAGAAAATAATTTTATTGTTTCATGGTCTTGACTTTATACAATATATAAATAGCGACATTTTAGGTAGTCTGCTTTCCCCATATACATCTTGGGTTGTGTGATTGATTGTCTCTTTCTCTTACTTGTTATGTGATTGTGCGATCGTTTTTTTGTTTTCGCAAATTGTAGAAGGATTCAATGTCTTGTTTTAGTACATTATAAGATCATATTGAATCTCATTGTTATATTTTCTACAAGAGATGCCACGATTAATGGAACCCTTAAATATATTTCCATTACATTGTTTTTCATGTAAACATTTGATTATTACTTATAAACTCTCACAAGTAAATGGCAGTATGCGATGGGTGGGGTGCATATTGTGCACAACTCTAAATATTTTATTACCTCTGTTTTTTATTGATAACTTATTAAGAAATTTTCAAAATTATGTAACCTAACCTTCTTCATGCTTAATCAATTCATAAAGCCTCTTTCATAAATGAAAATATGATATGTTTAGCATTTACCATGCTTTCATATTAGATGTAATTTAATTTTACTTTCTTTATATGTTCGCTTATTTTCATTTCAAAAATATTTAATCACATTTTTTATATTAATATTTTATATTTTTGTTGGTTAGGTATTGTGAGTCTTATGATTGCTCCTAAGCCTATTCTATAATTTGAGTAACCAAAATTCAGGAGCTTCTAAGCCTTTAAAATCATATGGGATCACAATTGGCCTTAGCCACATCAACCCTTAACATGACTGTATTTTTACCCATAGGGTTCGAACTAGTAACCTTTTCACCAGGGAGTGCCATAATACCCTATCATTGTCTATTCTACACCCATGAGCATGTAGGTGACCATTTTAATCAATTGAATGCATTTTTTAATATAGTAAATTTATATTATACTAACCTATAATTATTCTTGTGGGGATTATTCTACTATCAATTTCATTTTGCATAAGAGGCAAGTACAAAGTAGCAACCCTGCATATTACACTTGTTTCAAATGATTTTGGGAAAATTACAACTATTGCCACTATTTATGATTTTCAACCATTTATTTTATGTATTTAAAAAATCAAATCATATATATATATATATATATATATATATATATATATAGAGAGAGAGAGAGAGAGAGAGAGAGAGAGAGAGAGAGAGATAACTATGATGCAAGAGATTATGGGTTACTCAAAAAATTATAAACTAACTTATATTCATTTTGAATTCGGATTATAGGATCAAATGTTAATATGGATATTATCTAGTTGTAAACATAAGCATAATGAAAACACCACTTAATGAATATTACATTATTTTTTCATTGAATATCTCATGAAATTCTTAAATATTATGAAAATAAGATGTATGTGTGAGGGCTTCAATCAGAAGGTATTTGAATTTTGAATTTCATAGTTTACAAAATATTTCATAACAAGGCCATTACTAATTGAGTTGTTGCACATTAACAAATATATAATATATATTGATAATAATAAAAATTTAAATGTATTATTATAATATTTTAATATATGTGAAGTGAAAACGAAATGTTTTATTTATTAAGTAATATCTAAAATAATCAAATAAAAAACTATTACGTTACGGTTGGGGTTTTTCTTTAAGGTTGTGAAGTATTTTCCAATGAAGGTCTTCCTTTTGTCTATTTTATTAGGGGGATTCACAAATCTTGTCCCTTGAATTGCTATTTGCATGTCATTTTTCTCCTACTCAAATTAATTGTTTATTCGTTTTATTTTTGTCGTCCCCTTTCCTTGTCACATGGATTCAAGCTCTCTCTTCATAAGGGTTTATTCGACAATGTGGATGAAATGTATGAGAGTTTACAAATCCAATTTAGAAAATCCAAAGGTACTTCGAACCTGACTTTTCGATGTCGTAGAAGGTGGAGATTAATCCGTTATTGCATCACAAGAAAATCCCCAGTTCTTTGATCCCTTTTGAAAATCCAAAATGTAGAATTAAGAGTACCATCACGAATGGTACCGACCAATCATGCAAGATCATGCCTCATTCACTTCTCGTTGATTTTAAATTTTATAGGAGTGCAGCCACTCATCCCATTCTTTCGTTAACCTGCTTCACTACCTTGCTCTTTTGTCTTCTGCACAAACATTCGTTCCAAGTTGCTCTTTTGTCTTCACATAATTATTCGTTCCAAGTTGTTTACGTGAATCTACATAATGAAAATTAGTCTTTTGACTACCATTAATGAGAAAGTACTCTAACAAGATTACTGGCTGCAATGCAACATAGTTCTTTGCCTCTACCACTATCACCACTAATGAAAGAAAAATCTCAAATTTCACCCACTTTTGGCTTGGCTACATACATGTTTCCTTCTACAAAAATTTCCTCCGCACATAGTACTCCTTCCGCACATGTGTACCTTTTGCACAACTTTCCTCTACATAACCACCCTGCCACCGAGTGACCGCACCTCCCGGTTTCATTTATTGACATCTCAAATTTGTTATTAATTAATGTGGGTCCATGTCATGGGGACTTATTGCGTGTGACCGACAGAGGAGCTGCAAGAGACATGTGTTTTATTGAATTAAACGAAAGAATTCTCTACTACCATTTATAAAAAACTTTCCAACTCGGTGTTATTTCTCTTAACCTAGAAATTGACCAACATTAATTGAGAGCCACATGATGCATGATACGAACCTTTGGTTGCTGCAGGCTGGGCAACGTTTTCGATTAGCATAATGAAAATAGAGAGACACGCTAGCACATATACGGCATACACCTTTGCCGACTCGTCATTCATTTTGTTACACATGAACTCTTCCATCTTGGAGAGATGCTGAGGCGGTTAAAGACAAACGCCGTGATTTCTAATCCATAGTATGGAGACCCTCGCGCTTTAGTTTCCAGCATTGATTTTGGAAGCCTTGAACAGACTATTGATGATATAGCACGGAGGGAAAGCCGCTACCATATTTCCATTGCTCTTGCTGGCATAAAACATCGTAGGTTCTAGCTTTTTATACATAATATCTTTTGTTATATGCCTCACGACTAGATTTGTATTATTTTAGTCCTCGGGTTTTTAATATTTGTTTTCGCAGATCTAAAAGAGCACTTGTTAGTAGTCATTTTTTGTTGTTAGGGATATTTTATCCTCTTGTCTTTAAGTGAAGGATTTTGATACACATAAGGAAAACTTCGTATCTAACAACATTTACCCCAACACCCCTTAAAGAAAAAAAGTGTGCATAATGAATCAAATGTTGGGATTTTTTCAGCATTTTAGGTGTACTCGCGTACAAACAACTTTGTAAAAAAATGGTGAATCATCGGTAGAAATTAAGGGGAATTTTTGGTCTACGGAAAGGAAAATAATAAAAATAATATTAAACATAGTAATACTGTTATTTTTAGTAAAAGAAAATAAAAACTTCTCTAATCGTACATGTTTTAGACTTATCTCCTTTATAAATTCTACACTATTTTGATGCCAACTAGACATTCGTCATCCAACCACTCCCACTCTAAATACCTTTTCAATAGAGAAAAAAATGAAAATACAAGAACACAATTTTTTTATTATAAAGAAACAATTTATTTTTCATGTTTTGTCAAAATTTTCTTACAGTGGATTTACCCAAAATATTTAGTTGAATACGAGCATTAATCATATATCCAATGTAATCACACACAAAATATGGCTAAATGTATAATGATATGTGTAAAATATGATTTTTCATCGTTTATAGCCTAGGGAATGACATCACCATCTTGAATCCTGGAGTGATCATTTGGAGCATGTACTATGACATTTTTCACTTTGAGTCCCATTTTTTAACGCAAAAAATTCCTAATGTTTGAAACCATGCTAGGAGACCCAATAAACAGCTTATTCAAGCAGACACAATAGTGAAAAATGAGATAAAGAAGAAAACTAGCCCGGAATAAAAGACTTCCTTTAAAATATAATGTATGTTGTGTCTACAGGTATGAAGCTTTCTAAGAAGGACTATGTAGGTGATCAACCATGATCATTTTAAGACTTTGCAATTTAAGGTGAAAAGGTTTCAACCCTTAATGTCGAAATTAAGGAAAAAGAACTTTCAGCCATATTATGCAGCTTTCCGTAGAAAGCTTGTCATGCGAAAGTTCATCGTGCGAGGAGGGACTTCACACTGAGGATCTCCACATAAAGACTTCGGCAGTCACACTGGTTTTTAATAATAGAACTTCCTCACAACTCAAAGGTCTACCCTTGCTGAAACTAAAAGCCACAACTAATTAGTTAAATTAATTTAATTTAAAGGACACGTGTCGTTAATTTTATGCCTACTCTGTGATAGCAGCACTATCTACGCTGCATCACCCTACAAACCACATTCTCTCGAAGATGTTTCAATATATATAGAACAAAGGTGAAGCTGAGTTTGTGTTTGAGTGGAAGCTCACATGGAATATTGTCGAGTTGAGAGGAATTGTACACAACCTCTGTTTAATGAGTTCTACATGTCAGAGCATCACGAGAGTAGTTTCCTATTCGTGGCACGACGTGATGTTCCATTTCCTTTCGCATGGCTAAGGTGTAATGGATTATTAATTGGAATGATGGCGCGGTGACGGAGTGTGACGAGAATTTTCGTGAAGCTTTGTTTGATTGTGTACACAGACATCCTACCCATAAAGTTTTGTTTCCTCACTTATGGTTATACTCGTGAATATCGTTACGTACATTTTGGTCTTCAACTAAGCATGGACTGTGGTTGGCAACTCAGCTGATGGAGAAACATCATTTTTTAGGATTCAGACGCATGTGTATATGCGTCTCCCAAGTTGGCCCAATTGAAATGGTAGCGAACTCACAGTTTCTTCTCTGAATATAAACCTAGTATTTTTTTAAAGTGATGGCATTTGATTTGAGTAGGATACGTATATTGCTTGGAAGTGCCTAGGTAATTATCTACGCTAATCGTATGGCAGGTGGTAGGATCCAGGTAGCTGGTAATTTAAAGCGATAGTGGATGGTGTAATACTGACGATGAGTGGTAGTGTGCACAGTCTTGATGGTTTGACGGTAGAGAGAGAGATCCCTAGTCACGAGCTAGCATTAATGTCTGCACCTTTAGAAAGTGAGATAATGATACTGTATACAATGAATGAATGTTCTATTTCTTACTTCATTGAATAACTCATTCACCTTGAAGTTAGGAGATTGACCATACAGGGAGAGAACTCATATTTCATTTTTATAATGATAGTCGAGTGACTCAAGATGATTTCCATATTGCACCCTAATCCCTCTTTCAAGGAATTTCTAAGTGGTCCAAAGAAGAATCACTGTCATGATGCATGTCGTAGATAGGTGGCGCACAATTCACTCGCTAGGACTTTATTCTATGCTTTTAGTGTTGTTTCTAGACATTTGCATGACGGTAGCACTATAGTATGGTTCATTCTCGTTTGAAGACGTGTTTCAACATAGTAAGGTTTAGAATAGGTACAATAGCTGTGAGATGGTGCGATAGCGAAAATGGACAGAGTGAAGCGACAACCTTGTAGGCATTGGCTCAACCTTCTCCTTTGTCCTCCAAGTTTGAAGTTGTGCGAGTGGATGAAATTGTATATTTGCCAACGTGGATATCAAAGAGATAAAAGTAGTGAAATAAACATTTCAAGCTCTAATGAGCATTATGTCCCAGCTCCGTGCTCTCGCACGGTTCTTTGCGAGTATAGGCATGTCTGTAATGTTTCAGTAGCTTACACTATAAAAGAATATTATTACATAATTTGTCTCTGGCTGTTGTGACATAAAGGTGAGCGCAATATTTTTAACTTGGGTGAAGTGGAATAACAAGCAGTTGACCACTTGTTGGAGAACTTTTGAAGAATTTTCCATCACCAACCGACTGTTAATCGATACCAGATGTGCACCTTTAACGGAGTATGTCATGTAAAGACGTGCTGATAGTAGAAAGAAGTGCCAAAAGGGAGAAAAGCAAAAGAGCTCTACGGAATCCATTCCATTCTTTCAAATATTCAACATGAAGTCACAACTTCCAAACTCCACCTGATACCAGCTCCTCGCTCTTATTTTCCAAAGGGAGTTACGCACTATGAGTCTGGATAGAAATTTCACAGGTCTTGCAATGAGAACAGGGAGGCATCATTTTCTCGGCTATAAACAAGATAATTACTTGAACCCTCACCGTTAGCATCATCTTTAAGAAACTACGGTGTCTCGACATAATCTCCTTTTATTCTGCAACATGGAATAATGAGCATGTGCCAAAATCCGGGTTTCAAGTATTTCCTCTCCTAACTTGGCTTCTGGGATCTTTGGAGAGCCGACATCCCAAATGGAGCTAGGATATATGAAACAATTGTTGAATGAGTTGTAGAATGAGGTTAGCAGCAAATTCTCACATGATATTGCCATGAGCCTACTTTGATTTTACTTATGTTTTATTTTTCTTAAATTATTTGGTCTTTCATCGAGTCCAATTACCACAATACAAAGAGACACAAATTTAGGTCTCGCTGCAGGCTAGGAAAAACCACTCTCTCTCTTGGAGTAGGAAAACCCATGAGAACACTTCTGTAGTACTTTTTATAGTAAGTACCATGACCTAAGACTTTAGACCCTTGACCTATTAATGCCTCAGACCTTTGCAATAGGGAGAATTTTGAGGCTCTAGAAATGAGCATCGAAAGAAAATAATAGTCATAATAGCTAAACCAATAAAATAATTAGATGCAGGAATTTTCTGATTCACTTTTTGCATCTACAATCGTGTAACCGTGGTATGCATTTCAATTCAAAAGTTGTTAAAAGTCAAAATTAAAATTTTAATAAAAAAATTATAATAGTGATGTGACTATAAATAAAGAATGAGATTTTCGAGAAAAATCGTATCATTCACAACTAATGCGACTGGTTCCTTTGTACTTAGAATAAACATAAAATAAAATATAAATATAGATTTATAAATTCTTAATTATATTATATGCTGTTAATTAAATTTTATATTATTTAAATTGTATAATAACATGTAATCAATATAATATACAAAATAATATAGTTATAATAAAATGTATAGGGATATGCATTGCTCTTTCAGAAGAAATATGAAATGACAATAACAGATGGTAATCAAAAAGCGTGAAAGTGACATTTGTTTGTGGAGTTACTTTACTTTGGTCAGTAAGTAATCTAGAGCACTACCATGGTTAGCAGGCGAGTTTTTATCACACAGCATTGAGAATGCTGACAAGTGCTTTAACTCGAGAAGCCTGCCACCTCCATCCATTAGGGATGATGTCATCTATAATGTGATTGGTTCTCATAAAGTGAATTTTTATTGTAGGAGAATTTTTCATGAGCCGTTTTCAGAGCTCAAAATTTCCCCTGATCACCACGGCTTCCCTCTTGCCCTTCAAAGGCGCGATTCTTTCTTTCCCCGCACCAATATGCATTGCTTCTACTTTCTCTTCAGGAGAGCTCAGGTCCCTAGGTCTGTCTTTTCACGAATATTTCTTGCTGCTACGAAAAGTTTGTGTGCCTTGCATGAGAAATGCTTTTTTCCACCGTGCATAGCCTCGGAATATTCTTCACGCTAGGGACAGTTGACGCACAAAATTCATTCCACTTTAGTGCCGGTGTATTTCTGACACACTCACCACGCTGTGTTTGACTACGACTGACTTTCAAGCCATATGACTGCTGCGCTGGCCAAGCATTAATCACGTGACTTTCTTACCTCTGCAGCTGTCTACATCTGGTACTCCTCTACGAAAATCCACACCTTTTAACTCCTAGGAAAAATCCACATTGCTTCTATCTCTATATCGGCGACACGCAAACCTCGTGATACAGTCTCTCACAACGGCACCTTTCCGTGGAAATTTACGCAGCAAAATCTGCAATTTTTAGAGATAATCGAGCTGCACAGAGGTTTCGGTGTGTTGTATTAGAGACACGAGCACCCTATCTTTAGGCTGACCTTACAGCCAGTCTCCATCAACACCTGTGCATAGAATACTGACATTTTCATCCAACATTTGAGCTTGTCTTAGTGGCGTGGTTTGAGGGCCTGACGTAGGCTGTTCTTTTCACTGGGCTCTTGGGCATGGTCTTGGAGCATTTTCTTCTAGACTAGATACTTCATATACATGACACTTGATATATGTACTAGAATAAAAAAAGCCTAACAGAGCATCAAGAAGAGAGTCTATTAACCTATGAGTAAAAACATTTCTCATGAAAGCACATGAGACCAAGTACAGCAAAATTCATTTTATTATCTTTGTCTTCTTTCGCACACATGGTACATATTTACATAGTCGATATGAACACCCATCCTAGTTACACTTTTCAACTTTCTCTTCTCTCTTCAACGCTAGGGAGGTATTCCTTGCTGGCACATGGGTCACTTTCAAAATGAAGAATATCATAAAAAGAAATCGGATTGGTAATCACGTACTGTAGGCATCCGTATGTCCAACGACGTTGTCTCTGGTGGCAGTCGCCTTGACTACCAACCCCATCTCTCAACGCAGACAATGAGCTACACATGCTGGCAGATGCACGCAGGTTAAAGCACCATAAAGTGATTGTCTCTCCAAGGTAGCATGCTACCTGGTGTAGCTCTAGTCAGATGTGACCTTCTCGGACTCTTCTTCTCTTGGGTAGCTAGCTCTTAAAGAATATTGGTCCTCGACTAATATTATTCCTGAATATCCTAACACATTATCCAAAGAGTATCGAATGCCATATGATTGCCCAATTTCACTCCATTTTGTCATTTAGTGAGGGCAGGGCCGAGTGACAGTCTCTCCCCTCTCGGTGCGAGGGAGGATCTATTCCCATTATGGAATGTACTCATTCTCGTATACGAATGTACCTAGGCTCATTTCTCCTAGGAATTACCCGGCTCTCCAAGTAAAGGCGGTCGACCGAGGAAACTCTCTCTAAACGTCGAGACTCAGCCAACGGCGATGGTGAGACACCCAACTGCTAATGAAGAATTTCTTTCCTCGATGTCACATGGATTTCTATGTTGAGGAATCTTCAAATTTAGCTCCACAGGGCACATACGTCCATCACTATCTGGTCATGGGTCATGTCATCTGCAGAGGCCTTCATTTGGTCTTTATCTTATCTGAGTCCACCTTTTGTGCCACAGCGTCGCTCTTTTGAATCACATCCGAGTTATTTCATGCTACTGACATGATTAGAAAGCCCTACACAAATTCATCCCGGATAAACATGTACATGTGAAATTTTAAAACAAAAGTATGCCTGCGTATGATGATCTCATCTCACCATGAAAATCTTCTTGTAGGCATCAACATCCTTTTTTTAGGATTGGACACATCTCTTAATGATATGCTGTCAAGGGTCTTCTTCTTTACCAGGACTTCGATTTCGGTCTACATATCCTCTAGGAGATATTATGCCACATCTTCTTGGTATTTCTAGATGATACTCTATCAGCAACTCGTTTCTGGATTCAGAATGAAAATTCGTTTAGAAATAGGTCTTTGCTGGATAAAAATAAAAGCTTGAGGAAATCCGATGATTTTAAGATAAAACAATATTCATTGTTTTCGAAAAACGTGTATCGCATGATCGCATACCACGAGTGCATATCGTCAAATGTGACATTGAATTTTTCTGAGTCTAATTGAACTCAAGTCTTGCTATAACGTGATCGCACAAAAGCAGAAAACTCGTAGCTAAAGGACTGTAAATCGGTAAAGCAAATTGCACCGAAAATCGGTACAAGGTCTAGAGTTATCATGTTTCCTTTGCAGAAACTGCGATGCGACGTACGATTGTCAGGTGCATCTTTAAAAAGGTTATCCTTCATTTGGTCTATTTTAGAGACTACGATGCGATACAGCATCATCGCAATCGCATTTTGAAAAAAGAAAAAGATTACATGTTTTATAGTTTTGATGCGATGGATCCCACCATCATCGCGAATCGCGATTTCGGTGAAAAATCATGAACAACTCAATCTTTAGAAGATCTAAAGGACGATACCTCAAAGATCGCTAATCGCAAATACGGTAGGAAAAATATGAATGTGCTTTTCATTTTCCAAAAATAAAACCTACGATGACTTTTCGGTCTTTATTATCAAGCTGTTTTGCTCCTGCGATGTATATATTATTGTCGGTCGATCGCGAATCGAAAAAATTTCCAAAGGGAAAATTTTGTACATGTGGCATTTCAATATTGCCAATCTCATCGAGTTGTCGTACGTGTTAATTGAAAAATAAAGACGAGTATGGTACTTTGTTCTCTCATGTCAACGCATGAATGTGACTTTTTCTTTAAAGGCATTAATTTTTAATACGTGGTTAATTAATTTGAAGATCATTAATAAAATCACTTTTTCGCATTTTCATATGCTCTCCTAAGTTCATTTCTTTCATATGTCAGGAAAGTTTGTCTCCATTTTATTGAAAAAGTAAGACCCTACGATTGATAGAGGTAGAAATAGTGCCGGATGAAGAAATCACGATGGGATGACAATCCGCTTAAAGAACTACTTTGTAAATTATTTTCATGCTAAATTGCGACTAAGGAGAATGTATTCCCATGTTGTGACGTAATACGACGTGATGAACAACACCACCATCACAAACGGAGAACATTTGTGACAGGTTGAGAAAGCAAACACGGGTCCTCTATTTGAAGACAGCACGTGGCAATGTGCCATGCTCGTGGTCCTCAAAGATCAGACCTACAACAGCCTTTCATATGCGATTTTACCTCAAGAAATGAGAATTGAGATCGACACCATCAGAAGAATCGAGACAGAGCTCCCGAGAAAAGCATAAACATGATGGACCTCGGTGTATGCATTACGTAGGAGTACCTCGCATTTGTAATGGTATAAGCGCCGTTTGCCATGATGTAGGAACTTTGAAATAGATAATTCTGCAAGCTAATTCAAATGGTAACCCCAATTCGTACTGCATATAAATTTGAGGATTATGGATTGGTGCACTATTCTCTTCTGATAAGATAGCTAACAGAATTTCAGACTATAGAAGAATAAAAATATCGGAAATACAACCTCGTTTCACCTTCGCCTGACTATCTTAGATGCTTTGTGTTTTTAGCTCTGCGTTTCCCTATTTTCGTTGGAAATCTTTGGACTTCACGCTGTCCTAAATTTCATCATCATGCTATCATAAACATTTGCTAGAAGGCTCATTTTCAAGAACCATGTATGCAATTTGGCCACGGCCTACATAGTACTCATCTATCGACCATTTTTAACGTCAATTTCCTCCTGGCTCTGCGAAAAGGCAAAGAAACGTATATATCCCCAATCGGCAATTGGTTTGGAGAAGAAAAAGTTTACCTCATAATAGGCTTTTTGGAAGCATTGTTGAACTCATCATGTCTTACCTCTGTGTCCCCGATAAACTTTTAGCCCAAGAAATTTCTTACCGATTGACGCTGAAGAGATGTCCGAGTGTGTAGAGAATTCCAAAAATTGATGTGGCCCACGTTTTCCTTTCCAGTATGGAAGCCTATACTCTTAATGATTTTAAACATGCTGAAAAAGAAGTCCTCAAGATACGAGATCTTGAAACCTGCATCTATTCCGAGCTTTCCATACAACATGATCCAAACAAGAGTGGCTTTTTGAATTTCACAGCTGTTCGGTCCCAGGTATGCTGCCTGAGCATGAGCTCGATGTCTTTGATGATTTATTTGTCTCAATTGGAGAAATTTTACAGGTTTACGTCTGGCTAAATCTAAGTTTTCAGCGACAGAACAATGAATAAGTTTATGGGTTTCGAGAGCGGAAGATTACTTAAATTTCCCTCAATGATCGTACGAGGATTCTTTATCAAGCAAGTGAAAAGTATTGAACAGAAAAAATGGAAAGGAAGATGCAACCAGAGAAAATAGAAACGAAGTACCAACCTGACAGAAATTGATGTGGCGGTCAGAGAAGGAGAACTCCCACCATGATAATAAGCTCGAGTGATCGACTTGAAAAGAGAAAATGGCCTCACAGAAGAAGGGAAATTATCATTTGAAGTATTTACTACTCCCACTTTGCTGCCAGCGATAGACAAATAAGCTTCGAACAACAAAGGATAAAAAAACAATCTACCAAGTTGATAATCGAACAATTAGGAGGTCGAGACCATTCTCACAAATCCACATCCTGAAGAAATTGTCAGCAAGAGTTGAAAGACATGCTCATCAAAGAGTTTGGTGCATGGAAAACAAAGAAAGAGAAGGAGGATTGATCCACGATCACTCGCAACTTCACAAGTTGAGGTTAATGAATGTTGTTTTGGAAGAACACTTTGAGAGTAAATCATCGTGGGATCTTACCAAACTATCACAATATGAAGCGTGCCTCATGGTGCACGTACTATAGGACAAAAGCTACCCAAGTCACTCAAATGATAAAGCAGTGTGGACTTACGAAGGATAGCATTAAGCTGAGAGGAGAAAACAACGTAGGTGATTTCAACAAAAGACATTGCGCTGGAGCGGCCGGTTGGAAATGAAGAAAGCCCTCGGAGCCAGCAATTGGAAGAACAGCGGAGTACACGAAAAGAAGTGAGCTTCGATCGACAAGCTTTAAATAAACATGCGAGTTTGTCTCAAAGAGGTGTCCACGCGGCACATTGTTGCAGAAACGAAAAAGCACCAGAAAGAAGAGCAAGGTAAAATATTGCAAGCAAGATTTGATAAATTCGAGGATTAACTAAGATACGACCAATTTAAAACACGAAAGCTGCAGAAACAAGTAAGCTATTGTCTCGGAAGTTGGATGAAATACCGTGTCATCGCACAGGCTAAAACTCTATGTGAGGAAATAACATTGTCCCTCGTTGACGCAGCGAACGCATAAGAGCAGAATTTGAAAATGCGGATGAAAAGATTTTCAGACTTATGTCTGACTATGTGTGACCTCGCATCAAGGAAAGAGTGCAAATCTTCTGCAGGATCGAAGAAAGGCATCAAGAAATTTTGTTTGCTTTGAATGGGAATCGTCGAAACGATTAAAAGAAGAGCGTGTGCGACATACAAAGAGAGCGAAACACGTAATGAACGATTCCACACAATTGAGAGAATCGTACTATGCACGGCTAGCACTAATTTCAAATTGTGCTCAGAAAGTCGCAAGGTGAAAGAGCTGACACGACGGTGGAAGCGAATTGACCACAAGAACTGCAAGATCCAGCAAAATACATGTAATTACATGGGATGTCCTCGTGACATGTCGATCAAACCACACAATCAGTAGATGGCAATCAAAGTGCTTTCTAATTCCGTATCAATTACATCATCCGCAGCCACTCGTACGATGCCATACACTAGTCAGCTTGTATTTCGAGGCTGAGTCATCCAACCAAAGTTAAAGACATGCTGTCACATTTGCCCGACTAGCACATTGAGGAGATTGAAGAAATTCAATGAATTTGTTTTGTGTGGACATCGCAAGTCTGTTCTCGGATCTCCTCAGTGATCATTTACTAGCATAAGTTGTAGTTAATTTGTTTTCCTAGATTTCCTATTTAGACCCCTTTTCAGCCATTTGAAAGCTTGTGTCCTAAAAGTGCGTAATATTTTTGCTTTTTGGACAATACATTTCTGACGCTCGAACACTGACTATTATTATTTTATAAAGGATCACATTCCATGATTTCTATGGGGAATGGTTTAGAGTTGCATTCTGCACCTCGAAGATTTTTCTAAGCTAAAGCGCGGATCGGATATTTCAGTGTGAACATCAAGAAAATATCTTTAATAGATACGGTATTTCTCATCGATTTATTGCTATTCTTTTCTTAATGTGAATGAAGCAGTCTCTTTGAAATTTTCTATCATTTATATATGCTTGTTTCTCGAAATATATTTATTTATTAGTATTTCATTTCTTAAAGATATATAAATGATCATACATCATAGTATGCTAAATGATATATAGAATTATGAATGTGATGTACTATTCTATACTCGTTTACTCCTTAAACACGAGTTATCACGAGATACGGTATACATGCTACGTAGACAATAATAACATGTTTTCATGGCTATTTGTTTTAATTTGAAACAATCTTTAAGTTGTATCTCATATTTAATGCGAGTTAGTTTTAGGAGTTATTTACAAGTTATAGATTAAGCTAGATAGATTAGCTCGCTAGTTAGGTTCCATTTATCCACTTGCACAAACACTCCATCACCAATCCATTTAAGTTAGTAGGAAACTGGTCGACAAATCCGGGTCGGGAGCCACTGCCATCACAAACGGAAAAGGATCATGCAGGTCGCCACGTGGCTTCTTCTGGTTGCTTTGAAGCAGAAACGATTTTACGAGAAGCTTTCAACATTTTCGAATGCCTCGAAAGGGAGGTGGGACGTCAGCTCAAGCTATGAATGGCAAGTAAATCCAAATCCTATAGGACGCATTCCCAAGAGAAATTCTAACCTCGTCACCTTTCTTCAAATTTCTTCTACATCTCAAATCTCCAGGGAAAGAGAGTGGAGAACATCGTCAATACACCCACTGCAAAAGCTTTAGATACGACGTGAGAGCAATCAACATCACGGGTCCTGAAATACAAGCAGATAGTTCATGAGCAACTCCAAGGGTTTCGACGTTATCATTGAAGAGCCGACTATACGAAGGTGGTGTTACGTCACAATTCCTTATCTTCAAAACCTCTTACGGTCCACAAAGTGAAAAACTTGGTATTCCTCCAAAGGAAATTTCTTTTACCTAGTCGAGCTAAAACGAGAAAAAAATTGGTCGAATCGAGGAAGTGATATTATTTTCTGGTCATACGCAAACTCACTCGTCCGCTTTCAAACTCAAAGCCCGCAGGAGTATGCTGATTTCCAAAAACCTCTCACTCAAACACCGACTGTTCCTGTACCAAGTCCCTCAACCGATGTCACAACAATGGCACAGAGACCATGGACTAATCCGGAAGATGTTGAAATGGCTACGCACCTTTGCATGATTTGCAGTGATACATCACGAAAAATGCTACGCGAAATTTAGTCATCCACCTTTGGTATACAACGTTATGAGAACACATTAATAACTTTATGCTATACGTAGAATTTAAATGCAGTACAACACAGAAGATGTTTGTCGTTAGGTTATTCCCTTATACTTTACAAGGGCACGGCGGGATCCTAGTATTTTTCGTCACCACCTCGGGATCTCATTACAAAGTTGGGATACTTTTCTAGGAACATTTCTTAACCAAATTTGGAGATGATAGATACGATAGCTGTACTCTAATCACGCCTATCTTCCAATTTTGGTGAGTAGAATCCCAAAGAACCTAATAAAGATTTTTAATTCTCGCATTCAACAAAATTTTGACAAAGTTCCTACAACCTCAAAACCTATGATGAGCAAGTCCGAAGTGAATTGTATGAGTAATGTACTGTCTTGTCAAATATAGCCACTTTTTGTGAATGGTACCGTTTAAACCTACTTTAGTCGAAAATATGCAAAGAAGCAATTGCGAGGAAACCCAGCAGATCATTGCTTTGGTAATAAAAAGAATGCTAATGAGGAAAGAAAATACAAAAATTTAGTTTTAGGATGACTCCAAAGAAGAAAAAGCTTCCTGAGAATCCTTATGACATGGAAGGCTTACAAGAAGTTCAGAAACTTTTTCCAATGAAATGATCAAAGAAATCAAAAACAAGTGACAAGAGCTCTACCAGAGGCCATTGAGTAACTTCAGACGAGCTGTGAAAATTGAATCTAAACCACCCAATCCAATATCCAGTCTGCGAATCGATCTAGAAGTATGGAAGAAGAAGATACACACTCTATTACCTCCGAGGAAGAAGAAAGATGAATAAAGACGAACAGCCACAAATTCGCCACATGGATGTGGGATTTGCATTTCTTCCTAACCTCGCATCTGTGAGAAAAGAACAGAGAAGCTACAGCCCGATGCAGTACTAGTAAATCTACAAACATGTAACCTCATTCAAACATTCCTCCAAGAAGAAAAGTTCAACTCTGAAGTACCAAAGATAAATCCTCAGAAAGAAAACCTCCTCTCTCCGAAACTCAAAATCAACCATCATCTTTCACAATCCTCTGACACATCTAAGACTCGTGCTATTTCTCAGCATACTCACTGATTATGACATCATGAAGAGCATGTGAAGAAAACCGCAGCGCGTAATATCTCTCTACATGAACTCGACAAACTGTAAGCATCAACGAAGTTGTTATTGAAAAAATTAAATGCAACACTTATTTCTCCTCTACCAAGTGGTGTGGTTTCAAAGTAGCCAAAGGATCGTAAAGCCACCAGTATAAAGTAGATGCTATTGCATATCGTTTGTTCATTGTTGGAGAAAGAATCGACTCACCAGTACACCTCCTTTTCTTTTGACTTATGAGATCTATGACAGCACTTTGCCGCGAGCACGTTTGATAGATCTCGTGAGCATCATCTAACAGACTTTCGCATTTACGACCGTGCTCCAAATTAAACATCGAAAGCCTCGTAAATATCGACTCATATTGTTCAGTCTAGACTGCAGACTAGTAGTGCAAGCTGTGGGAGAAATTAATCTCGCCACCATTAGGTTAGTCCTCACAGTCCCGAGATAGTCTCGGAGAATTGATATACCGATTTGGAATAGACACTTGAAGTTTGCGTGGATTAGCATTGAGTAGGGACTGATCCGCATGGCTTTAATGGTTACATCACCAGTGATGATTTCTCATGTGCATTTCCTCACAAAGGGACAAATCCATCAACTGCGTTGAGCGAGAAAATACCATGATGCATACTGTTAGCCGAATCTGAACAAGAAATGGTGCTGTAGGCCTTTTAATAACATGACATTCTTGGAGGGTTATTCTCTCGAATCATTTTCACGGAAATTTCAGCAGTACTAAAAATCCACCTTTTTCATATAAATAATTTTTATTTTCGCAAATTGAAAATTTTTCACAAAGCTGATCTCTTCAAGAATTGTTAATGTTTCTGAGTCAATGTCATGGATATAAACTGCAGATAAGTCTTTATTTTGGTCTTTGTACTTTTGATGGATCAAACCAACAGATAGTAACGAGGAGGCATAGGATGCATTTTAGTTGATCCAAGGTCGGGAGATTATGCGTCTCGCTGTGAGATTAGAATTTGAGTGTTCGAAATAACACCGACTATAAACCTAGATACGAGGCATGTTGACGATAAAGCAATAAGGGTTGAATGTTAAGCACTGCAAAGTGTAGTGGTGATTCCGAAATCGTTATCGAGACAAGTAAGAAACAATATCCATTGTCTTTTAGATCATCTTCCTAAATGTAAATCCCTTTTTCAATATCTTACCACTCAATTTTTAGCATTCAACATCTTTTCTATCCCTGAGAACTCGACCAGCTCGTGCTTGATTTGGTTCGCTAATGTTGCTTCTCCAAGCTCCTCCCAGCGCAAAGATTATAGTCCGGAATGAGTTTTCGTAGTTGAATTGATCTTTAGACCTAATCGCAGGTGAGATAATGTCACCAGTTGAGAGTATTTTATCATGATAAAGATATCTTAAATTTTTTGACTTCATAAAAATCTTCTTGGTCGCAAATAATTGAGTGAAAGTGATCATCGATCTTTCAAAGCTTACATCAAAAGACAATGAAAATCCTATTCCCAAATACGTAGTCAAACTTCGAAGACCTATATGATATCAAAGATAGATTCCAAAAAGACATGTTACAGCAAAACGAATCGAAAGTTCTGCTTTAAAGTTTTGAATTGAAATCTTAGCATCGCGAGTCTAAACCGTTACAAAATGTTAATTTAGGGACTCGAGTTAACATCAGAGGAAATACCGGCTTTTCATCGAGACTTCGAATAGGTACAAAACGTCTTTTTCTTGGAATTGTGAGGAGTTTGAAAACTTATGATAATACTTCTACTATCCAAGACATGGCTACTCAGCAAGCAAACAAATGCAAAAGCCATGCAACGAGAAGTTAAAAAAATTACGTCCCAATACAGGAGAGGAAAAATCGCTTCTAAATTTGAACAAACTTTTGAAGGCAAAGAATTATTTTTCACCTTGTAAGCATATTCTGAGTTGGGTCTCAAAGCATGGTTCACTGTATGAAGCAAGAATGGAGATATCGATCTGTGATTGACTTTTAGAACACGGATCAAAGGCATGTCAAAAGAGATAACTTCCCATTGCTACCAATAGGAACAACACCTCAAAAAGGTAGGCCGGACCTTTAGACTCATGTCTTTTTCTTGATGGTTTTTCAGAGACTGTAACCGAAATATTGAGGCATCTAGATGTGATAGGCTGAAAACTACTTTTGAGGAACCAAATAGAGGAACTTATGCACAAAGCTGCAAAGATGCGCTTTGGTTTGATAAATGCAAGGAACGCTACTTTCTCGCAGAGAACCGCGGATCTCGCGTTCAAGCGGTTTGATTAATAGATCAATTGCTATTTATCTTTGATGACATAATCACATTTTCAAAGAAAAGAGCTAACACACGCATGATTTGAAACGAGATATTTTAGAAGATGTAGAAGATTTTGGCATTTCTGAAATCCAAAGAAATCCTTCTTTCGCTCTTTCACGATGGAAAACTCCTAGGATTTGTTGTGTCTCAAAGATGGCAGTAGTAGGTATTGATCCACGAGTAGAGTAAAAAGAAATTTCTGGTATTTCTTTACCACATACAACAAGAAATCCATGCAATCCTTTTTGGGACGGCATCTAATTTTGTCAAGAGGTTATTCCGATTTTTCTCAAATAGGTTTTACCTTTGGCAAGAGAATATGATTGGAGAAAAATCGGTTTTCAAATGGATGCAACAAAGAAAAAGGAAGCCTTTTGATTTTAATCAAACGAGCAATCATTAATGCACCTACTATCTAGATACTCCACGATTTTCTGAAGCATTTTTATTCTTCAGTACTTTGGCTACTAGAGCATCCCATGTCACTGTTGTCTTTGGCACTAGCCAATGATCATCAGAAGACGCAATCTAAACTTTCCTTTTAGCTCAAATACCATGAGGACCCGAACTTAACTACTTTGATAGTAGAAAACACAGCCTTTCATGTAATTTACTCAATCGAACACTTTTATACCTTTTCTCCTAAAACCACATACAAATATTATTGTCTCATTCTCTAGAGTGAGACGGTGCTTGATACAAAAGGAAGTAGGAGAAAAAGGAGAGCTAGACAGGTAACAACTCTACAAGAGTATGTATATTGATACGTGAAACCCATTCAAATTTTAGATATTGACGAGTTTTTTAAAATGTTGTTAGCAGAGCTTCCAACATACCAGAACATCAAGATCAAGTATAATACTATTCAAGTAAATCCTGGAGTAAGTATTTTGTATTCCGAATCTCAATATGTTGATGCTGATCTTTTATTTGAAAAATGGGTAGCAAGCTCCTTCTAATATCAGCTTATAAAAATGAGAGTGCTTTAAGATTAAAAAGCCAAAACACTTCGAAATCATTGATGATGTATGTCCGATAATAAATGGGTATGATTTCAATTTTGGTAAGATGTCTTGAAAAAGCCGAAGCACACAAGGTGTTGCGAGATATGCGTGATGGACCGGCGGTAGGACATTTTGGAGGTGAGTCTTGCAAAGGCTCACAAAATAACCGCTGTGTTGGTTACTATTGGCTCAACTCCTGTGTTCGGGATATTCACATGATTTATGTAAAGTCCAAGATTTGACAGAATTTCAGAGGGAGACGAAAGGAAACTAGCCTTTTCCTTTACAACCAATAAATATTGAGCAACCATTTGGAGCACAAACAATGGGGACTTGATATTGATTGGAGAAATTGTTCCACATTATTCCAAGCAACACGACATACATTCTGCGCGACGGGTTTACTTTACAAAGTGGGTAGGAGAAATTCTTTTAAGAGGTGGCGTCAATTTGAGCAAGCAATCATTGAATTCATTTGATCGATTCGGATGAAGCACCGAGGTTTAGAGTGTAACGCTAATACGTTTTTGACGATGCATCTTATTTTTCTGCTGGAAACATAGTATAATGGAATTTGCAATCAAAGAGAGGTTTCAAATTGAAATATTGACCAAATTATTATCCACAAAGGTCGAAAATGGGTTTAAATTTGAATCAACAACATACAATCTTATCAAAATCATCGATTGACTCGAGTCAAAAAAGAACTGCATAAATCTTTTAATTTTTTCATTGTGGGCTCATCAGCACAACTCAGTAAGGTTTCAACGTGGGTGCCCTTCACCTTTTTAATGGCGTCTGTGGAGAAAAGAAAGTTTGTAATACTATCAAAGCCTAATACTTCGCATCTTTAGCCCTATTTACGATTCCTTGAAGAGAAATCCTTCATCATCTATTCAATTGAGATTTAATAAAATTCTTAGAGATTAGAGGAAAGATGGAGAGCAGTGCAAAAAGTATTCATGCCAAAACATCAACAACTCATAAAATCTTCTTTTGATTCAAATTCTACCAGATCCAAAACTTTGCAAACTGGTGATCTTGTTCTGAAATGGGACAAAGCATATGAAGATAAGGGTAAGCATACCAAATTTCAAAAAATGTGGCTTGGACCATTTCATATTGTTGAAAAGATAGGCTTATCAATGTTCATATTGTAAGATTTAACAGGAAAGAGAGAATCTCTTCCTGTGAATGGGCTTGTCTTGAAAAAATTATTTTCTTAAGAAGGTAACCCCTTCTTACTTGTACATATTCCATTATGCAAGTGTGTTTATTTACAAATAAGGTTGTTAATAGTCTTTAATTGAATTTTTAATATTTGAAAATATCTTTAAGAAAATATTATAAATACTTATTTATGTAAATAAGAATCTTTAAGGAAATGATTACAGTTTTAGAATGTTAAAATAAAATATTAAACTTTGAGTATTTTTTTAAAACATTTGCAAAATATTTCTAAACCTTGAAAATATTGTAAATCATTATAAGTTTGTTAAGTAGAGAAAGGTTATCTATAAAAAGTAAAGACTTTTATAATTTTGGCACTTAAAACTCTTCAAAATTTTCATCCATTGACTCTTAAGGAGAAAATCATTTCACCCCATCCATTAAGGTTGTGATTTTTTTTAGGATGTAATTCTAAAAAATGATTGATCTAAAATTAAAAGATAATAGGTCTCATCACGAGCCTGCTTACCATGATCATAAGAAATAATTGAATTGACATTACTACCACTGCATACCAAAACAGGGTAATGGCTTATAATCATAAGACAAGGGGTCTCATCACGAGCTAGTTTGTTTAGTTCAGTTACAACTAGTGAGTGGCTTGTTATTAACTGGCTACCAAACCAGAACAATGGCTTTTAAATTAAAATAAAAGAGAAAAAACACAAGATGGTATATCTTATGAATTTATCTTTTAAAGAGTCATGCTCTTAGATGGATGGGACAATGAATGATTGATGGTTAAAAGGTAACCCTGTCGAGACTATGAACGTTTGCAGGCAGCAGAGGCACTACCTATGACAATGAGAGTAAATCACAAAGCTAAAAGCAGAGAGGCCCCCTACTTTATCTTCATTAACCAATCAAAGTTTGATAAAACCAAAAAATGTTTTTATTTTTGAAGAATCAAAAAGAGATTGTAAGTGATTTTATTCTTTTTCAGAGTTAAATTTTATTTAAATTTCTCTAAGATAGTTTTCATCATCTTTAAAACTTTTTACTTACTTAAGATATAGTGTTCATTTTATTTTTTCAGAGATAATTGTTTCTTCCAGTGAATAGCCAATTTTTGTACGGTACAACCCTCCCCATTTCTTAATTTTAGAATAAAATTCGTTTAGAAATAGGTCCCCTTTCTTTTTAGATAAAAATAAAAGACTTTGAGGAAATCCGATTATTTTAAAAATAAAAAAATAAAAAATTCATTGTTTAGAAAAGCATGTATCGCATATCACATACCACAAGTACATATAAACAAATGTGACATTGAATTTTTCCGATCCGATTGAACTTAAGTCTTATATCGCATCGGCACAAAACATAAAGTTTCATGTTAAAAAGACCGATGCGATAAAGTAAATCGCAATCGCAAATCGGTAAAGTCTTGAGTTGTCATATTTCCTTTGCAAAACTCCGATGCGATGTAACTTATTGCAATCGTATTTTGAAAAGGTTATCTTTCATTCGAATCCATTTAATAAACTCCGATGCGATACGATTTATCGCGATTGTATTTCGAAGAAGCAACATCACATTTACTTGTCTATAAAACTCCGATGCGATGGACCCCACCATCATTGCAATCACATTTTAGCGAAAATCATGTACAACTTAATTCCTTTGGAAATATCCGATGCGATTTACTATCATCGCAATCGCAAATCGGCGGAAAATATGAGATATCATTTGATTCCCTTTCAAAACCTCCAATGCGATGAATAGTCAGTGTTTATTTATCGTTGTTTGCGCTGCACATATATTATTTATTAATCGCAATCGGAAAATTCAAAGGAAAAGTTTTACATTAATATTTCAATATCGCCGATCTTCGATTGTACGAGCATCATTAATTGGAAAATCAAACGAATTATGGTAATTGATTCTCATATCAATGCGTGAATGTGACTTTTCTTTAAGGCATTCATTTTTAATACGTGGTTAATCAATTTGGGATCATTAATAAAAATCTTTTCGCATAGTTGTTCTCCTAACTTCATTTCTTCCCGCGTTTGAAAGGTTTGTCTCATTTGCAGAGCTATAGAACATCCAACCCTTTTCTTCGCCGAATTAGTGAAACGATAGCAGACGACGAAGATGTCTAAGAAGCTTAAGAAATCAAGAACTGCTACCGCCTTAAAGACCGTTGCCACTACCACAATGCCAAAAGAAAAGCCAGCCAAGATAAAGCTAGTTACAGATACCACGTGCCAGGGTCTCAGGAAACTTTCTTGGGAAGAAGTCTATAATTTGATTGAAAAAGAAGACCCTATAGTTACAGAGGTAGAGGCAACAGTGCCAGATGAAGAATCAGATTCAGATGACAATCCCCTTAAAGAACTCGCAAATTCTTTTTTTCATAGAATTGCAGCTCGGGCGAATGTATTCCCATATTATGACATAATACGATGGGTGATAGACAACACCACCATCACAAACAGAACATTCATGACAGTTGGGGGAAAGATGTTTGGGTCCTTTAGAGCAGAAGACATCAAAGCAATGTACCATCTGCCAGATCCTCAAAAGACCTACAACAAAGCCTTCATAGCAGATTTTACCTCAAGCAATGAAATTGAATCAGACCCAATTAAAGAATGGAGACGAGCACCAGAAAAACATAAGCATGAGACCTCAGGTATGTATTCTGTAGAGTCTCTCGCACCTCCGTATTGTTATGCTGCTGCCATGATGTGCAGACTCTTTGGATACGATAATTCTGCAAGGTTTTCAATTCAGATGGTACCCCTAATTCATGTTGCTATAAATTCTGAGATTATGGATTGGTCGGTTATTATTTCTGATAAGATGGCTAACATAATTCTGGACTATAGAAAGAATAAAAATAGTGGAAATACACCCCCATTTCATTTCTGTGCCTATATCTTAGATGCTTTGTGTTTTAATTCTGAATTCCCTATTCTGGGTTGGAAATGGACTTCACAGGAACCTGTCCCGATTCACATTTACCATAAACATTTGTGGAAGGCTCATTTCAAGAACCATGTATATAGAATTTTTCATGGCTTCATGTTACCTATTTACCAGACCATTTTTAACCAATTTCCTCCTCGGATCTCTGAAAAAGCAAAGCTTGATATATCCCTAATCGGAAATTGGTTTGGAGAAGAAAAGTTTACCTATATTAGAGTTTTTGGAAGCATTTTTGAGCCTCATGTCTTACCTCTATATGTCCCTGATAAAATTTTAGCTCAAGAGATTTCTTACCAGTTGACAGAAAGACGGATGTCCAGGTGTTTAAAGAATTCCAAAAAATTGATGTGGCCTACTTTTCCTTTCCATAGTGGAACTTATACTCTTAATGATTTTAAACATGCTGAAAAAGAAACCCTTAAGATAAGAAATCTTAAGCATGCAACCGTTCCAGGCAGACAATATGATCCAAATAAAGTGGCTTTTGATTTCACAACTTTGGTCCAAATTGCTAAGTTTGAGCATGAGCCTGATGACTTTGATGATTTATTTGTCTCAATTGAGAAATTTGCCCGAGTTTATGATCTAGCTAAATCCAAGTTTCAAGCAGAAGATATGAACAAATTTATGCAATTTAGAAGCCAAAGATTACTTAAAGTTCCCCTTGACCAGCTAAGGATTCCTTTACAGGAAAATGAAATTTTTGAAATAGAACAGAAGAAAAAGGAAGATACAGCCAACAAAACATAAAAAGAAGTTACTACCCGCAAAATGGATGTGCAAACAGAAAAGGAGAATACTGGCAACAAGGCTAATGTGCAGTCTGAAAAATAAGATATAGGTAATAAGCCCGATGATCAAATTGAAAGTGAAAAGACCATGCAAAAAGAGGGAAATTCTGTTGAAGTGATTATTACTCCCCATTTGCTACAACAATATGAACAATTCGCTCAGCAAATAGGAGAACAAAATAATCCTCAAGTTAATAATCTGAATAATCAGGATATGGAGATCATTCCTAAACATCCATCAGAAGAAATTGTGTTGAGAGTTGAAGACATCCCTCCTATGGATATCTTTTATAGTCCTACGCATAGGGTTGTTGTCAGAAAACAAAGGAAAAGGAGGATAGATCAAGGACCACTTGCAACTCCACAAGTTGAATTAATGAATATTGTATGGAAGAATATTGAGGTAAATCCTTCAGAGGATCTTACCAAACTATCACAATATGCAGGTGCCTATAGTGCAGCCACTATAGATAAAGCTACTGAAGTCACTCAAATGATAAAGCAAAAAGACTTACGGATAGCATTGCTAGAGGAGAAAACAACAGGTGATCAACAAAAGATATTGCAGTTGGAGCAGCAGTTGGAAGAAGAAAGACTCAGAGCCAAACAATTGGAAGAAAAACCGAGTATTGAAAAGAAGGAGCTTGATCAACAAGCTTTGAATAAACAACAACAGTTGTCTCAAGAGGTATCCAAATTACAGACCTTGTTGCAAAATGAGAAAACTGCCAAAGAAGAGCAAGAAAAAATATTTCAAGCAAGATTGGATAAATTTAAGGATTATCCTAAAATTGACCAATTTAAAATAGAAGCTCTGGAAACAAGTAAGCTATTGTCTCAGCAGTTGGATGATCTGTGTCAAAAAATTGCACAAGCTAAACCTTTATGTGAAATAACATCATCTCTCATCGATTAAGCAGTCAGCATCAGAACTAAATTTGAAAATGCAGATGATAAGATTTCAGAATTTATTTCATGGCAGGACTCAAAACAAGGAAAGAGTGAAAGTCTTCCCAGGATCGAAGAAAGGCATAAAGAAATTTTGTTTGTTGAATGGGAAACATATTTGATTAAAGAAGAATGTGCTACATCAAGGGCCAGAACCATGATGAACAATCTGACACAATTAGTTAATGATAGTTTATATGCTACTAATTTAATTTCAGATTGTACTCCAGGTAAATTACCAAAGGTGAAAGAAACTGATACTAGGTGGAAGCAAGAATTAATCAACAAGAATCAAAAGATCAACAAAATACAGGAAATTACATGGGATGTCCTATGGACATATTTTATCAAACCACATAGTCAGCAGATGGCAATCAAATGCCTTTCTAATGCCATCAATTACATCACTCCAGAACTCTTCTATGCCACATACACCAGTCAGTTGCATGCAAGGCTGAGTCATCCAACCGAAGTTAAAGATATGCTTAAAATTTTCCATCTCAATAAATTGAATACAGAAGAAATTCAATGAATCTGTTTTATTTGATATCGCAAGTCTTTTCCTAGATCTCTGATGATAGTTTCTAGCATAAGTTATAGTTAATTTGTTTTGTTAATTTCCTATTTAAACCCCTTTCAAGCATCTAGAAAGGGGTCCTGAATTTTTAATATTTTGGCTTTGGATAATACATTTATGTACTCCATTGACTATCTTATTTTTTATAAAGGATCACATTCTGTGATTTCATGGTGAATTATTTTTTAGAGTTGCATTTCTGTACCTTGAAGATTTTTCTAAGTTAAAGCGCAGGATTCCCGTGATTTCATGGTGAATTATTTTTTAGAGTTGCATTTCTGTACCTTGAAGATTTTTCTAAGTTAAAGCGCAGGATCTGGATATCGAATTGCATCAAGAAAATATCTTAATGAATCTAGTATTTTTATCAATTTACTGTTATTTTCTTTATGTAATGAAGTATTCTCTTTGAAATTTTCTATCATTTATATATGCATATTTCTCAAATATTTTTTTATCATATCATTTCTGAAAATATAGAAATATTCATCTATCATAGTATGTGCAAATGATATATAGAATTATGAATGCGATGTGCTATTATAACTCTATTTAATTTCTTAAACAAAGTTATCATTATATGATACTGCATCTTTCTATTGAGTAATAATACATTTTCATGGTTATTTGTTTAATTGAAACAATCTTTAAGTCTTATTCATATTTAATACCCGGGTTAGTTTTAGAATTATTTGCAAGTTATAGATTAAGTTAGATAGATTAGCTCAGTTAGTTAGTTCCATTTATCCACTTGCACAAACACTCCATCACCAATCCATTTATTATTCTAGGAACGGTCCTATAAATCCGGTCGAGCCACACCACACCAAACGAAAAAGGAGTTGTCTCACAGGCCCGAACCGTGTGAGTTTCAATGTTTTGAAGCCAGCGAACACTCGAGGCTTTTCAACACCGCGGAATTACACTTCATGATCTCTTCCTTTCTACACACTTTCATTCCCAGTGGCTACCAATTTACGGTTCCCTTTTCTCATATACAACCACCTCACATTCCATAGCGAGGGATATCTTATAGTGATTTCATACTGTCGATGCTGCCTTGAGGAGATCCCTCCTCCATATATCCTTACTTCTAAATATAGAATTTCCATTACACCCTTGGCTCATATTACAGTGACTTCACTCATCTGGTGTCAGCATATAAATATATATATACCTCATACCTTTTCCTTTGAGTCATCCGCTGTGCATCTAGAATGGAGAGCTTTCCATTCCTCGACTCTTCTCCATCGATATGTCATCACATCCCACTCGTAGCATAAAGGTTTTTGATGAAACCATTTTTCTTTCTTTTCCTAGTCAGCGAATTTCATAGAGAACTCCAAAATGAAAATCCAAAGCCTAGCTCAGTAAGACGACTCTTTTGATCTCGGTGGCTGTCGATCACATCGGCACGTTATCGCGATGGCACTACTGAGAGTTGTTTCACCAAGAGCTCCTACCATGCTTTTTATCAAGGAATGCCACTCAATACACATTTCTACTATCATGCTATTTACAAATCGACAGAAAATCACTTAAAGGAGAATATGATCTCGAATCATAGTAGAGATCCTCGCTTCTTATTTCTATAGATTTCTTTGCATGCGGACGCTCTTCCCTCATCTCTAAGACATGGGCTTTCTTTCCATTTTCTCTATTGTCCTTTTAGAATAGGACAGCCTGCTATAATTCCGAGTCTACTACATCCAAAGCATTGTAATTTTTCCATATTTTCTTCTTTTTGTTTTGAGGACCAAATTTACCAAATCTTCCTTTCTTCCCTGGATATGAGCTGCATGAAAGGCGACTCCCTTCACTACTGATCCCCGTATCCGCTCATGGCTTTCAATATTGTTTCCTCTATTTACATAGATACCATAAATTTCGTGAAATGGTGTGGCTTTCTTTCTTCCTGTATAAACTTGGGCTGAAGCTTCCATTCCTCTCGTAGAACGTTCAAAGCAACACTATGGCGGTCACCGTTGATATCGGACACATTACTTCTCCCGCTCCAAAGTTGGTCTCTTGTTCGATCCTCATGCAGTGTGAGTGATTCCTTCTTCCCTTGACAATTTCATTTTACATAGTTCTTGTCTCAGAGATATTGCTTCTCCGGTAGTACTTCAGAAGAGAATGGCTCCACCGGTTTCTCATATATTTCTTTAGCACACTTTGGTTTTGATACATAGGGAATGAGTGAGTCCTTAATGGATTTCTATGAGAATCCCAGGCTCAGTACTTTCCTTCATGTGCTTGGCATGAGCTGGAGCATCTTATTTCATTTGGTGGAATTGTAGTATCCTTTCGAGTGTAGCCCCATAAAATTTGTTCCTGCACTCAAAATATGTCATCCTTCTTCAAACATGCTAAAATTTTGATGACCCAGCCTGTACTTTGTTGCTACACAAATGGTACAATCTATCTTGATGTACGTAAGGTCGTAAGATCGTACTTACTCTCACTAGAGTGAGTGGTCATGTCTATCTTGATGACATGAAGATGAAGTTGAGGAGCTTCTTCAGATGTAGCCTTCACCGAGTGTTCTTGGATCCTTGAGGATAAAATGACGTCTGTCAAAAGATGATGTCACCTTTCTAACAATGTCTTGAATGTCGTCATTGATCTTAAAGGTCACTTTTCTTTGAATGAGTTGATCCTTTGAATGAGATAGAAGAGTCTTTCTCTGAAATAGCTTAGGGAGTTTTTCCTCAGAAAGCGATTTGACTTCCCAAACTTTGACTTTTCTTTTTCTTCCGGAGTGTCTTCTCTCGATTTGACCACCCTGAGTTCAACGACCTTGGCTCTCGATACCATGGTTGAGAAATTTCGGAGGCTAGAGATTAATTTCAAATTCTCTTCTTGATAATTACTCGTGAGCTTTACTTGATTTGCTATGCTATCTTTATTTTCTCTAACTCCATTTAGTCTTTCATCAAGTCAATTACCAGAAATAAAAGAGACACAAATTTAGGCTCTCTGAAAGGCCGAGAAAAACCTATCCCTTTTGGAGAGGAAAACCCACGAGAAATAATTTCTTTATAGACTTTCAAATGACCATGTACCATGACCTAGACTTTGAGACCCTTTGACCTATTAATGCCTCCAAGACCTTTTCTGCCGCTTCTTTCTTTTCCCCTTCAAACCGATTCTTCTCTCTGCACCGCTCTACTCATGGCGCCAATCATTAGGTCTATCTTTACTCGAATATTTATTTCGACGATCTAGAAAGTTTATGTATTTGCATAGAAATGTATTTTCCACTTTACACAATCCCGAACATTCTTCGCTAGCAAGGAGTAATGCAAACTTCATTCCACTTTAGTGTTGATGTGTGTCAACATGTTTCACCACGTGAGTTTGACTGCAATTTGCGAGCTTGGCACTGACCTGCTTCTTACTAATCCACACTTTTACTGAGCTATTCACATTGTTACTCCTCCTGAAAAATCCACACCTTTCTAACTCAGAAGCGGTTTGCATTACTTTCGTATCTCGCAGATCAAGCATTTAGAAACTACTGAACAAATCATCTTCCATTCGTAATTTTTCTTCGGGGAAATCACACGATTTCCAGTGTGCTACAGAGCAAAATCCGCAATTTTATGGGGACAATTGAGCGTAGGTTCGGTGTATTTATATGAGGTACATACCCTGTCTTAGGGCTCGCCACTCTACGCGACTTCCATCACTGCAGCATAAGTGCCAACTTTCACCCGGAAATTTTAAACATCTTCAGAAGCTTTGGTTTGAGTGCCAGCATAAGCTATTCTTTCATGGTTTCTTTAGGAAAGGTCTTGGGAGAATTTTTCTCTGAGATTAGATCCTTTCGTATATGTGACACTTAATTATGTTGTCCACTAGAAGCGAAAACCCTGCCTAGACATCAGAGAAGAAGTCTATTAACCTATACAAAAATATTTCTCATGAAAACCCACGAAGAAGTAGTACAACAAAATACATGTTTAGCTATCTTTGTATTCTTCTTTGCATAAATACATAATGCACAGTCAATATGAATACCAAACCTAGTTACGCTTTTCAACAACAACCACACTCAATGACAATACTTTTGGTTGGACTTTGAGCGCAATGAAATCACCAAATATTTTATGAGCCCTACACATTAGACTGCGAATTAAAGAGTAGATCCTTATAAGGCTTTGTAATTTGTAGATTCAACTAGCACATGCGACAGGCATTAAATTATAGAGGAGGCAGAAATTCCACATGAGTGCGATTAAACGCAGCAAGGAGAAGATGCATGAGATAGAAATATGGAAACGAGGGCAGAACAATCTTGTTCTTCAGCACTAGGAGCTAAACATGACTTCTTAACGGGCACTCTTCTTCATGCAAATCTACTACATCACTGGAGTGATTGTCTGCAGACCAGATGTGAAAGTACGAAACGTGTTTCTTTAATGAGATCCTTCACTAACCCTGACTAAAGGACAGGGAAATTATGTATTTTCTCCAATTCTTTTAGATACAACTAAAATAATGACTCTTTCTCCTTTCGATACTTTCACTTGTTCTTCTTTCACCCATCTTTTGATAAGCAAAGGATTTACAGAATTGACAACAAAGGCCGGTGAATGCCATCCTTGCGTGACACGAAACTATCCTGTTACTGATCAGCAAGTCTCCTCCTCGTTGGAGTGAGACTACTAGAACAAAATTCGTTGGTTGCCTTCCATTTGTCAACTTGTTTAATAGATTGCTGTGTTGGATATGCCTAATTTGTTTTCTCCTCTGCATACTGTCTTGAATTCTTGAGTATCTTCCTAGAACTCCAAATCATGTTTATTATGCAACTATGCTTACAGCATGAAGTCTATGAATTATTGCACTCATACCTTTGCTCTCATCATCATTTACAGGTAAGTACCCGAGTTTCCAAGTCTTCACTGGCTGAGATTTCTCCTCCCTCCTCTTCATATAATGTGAGAAATTTGGTTCTCCTTTACATCTGTCAGAGTTTCTTCAGCTCCTTCCTCTAGTTCATCTTCAATATACATGGGTGGTTGTATCTAGTCTTGATATTTCTTCATCTCTCAAACGTAGTGTCCCACCAATGTCTCCAACTAAGGATTGAAATTTTTGGTTTTGTTCCTTGTGAATATGTCTTCGGAGGATTCTTATTTTTGAAGTTCCAATTGACAGAAGCTAGTTTGAGAGATTTCTGATGACCTGTGAGTCATCTCATCAAACTTTTGTTCATGAGAATCTTTAGGTCGCCATAGCCGTGTTTCGCCTTCTTCTTTCCCTTGCCAGATTATTGTCATCAATTTTGATCTTTTGCCTTTGATTTTCCCCGCAACACAAGCTAAAGTTTGCATTTATCTCAGAGCATTAATTTGAGATTTGATCTAAAGTAGGAGAAATTCTCTCTACGAAAAGCAAACCAAAAACGTATTCAAATGCTCCAACAAACACCACTTTTTACTCCTGCAGTGGTGGTTTTATTTTACGCTAGCAAACTATTATGCAAATTATTAAACATCTTTATGAATTCGATGCCATATTTCTACGGGTTTCCTAAGCTTTTAATAGCATTAAATTTAGTCGCAGGACAGTTGTGATCTTTTTCTCCACCCCATATTTGTGTAAACACACATTTTCTAGTTCCTCCCGAAGTGTTTATAGAGTTAGCAAGTGCAGCTGAACCACTTTGACGGTGTCCATCCATTAGGTGCAAAAATAATCTCATTACTACACTCTAGATGTCAAAAATCAATTTTTAGCAAAAAGCTACAAAAGAAGCTTGGCAATATGCTTTATAAAACAGTTATTTCACCTTCCTGTGTAAATCTCAGGCAACAATTTGAGATAATCCTTTCAGAGCATAAGCATTTCATTGGTCGAGGAAGATTTAATGGTGCATACTCGGTTTCAACAGAATGATGTAATTTCCATGGTTTTGATTTTGAAAATGAACGCAGACCCTCGCCTTTAGAAAACATATGGTTGAGGTGGAATAACGAAAATGAAATTGGCTAACTGATAGTGAGCAAAGTCTAATGAAAAACTAAAAAATCAATGCACGAATTTATTTAATTTCGGGAAAAGAAAAGGACACACTCAAAAAGAATTCTTATTCCATTGCGGTTCCGCGAAAAATACGCGTGAGTGATTAAGCAAATCCTTCTTGAAAGAGAAAAATCAAGACTCACACAACTTCTCCGAATGATGAGTTTTAGAAACTCATGAAGTAGAGCTGCAGCATGAGGGCTGGTATAAAGGCGAGGTTTGGAGCGCGATTTTTTCTCTTCAAAATATTCAAGAGAGCTAACTTCTCACCAGATTAGAAAGAACAATATTTTTTGCGTCGATGGTGCTCCGGACCTCGTGTGAGGCCTTCTAGGAGCCAATATTGGCACTGTCGGTGAGAGACTTTCGCCTAGAAACCTTTCTTTGCTCAAATTTCAAAGGAGCTATCATGTGCGTAGAACACTCGTAAACAACTGCAGATGTGCTTTCACGAAACAACCCTGCAGCTAAGAGAGGGCGATTGCCCATGACATTTAAGAAGAAAAATAATGAAATAGCTTTGTTTTCATTATGTCAACTCCTGTAAAGGTACAATTGTAATGAAGAAAGTTCTTTCCTGAATATTCGTATAGAGTACAGTATTTTAAGGTGGCCTTTCCGTATGTCAAATACAGCTTTTAAATGATGAGTGAAAGTGAACAGATAGAGGAAAGTCTTTAACTGAATATGTTGTTGTATGAAAATATCTTGTTTCAAAACTTTGGAAATAAATATGTGAGTTAACAAAGAAATGAAAACATAGAAAAGAGGACAAAGCATGATTAAGGATTTTTTAACTTTAATTAAATGGACTCAAACTTTTGCAAAACTATGTGAAATTAAAGACTAATAGACCTCATTACTCTCCTTTCTCATGGCAGAAAAACATAATATGAAAGACAACCTGAGAAACTCTCGATAACTGCATTGTTAACATGTACAAGTCTTTCATGCACTATTTGTGGTTACAGTGTCTGGCACTCAGTGTTTGGAAAATACATGACAATTTCACTCTTCAAACACTTGGTAAACACACTGCACCTACTATGAGTCATGAATGCATATATGTACACAACTCATTAAATTCATCAAAGAATCATCTCGAAGGCTTACTTCCGCACAAGGGGAGGGTAGTCATAAACTGTGTAGGATCTACCAAAGGAGTCGTAATAAACACTCCTACAGCACTCCCTCTCGTTCCAGCTTCATCCTTCCATTCAAGCTTTTTCATGAATGAGTACTGAGAGCTAACGAGTGCACAATATGTCTTCATGTACGTCCACGCAGCCATATCCAATCAATGCGTGTTCTGCATCCATCCGTGTATCCATTCAATCAGTGTGCATCAAACACATATTAGCTCATGTGCATTCAACATATGTAACCTGAGAGCTTATCGAACCCATGGAATAGAACCACGGAAAGAGCACAACACATAATGATAAATACACCATGCTTATGCATCATTTAACGCGTAATGGAAACCACGACAGACGTCATAAATTAAAACAATAACCAAAACGTGTTTCCTCATAGATATCAATGAGAAATAACACATAATAACATGTGCATAAATCGAAACAGCCACTGAATCTGGAGTCATCACTCCACTCGTAGATTTGTGCAGGCAAGATATTTATTTTCATCCCAATCACACGCATTAGTTCCAAGCATGAGTGTGGGATCACATGGGATAAACCAAAACAGAATCAACTCAGGTTTCGGAAGGCTAAACCACCTCAATTCTAAACCATGGTGATTTCACCCAAACCTCGAATCGAGATACGCCCAAAACCAAACAAGCTTGTATGGCTCCGACTTTTCATCTGCATGGCCTGAGAGAGTTTTTCTGTCTACTGACACACCACAAGGTTTCAAGTGAACGATCATCTCCACCTTCGACCCTTGGGAATTTTATCTGAGACCACCTCGGCAAGATCGCGAAAGCTACCCAGCCATCCCAAAGCTTAACAGGAACCCACAACATCATGGACGATCTAGGAAATGGAAAAAGGCAAAGTCAGAAAACACTATCAATTCTTAGGAAAATCTCATTTCCAATGGGACAAGAAACATAAACAATAAACAAATACATGCACCATGCATCAAATCAGCATGCTACAATCACATGCATATGGCGGCTATGCAAATCCAAAGTCGTTTTCGTTTTACTGTGTTATTGTCATAAATTCCTCTATGAAGTCACTTGCTTTCATTGTTTGTCCTTTGCTTGCTTTTATCCTTTCTTGTTCCCTCCCTTGAGTAAAATTTTATTCCTCACAAAAGCTAAGCTGTCGAAAGATAGAAACATGATCAAAAATGCATCTAAAATTTGAGAAACAATCATCGTTGTTTCTCAGCTATGCCTTTTATCATTGATTTTTGGTGTCTATCCTTTCCTTTCCTCTTTTATTTTATTTTTCCTTTATTTTTTCTCTCTCTAATTTACCTTGCTTCTTGTCTCTTAATCTTCCTTTTTATCCTATTTTCCTTTATTCCTTTGAATTCACTTTCCATTTATTACCTGTTTTTACTTTTTCACTGGCCGCCAATTCAAATTTCCATAGCCATTACTTATCCACAAAGTGACACAAATCTGTGTTTCTCATTCAACTGAAATATGTGTCCCCATGAGCCTCGGCCGAGTTTTTTCCTTCTTACATGGAACTATAACTTGCTATTACGTGGAAATTTGAGTTAGCCAGGACTAATAAATTTCTTTCCTGGGGATCCTAAATTGTCATTTAGGATTATGGATTCACCCTACAATATGTTTCCTTATGCCCATAATTCATGCAAAGCAAAACAACAGCATGTAAAGATGCCTAACCATACACGTGGGAGAAAATTGATTTATAAAGATTGGTTGGGTTGTTATTTCGAGAAATTCGGTGCTTTTTCTAAGATTTAGATCTCTCTCTTTGTCGATTTGCGCCTCTTATGTTATTTCACCTTTGATGAGTTGAATGTCTTTCGTTTGGTCAAACGAATTGTAGTTTACCTCTCTTTGGCTCGTAAAATTGACGTGTCATCCCTTTATTTATTCTCTATTGCAATGAATCATCTATGGTTGTTATGTTGTCTCTGCATTTTTTAATGCTTAGTGCTTTAAGTAATGTTTATTTCCTTCACTTGACATCTGAAGCTTGAACTACAGCCTCAAATCCAAGACTAGTTTTTTCATTAGAGACTCTTTGAGCTTTCGAGGAGCTGGGCACGAGCTTTTTAGCGCCTTTTTCCAAATTTCTCATTTAAAGCGAAGCTAGCTAAATCTCTCTCCTTATAAAAAATTATACTTCAGCTATTTTCACATGCTTGATCTTAATGAGCTTTTGATTTAGAGTGTCTTCTGATCTTTTTCCTTCTTCAATTTACAAGTTAGTAGATGTTCTTATCAGCTTTCAACTTTTGGTCCCTTGGTGACAAATCTATTTTTATTTTTCTTCCCGAAACCCTTTGAATCTCTTAAAGCAGCACTAACTAACTCCACCTTCTAGGGTCAAATTTTTTCCCTCTTCTCCATCACGATGAAAGCAACTCACTTTCATATTGTCATGTGGCCATGAGCATAATTTTTGTTGCTTTCATGAGCTACTGGCCCTCATCTAATGATTGCAATATGCACTCCCGAGGAGCTGCGAGGTCTTCGACATGCAAAATTTTATTTTTATTCGTCCTTTTATCCTTTTGTATCTCTGGGTCTCTCTCTCTGATCGGATGTTATTGTTCTTCATTTCTACTGAGCACGCTGAAAGCATAGTGGCCTCATCTGCTGTAGCTAAAGGCACTTGGAAAGGTAGCTTTACCCTTTGGTGTACGTTTATAAGCCTCTCTTCGATCTTCCTCGTCGACTTGGCTTTTCCTCTTCATTGATTCACAACATGAGTCATTATGTTTCATTCCTTGGGATGCTTTTATCTCACTTTGAAAGGTTGCAACTTCCTTTTTTGTGGTAGGCTTTCTATTAAAGAAATTATCATTTCATAGGCAAGAAGAGCGCTTAAGTAGACGGGTCCAAAGTGAGTAGTATCCACGTATGTCATCTCCTCGGTGTTGAAACTTTCAGGATTAAATATCCTAGAGGATAGCCTCCTCAACAATGAACTTCTACCGTCTCTTTTAACTCCTTCATCATGAACCTCTTATCGTATCTCAAAATTTCTACCACTCCTGGTTAGAAATCATTTAAAAATACCTCCTATCATCGTGCATGTTTATTCAAAAGACTCAAGTTTCATTCTAAAAGTTGAAGTTTGGCTTACTTTACCTTGCTATCACCTTTCATAGCAACCACTCATGTTGTCCCAATTAGCTTTTGTGGTAGCATAACTCGACGATCTTGACTATTTCGATCTGTAGGGCCACTGGCCACCACATGTAGCTGTAGGTTTCTGCATTGCATCTAAATTCCATCTTGTGATATCTATTAATTAAGGACTTGAGGATTTTTGTATAGTATTCTTCCATTTCATTCCAGTATAAATCAACACCAAGATTTTGAATACATGTTTTCATCATTGCTTTTCCAAAACACATAGTTTGTTCCATTTGACATGCAGTTTCCCTCTATTGGTGAATGCTCATCAAGTTTTCCATGGTCAATGATATTTTTATGGTTTTTAAATTGGTTATGAATTAGGTCAGGCTCTTTAGTACCAATTGAAAAGCAAATAAGTGAAAAATACTAAGAGGGAGTGAATTATTCTCGTGAGAATTTTGAGCTATCTTTCCAAAGAAAAGGTTACTTTGACATCAATAAATCGCCCAACAACCATTCATATGACGTCACAAGAATCAAAACAAGAAGCATAAATTAAACACGCTCTATTCTGCAGCTTTTTCTTCAAATAATTTCTACGAAGGAAAGCTTCAATTTGTTGTTACAAGAAATTTCTCTAGCTCCAGACCGGAAGAAGCTACTACTCCTAATTTATCACCAGTTAGCTGTGTAGAGGCTAAAACCCTTTATTTATCAACTCATTTCATTTCAAAGCTGAAATTTCTACACGATTTATTTACCTAACCACTCACGTAAGAAGCTACAAATCCATGGAAATGTAAGCTGACATTTGTAACACGACCTCCTTGATTAATCTTTCATTCCATTTTTCAAACCTACAGCAGATAGCCACTTCCTTTCACAAACCAACACATTTCTCACTCATTCACGCATCCTTATCACCAAAAATCACCTTCAACATCCTCTAGATCTTGAGTCAACATGCATGTCGACCAACACCTAATAGCTTAATAACATCAACTCAACTTCAACTATTTTCTTCGTTTCTAGGTCAATTCTACTTATGTAGAATCAAGGTGCGAGTATTATTAGATCTCAAACACTTTGTTTATATTTAGTTCTGTTCATGCACAAATTGTTATTTTAAATTATGTCCCGCCATCGAGTCTCCTGCAGTGTGTTCATGAAGTCTTTAAACTCTCTCTTTTACAGATAAAAACTAGTTAAAGCTGCAAGCACTTTCCTGGATTCTTGGGGAGTTACGAGTATAACGACGCTTTCTAAATTTGGTGAATCATCTAGACTTTTGGCGATTTTCCAAATATCGTCACTAAGTTGTCATACCATACTGCACGGGCTCCTTATCATGCGTGTGATAGACTTAATGTGCACCACTGATTGTAGTGTCCACCAAATTGTAATAAAATGTCACGGCTCCATCTTCTGTTCATTGCAACGACACCTAATGCTTCTTACTATTAGCATGTTACCCACACCTGTGGGTGTGCCCGAGTAAGGAGAGAATCTCCTAGATGGTCCTCGGACAACAACCAGTAGAGCCCTTTCGAGCCACTCGGACGCTCAGCGTGCCTCGTCTCCCCACCATTGAGCTAGCATCCGTGTGGTCCCTCGTCCGTCCGTGGGTCCTATATTTGAAGGTGGGCCTTCTCGACCGAGTAAAAGTGGCTTTTCCATCGTGTAGTAGTGTTTTTGTTTACTTTATCATGGACATTCTTTTTGGCATGTATTGGTGAATTGGCGGCGAGGAAAGAGTGGGCTGGGGTTTGTACTCTTGTCTCCTCTTCCCAATTCTGATGGTTAGCCTTATATCCTATTCTCGTGGGATCTCTCACTACCAGCTGATAGCCTTTGGGTTGGAGCCACATGGAAAAGTTATTGATTTTGCTGTGTGTCTGCATTTCCTTGACTACCAGCATACATCACCATACCTTCACTCGTTTAACTCGTTCATTACTTTTCCCATCTCGGTCCACATTTTTCCATTGGTTCCATAAGAGTTAGGATTCCTCCTTGTCCACACTTTGGGTCGGGCCCGGAATTATGCCTTGAGATGTTGATGCGACTTATAAAAATCTTTATAATTTTTCCACTCTCAATTGGAAATGTACCCTGTAACTCAAAATAAGGTTGGTACATACACATTGCTTGGTATCGAAAAACGCAGTACACGACCGAGGTACCTCATCGTTATGGCCATCACCACGGTTCCTAAGGCTCATGTGCCCTATACATCATTAAAGAGACCCACTTGATTATCCCAGCTAGCGGGTGATCACACCTTAGGTAATCACTTCTGTCCCTCATCCAGAGCCTAGATCCCAAATAAGTTATAAAAAGAAAAATGAATAAAGAGAGAAAAAGGCACATGAACAAGGGTGGAAAAACAAAAAGTCGGAGTACTAGCGCGCCATTGCTTTCTCCCTCGCAATTCATACACCCAGGTAGCTGCAGGCTTCCCTCTCATGCATTCACAACACCCAAAATATGGGATTACCCTTATTGTGGCTAGCGTGTACCATGACATGTCGTTTGGAGCGACGCCTAATGCCCTATTATGTTCCAAATACCTAGCGCAGATTTACATGATACGATGTCAATTGATGGATGTGTCTCTCGGACATGTCACATTTAGAGGTAGAAACTCACTCATGTGGTTATTTCTTTGACCACCTTATTGAACGCCCTGAGGACACTTGTACATTCTGAGCCCACTGTGGAAAGGGCATGCTGCATGAAGTTTCTTTGTAATTTATTATTGTAATTATTTTTTGTGCCAGGAAGGCAATGGGACGCACGGGATCTCATCGGGATGACCGCGTGGAGTCCATCATTTAGGGTTTTGGTCTCCACTACGTCTCAAGCCATGAGAGGGAAGCTAGGCTGGTGGCATCTCTTTAGGGTGGGCGTTGGAAAGTAGCGGGCATCCACCAGTAGAGAAAGAGCACGTACCACATGTGGATCTCACTACCATTGGATTTGCATCCATATCCACCATGCCCAAATAAAGCTTCACACTTGCACCATACACTTGAAGATGTTTCCAGAGCACTACAAATGAGTGGTGTCCTACCATGAGGAGACAAAGGGAAGGGATGTGGCATCATTCTATCTAGCGATAGTAGACATGCATTATCAATCCACTTGGAGACCCATGAGGATGCTGTCATTGTGCCCCCACACCAGCTTGGGGACACTTAGAAGATCGATTTGAGTTTTGTGGGCATCGAGCACTTGATCGTCTACTTCTTTTGGAGCCTATTCTATCACCTTGCAAAGCCATTTGGACTCCTTCTGGGTCTTTTCAGTGTCGTAATGACTCATTGTGTACACTTTACTTTTTTCCCTTTTGAGGAAGCTTTATCTTTGTTTGTATTGAGATGGGGCTATCTTGGTGGGTTTGTCGCCAAGTTTTTGTTATTGCTGCATTATTTTATTATTGACGGTGAATTATTAGTAATAGGTTATTAGAACCCCCTTATGGATTGTATAAATAGATGAGGGCTCATTCATTTTCTCCATCACATTTTTGGATTAGACTATCTCTTCTCATGTAGAAATCGGCTAGCCTCTCGATGGATGAATTGGAGATCTAATAATGCATTTTGATGTTTTAGAAAATCTTGATTTTCTTTGCCTTGGAGCTTTGAGTTGTTTGCATCTTGATGACATTGGGACACTCGCTACTTTGTGATTACCTTTTCATGCTTATTTGCAAATTTTTCTCACAAACGTGTCTATGGACATCTTCGCTCATGAAGTTGTGGTCGACTTACTCTTGTCTTAAGCTGGGAAATAGTCAAATGGCTTGTATTTGTGAGGATTTTTCATTGTTGATTGTTTTGAAGTATGGTAAGAACTATTGACTAAAGGTACATGAATTTTCATGATTTTCCTCGATAATTCATCATTTGCACTATGGGTAAGCACAAATTTTCCTTTGTAACACCTAGGATGTTGCTTAGGTCAGCTAGCGACAGCTGCGATACTCCCTTTGTTGGAATTAAGCCTGTCTCAAACATTGGATTTCATTTGACTCCATTCTCCCACTAATAGGCATAGCCTGGTGTAGTATGGTGATCACGAAGGAATATTGCCTACGCTCCACCTCCTCTTTCTGAGTGAGCTTCGTGTTGGGTTCTTGACCAGTGCCCACTTTTTGGAGATCAATCTTTATGAGTGGATTTCCACATGTCGCAAGCCTCCGATCCTGAAACATAATTGTTCTCCTAGGTTCCATTGCAGGTTGGTGCCTTCATTTCTGATCATGCGCATTTTGAGTCCAAAGAGAAAATTAGCGTTGATCCTATTCTCCACTCTCAGTCGGTCAGAGTCACCTCTATTGTTGATCGACTCCACGCCACTTAACCTAGTTTGGGTCCGCTTGGTTTCTTTGTGCCCTGTGACTTTGTGACCTCAAACTCCATAAGGATTTACCTGAAAGCCATTTCTCCAAGGTTAGCGCATGCGGATACAACTCGATTTCAAGTATTAGTCAGCAAAACTAGGTCTAAGCATCTCTCGCGTCCACTTCTAAGAGAGCCATCTGTCTGGATTTTCCCGATCAATAAAGCCATTACATGAGGTTATGTGATAGGAGCTCTCAGTAGAAACTACTCCACCTCCTATCAGCTTAGATATGCCTCCATCCTCGTGGTCTCTCATGCATCGGCTCCTCCCATCGATGAAAAGTCTACAAAGGCATGGGAGGCTTTCGCTACGCAAGTGATGCGCTGCCACTTCGTTTTCCACTTGGCGTAGTAGCGATTGCTCAGGTGATCCGCCTACGGATCGTTGATTCGAGTGCGACAACACAGCTACGAGGCTTACGTCATGACTATAAAACGGCACTATGGCCGAGGTCGTTTTACACTGCAAAAACCTCACAGACAACCGACCTGGTTGCGCACTACATTCTAAGCCTCGAGGCTTTAAAGTGCGATCATCAAACATATTTTCATGGTCACCTCAGCGCGTAGAACAGGTCCTTGAGTGCTCATGCCGTCATACACTAAGAACCATCAGCTGTGGTGCCATTTCTCTCTCTCACGCTTTATCTCCCCAGAGAAATAATACTGTGCACCTTTTTGGAAACCTTCTAGGGTCATTCCTCTAGGTGATAACTGCTCATAGTGGGAGCCACACTTGCCTATGTGCGAACTTTCTGCCTGATCCCTCGATTTCCTGACGCAAGCACCTTATCATGCCACCACGAAACCGTGCTGCTGTCACAGCAAAAATGACACGTGGTGCTCATCCATGAAATCCTTTGGGTGCACAGACTTCAGGGACCGAGGTGTTAGGCTGTATGGGGCATTCAACACACACACATGTACTCAACAATAAACTCACCACGTAGAGGTTGGTGTCGCGTGCTATAGTTCTTGCCTTTCGCTTTACAGAAAGTTACCATGTCACTTTCATGCTGGGAGTGGTTCCACATGTCACCCTGTTTTTGGCAGCTGATGGCTTCACCCAAAATGCCATGTTGCCGTGCCACATGGTCGTCATCCTTTCATTGAGCCAGGTCATGTTGACACAGTGTCATAAAATCCACTACGCCTCCGTCAGTTGCTCCACCATTCTCGTCCACGTTCTCTCATTCAATGATAGCGTAAGTTTCTATTTCATCGTGCCGATCTGACAGCACGTCATCTCTGGAGGTCAGTTTGCACCTCAGCTCTTTGGAGAACTCTGCGGGAAAAGAATTCACCTTGGGATAGATGCTGTCCTAACGTAAAGGGGCTTTTCTGCCTCCAGCATTGTGCTCTTCTACTACAGTTGGGCCACCATACCACATGTTTACCACTACTCATCTGAGCTCCTCTATCCTCACATATGCTCACTCCTTCCTTTGAAAAACTCAGGGAGTAACCTTGAGATGATGGCTGACAGGAATCCTTCAGTTGAATAACTTCTTCTACAGCAATAAAAAATCGCTCTCACTGTAATGCTCACCACGGTCCATCATAATGATGGAATTGTGATGCCTTTCATAGAGCTTGTGTTCTTCTTTGGCAAAATGGAGGTTCCTACTTTGAATAAGTGATCGCCAATCACACAATGCTGACGAAACAGTTTGGGGAAATACAAATCTGGCCATCTGAGCCCTACTATTGTAATCAGTGCAGGACCTTGCATACAATCATTCACGATGTGTGTGGTGCATTATTTTTCCAAGGAAAATGAATGCTATTTAACCATCATTCACTTCCTGACATACCCGTCCATCCTTTGCGATACCACCACTTTTTGGAGTGCGCTAACCATGTGCTAACCACTTACAATCTCATGAATAGTTATGAAACTCATGAAAATTTTGACTGTAACCTTTACTCGTGAGTCTGTATTGATATAGAGTCTTTTTTTGGCCTTCAATATAATGTTGAACATCTCTGAATCTCTGTCCATCTAAGCAACTTCCAAGATCCCTCTATTTTGACCTTCTCGAAGGTTACTGGTTCCAAAGTTATTTATCTGCAAATCAATTGTTGCTGGCACCTATGTTTTCCTTTCTCCATCTGCTAAAACGTATCCAAACACTCTCCATAGCTTCCTTCAATTGTACCTTTATGCTTTCATGATGATATTCTCTCGATTCTTCGCCACTTCTTGTTGACACCTATAAAGTGTTCTTTTAGTTTCTCTCAACTCATGTTTCCATTGTCTTTCATGTACTGCCTTTCTACTTTTGTTTAGTCGACCTTTACGTGTCTTCGTGTATTGTCATAAAATATTGGCGACGGTGAATAGTGATCTGTAACAGGTGTGGGTGCATCATGTATGCGCATAAGCCTTCCTTTTTCTTTAATTTTGGCTGCTTAGGTTAGTTTTGTGTATGTTGTTTTAGGATTTTTGTGTTTTATCTTGAATGTCTAAAATAGAGCTGGAGAAATCTGAGACAAACTGAATCAAGGAAATTACAAGGTCAAACTTAACTTAAACAAATGCTGAAGTGATGAAATTCTACTTTTGGTTTTCAAAGATGAACAATTGATTAAATCATAGAGCAAGAAATGAAAAGAAACTTTCAATGCTTTGTATGTTTTAGAGATTTTATATAAATGAAATTTCAAAAGCAAGAGGCGTAACTCACACCCAGAGAAGAATTCTCGTAACGTTTTTGAAAATTAAACCTTTAAGAAGGAAGAAAAGCTGAAATGTTTAAGAAGGAAATTGACCTACATTACTCTCAAAAGTAAAATATTTTCTGACTGACCTGAAAGAATGGAAATCTACAAGAAGGAAAGAAAAGGAAATGTTAATTTTACTCTAGGAAAAGAAATTGATTTACAAATTAATTTTAATGAAATGAATGAAATATAAAATCTAAAAGAAGGAAGAAAAGGAAATGTTAATTAAATAATCTAATTTTCATAAAAATAAATCAAACTCTAGATGGTTAAAATTTGAGCTATGTTAGTTTTATTCTAGGCCAGCAAAACATCTATGGAAAACATCTAATTAAACTTATTATTCATTTAAAACAAACAATTGTTCTAAATCTGATTGAATTCTACTAATCTTTGAATAATGTTCTAACTATCAATAGAATGAAAATAAAACCATATCCTATTTTACCAATTTAAATCACTAATTCTATGAAAACAGAGCATTTGATCTACTTTAAGAAGAATCAAAGTACAATTCGAATCTAACTATGTCCTAGTTTTAAATCTAAGAATGATTGTAATATAATTTTAATCTAATTCTATTCTACATTCCATGGAACGAAAGCATAAAATCTATTGCTATGAAATTAAACTATTGTGCTAATTGAAATCAAATTTAACTAAGGCAAGGAAGAAATGACAGAGTATCTATTGTGCAAAACAACATGTTTGATCTTAAAGCCCATTGTTGTTGTGTAATCAAATGCACGAATCTATTCAATTGGAAGATGAAAAAGTCACATTCATGAGATTATTCAGGTGAGCATAAGTTCTAATAGTCAACAAGTAATTTAGAAAGCATTTAAAAACTAATTGACATGAAATTAAAATACAAAACAGTGAGTAATTAAACTATGAATCGATGAGAATCTAACTATGAAATAACGAGGATTTTAAACTATTAATTGGTGATAAATTAACTATGACTCAACAGGAAATTAAGCTATGAAATTGACAATAAAATGAACTATAAAGCAACTATAAAAACCTCCTTTCCATGCATGGGACCTCTGCAAAAGAGCACGTGTGAAATATACTTAGATTATCTGCGCATCAATGATCTGGAATTGTTCTTCTTTATTAGAAAAACATAGTATAAAAGCGTATCAAAATATTATCACAAAATTAAGCTTATTCCATGTTTCAACAGACTGATATTTATGCAGGTTTTTAATTTAACTGTCTGAGACAATTCTGCCTATGGAAAGCAAAATGAAACTAAGACTAGAAGTCTATTTACAAGCAAGTCTTCATGGCTTTCTCTCGATTTGCTACGTAAGAGAAAATCGAGAGTCTTCGTCTGCTGATCTCGTTCCTTGAATGATATTTGACCATGAGTGTAGGCATGGTTCCTTCTTGAATTCAAACAGGTAAGTAGGATACGATCCATGTGTGTACCATTTCAAATATGCCCATTATGACTCGCTTCTTCATTTACTTCTCGAAACTTGTCAAACAATAACATTGGCTGCAGAAACAAAAGTTAGCTACAGAATTGCATGAATTCTGTAGCTAATTATAGAAATTATCTAAATAAAAAGAAACATTATAATATAACATAGAGATCATGTAAATTCCTTCTCAGATGTAAAATATGTCAATTATCACTGATTGAGTTTATGGATTCGTGAAAAAGGAAGAAGAAATGGTGGAAAAGGATGTCAAATTAGGAACAATTTTTAGGTTCAACATACTGCCAATAAGAGACCATTGCATGTCCTCATACAATTTCCAAAATTGTGAGTCTTCACCTTCTACTACATTTGTTCTGATACCTCTGCTAGTACATCCAACTTCCTCTTCTTTATTTTCCTTTAAGTGATTTCCATTCTTGGTTTCTTCATGAGGAGTTTGTACTTCAAGCTGATGACTTTCCTGTTCAGAAAGCTATTCCTTTTCTTCAGTTTCTTGTTCTTTTTATACCATAGCCCCAAATGTAAAATATTATTGTCACTTATGACCTTTTCTAAGTGATTATGTTCCTTCATAGATTCATTTTCTTGCTTGATGTGCTTGCTCAGTATCTCTAGTTCATAGATTTATTGCTTCAAGGTGTTCACTAGAGGTTATTGTGGACTGATAGGTTAATCTTCAACACTTGGATTTTCTTCTGCATGTCTCTTCTCCAAGGAATTAATGTAGTCATAAATCTCCTGTTGTTCTAGGTCAATTTCTGGGGTCCTTCTGTTTGGACTATGTATAGGACTGTGTATAGGAGAGGCAGTAATGGGCGATGGTACTTGAGGCTCTTCATCTAAATTAACGAACTCTGATTCCTGTGGAGATGTATTCTTCAAGGGTTTATAAAGTGTGGAGCTTTTCCTTAGCTGCGGAGGACTTAATATTTATGAGTTTGTAGCTTTTCCCTTTTCCTTTAAATTACCTCTCTTTTTGACTCCACTCTGTTTCTTATTATTATGTAATTCTGCAATGGTGAGTTCTTCTTCTTATTGCTGTTGTTGAGGTGAGGACTTGTCTTCAATGCAAGTATCAGATTTTATCCTCCTACTTCTTTTGGTTTTTTCATTCTTAGATTGTTCTAGTGCTTCTTCTTGAAAATGATTCCTGACTAGGAAACTTTCCCAGGAGTCTCCTATACTCTTTAAATGACATTCAATGAGTATCTTTATTAGTCCATGATGATACATGGTATTGTCTATAAATTGGACTCTTTTCTGCACATTTGCTGACATTTTCCTTAAGCTGTTCAATCAGAAGTATGGGAGGTTTATTTCTCCATCCTCTAGGAAATTCATTAACAGTATGGCATGGTAGAAAAACATACAACCAAATCTACCCTCGCAAGTAACAAATTTTTGTATAATTAAGAACATGTTCCTCCATTTGTTTTTGAGTTCCATATTAGGAATTCCCTTGTTAAAAATGGTAGTGTTCATACCTGGATTCTTCAGAAAAATCTTCCATTCTTTGCCATGAATTTCCTTGTCCTTGAACCATCTTTCACCAGTTTTAGAAATTTATGTGGCTTCTGCTATGAAGGCCTCTGTCACTGAAAAAATTATGTCCCCAATTTTTACCTCTGTCCCGTCAAAGGCTCTTGCAAAGGACTTGGTGACCTCCTTGTGGAACCCATCGAACTTCTCTATGAACTGGATCCATCATACCTTCTGTAGCATTTCCTTCATCTGTGGATAACCTTCCATGAGTTTTTATCCCATAGGCTCAGTTCTTACTATTAGACCCATGTCTCTTTCGTAAGAAGTTTCACCTTTAGAATTTTTCCTCTTCGACCAGGTGGATTGAGGGTTTGGCTTTGAGTTAAGGGCGTCGAAAGGAGATTGTAGATACATGTAGGTAAAATAGATATTCTGGCGAGGGTTTAGGAACATGAATAAGGGGGTTACAAAATGAGATATGAACGCTAATCATTAATGAATGAAATCGGTCTTCATCATTATGGGATATGATACGGATGAGGTGGTTGAATTATGGAATTGTGGTGTGAATCTGAGTACAATCAGTTTTAATGCTAAGAAATTGAGGTGGCAACAAATGATCATCTAAATTATATATACTAATGTTTTTGGAACTTATTATTTAAACAAATTTTGTAATATACCTTGGAACTAAGACTTTTTTGATCTTGTTTTTGTGTCGATTCCTTAGTTGTCTTTTGAGCATGATCTTCAATGGAGTCTTCTATCGCTTATGTTTAGTATGTCCTGCTTCAATAGGTTGCAAAGTGTAGCAGAGCTGCAGAATGTGATGACAACTACAAATGCTTCTGAGAGCTGCAAAAATGTAGCAATTGTGTAGCTTCTTCTTTTATTACTTAAGAAAAAGAAAAGGAACAAAGAATTTGGGAATTTTTGAGAATGGGATAAAATATAAGATGCTAGAGATGACTCTGATTTTTATCTTGTATTTTTTGTATAAGGATTCAGACCATTGATTGGTTTTCATAATTATACACTTATTATTATTATTATTATTTTAATAATATATATATATATATATATATTTTTTTTTTTCCCTATTTTTTTCTATTTTTTTTTTAGATATAAAAGTAAAAAAAAGACTAAGTTCGGGAAGAAGAAGGATTATTCTTCACCAAATTCATATTAGCGTTGTCTTGAAATTTTTTGATAAATTCCTCCTTTGTAATTGGTTTATGATAGACCTTTAGTCGATGTCCATTCACAAGAAGAGGCACCTTTTCTTCATCAATTGTCCTTATTTTGACTGCCCCAATGTCAAATACTTTTTCGATCTCATAAGGCCCAAGCCAATGAGTCTGAAATTTTCTTTGGAAGTCTTTGAACTTTGAGTCGAACAAAAGTTCCAAATATTCGGCTTGAAATTTTCTTTCTTTTATGTAATTATCATGCCATTTGGACCTTTGTTGCTGAACTAGGTTGGTTCTTTGAACTGCATCTTGCTTGATCTCATCAAGCTCATTAAGTTGCTCCATTCTATGCTTTTGGGCTTTTTATAAATCAAGTCCCAATTTGACTGTTGTCTTGAAGGTTTTGATCTGGAATTCTATTGGAAACAAGACTTGCTTCACATAAACAAGTTCATAGGGAGTATGTCCTGTTGTATTCCTCCATGTAGTTCGGTAGGTCCATAAGGCTTCGGGAATCCTATCTTCCCAATCCTTCCTATGTAGATAGATAGTCTTTGTGAGGATTGATTTGATCACTTTATTAGTGGAATCCACTTATCCATTTTCTTGTGGATGGTATGGAGTAGAATTTCTATGTTTGATCTTATATTCCTCTATAGTCCTCTGCACCATCCTGGATGTAAATTGAGATCTCTAATCTGTCAAAATTTCCCTTGGGACACCAAAATGAGTGAAAATATCCTCAAAGATAAATGAAATTACTGCATTTTCATTAGAAAATTAAAGTGCTTTAGCCTCTACCCATTTAGTGACATAATCAGTGCAATCCAGAATGTACCTCTTTTGTTTTGATGTTGGATTGATTTATCCAGTAAAAATCCAGGGCCCATTTCTCAAAGGGTTTGATGAGTACTTGAGGTTGTAAGGGCATTTCATCTGTAGGAACAAGTTTCCCCATTCTCTAACAATTGTCACACTTTTTGACATACTCCTTGACATCTTTAAATATGGATGGCCAATAATATCCTAGATGAAGGATTTTATAGGTAGTCCTCTTATTAGCAAAGTGTCCACCACAAGGTTCATCGTGGCATGTCTTCAGAATTTTAGGTATTTCATCTTCTCAGACACTTCTTTTGATGATGAGATCTGGGCCTTTTTTATGCAATTCATCATTAACCCATGAGTATAATGCACTTGTTTGAATTATTTTTCTCTTTTCTCTAGGAAAAAAGTATGATGGTAATTTTCCTGTAGCTAAGTAGTTAGCAATGTCTGAAAACCATGGAGATTTAGTAGATATTGCAAAGAGATATTCATCAGGAAAATTATCCTCTACTGGAGTATCATTATTTTTGTTTTGAATTCTAGGCAAGAAATCAACAACTATGTTTTTTTTCCCAGGTCGGTCTAGAATGGTGATGTTAAATTATTACAGGAGTAATAACCATCTTGTGATTATGCCATTAGTGATATATTTATTCATTAAATACCTAATTGCATAATGATTTGTGTGAATAAAGGTTTCATAGCCGATGATGTAGTGTCTAAACTTGTTAATAGCATGGACAACAACTAGGAACTCGTTTTTTAGTAACAGTGTAATTTAGCTTAGCAGGAGTCAAATTTTTTCTTGTGTAATAGATGGCACAGGGGATAAAATATTTTTGTCCTAATACAAATCCCAGAGCCATGTCTGAAGAATTTGTTGAAATATGAATAGGTATTTTACAATTTGGTCCTCTTAAGATGGGTGCTTCAGATATTTTTGTTTTGAAAGTTTCAAATGTCAATTGGCGATCACAATTCCATCTAAATTCACAATATTTGGTAAGAAATTTGAAGAGTGGGGATGTAATTTTTGTGAAGTTTTCTATAAATCTTCTATAGTACCCTGTAGAACCTAGAAAACTTCTAACATCCTTTTGAAAATTTGGAATTTATAATTTGGAGATGAATTCAACTTTGGGTGAGTCCACTTTAATTCCAATCCCTTAAATGTGATGTCCTAAGACAATTCCTTCAGTAAACATCATAAAACAATTTTCATGACTTAGTGAAAGATTTGATTCTTTACATCTTTTAAGAACCTTTTCAAAATTTTGAAGAGCCCCTTTAAAATAATTTCCATAAACTATAAAATCATTCATATATACTTCCACACAATCATGTATTAGATCAAAGAAAATTCCTAATACTGCTCTTTGGAATGTTGTTGGTTCATTGCACAATCCAAAAGGAAGTACTCGGTAAGCACAGGTTCCCCATGGACAGATGAATGTGGTTTTGTCTTGGTCTTCAGGTGCTACTTGAATTTGATTGTAACCACTAAAACCATCCAAGAATGAGAAATAATTCTTACCTGCTAATGTATCCAATACTTGATCTATGAAAGGAAATGGAAAATGATCTTTTAGAGTAGCCTTATTCAATTCTCGGTAATCAATTAATAACCTCAATTTACCATTATTTTTAGATACAAACACAAAAGGAGAAACCCACTAACTGTCTGAAATTGGATAAATGAAATTTACATTCAACAATTTCTGCAATTCTTTTTTCACAATTTCCCTAATATTTGGATTCATCCTCCTTTGAGGCTGTCTAATAGGCCTATAGTTTTCCTCAAAGTGGATACGATGTATGAAAGTCTGAGGATTAATTTCCTTCATGTCAATGTACTCCCATGCATATGGAGAATAATGTTTTTGCAATGTTTTGATTAACTCTTCTTGTTGGAATTTATCCAAGTTTTTGTTTACGTTTAAATATTTACTTGGAAATATTTCGACTACGGGGTTACCAAATTCTTCCATAGAATATAAAGACATATGTCTGGATGACAAGTATTCAATATTGCATTGTTCTTGAAAATTATGATCATCTTCACATTCTGAAGATGTTTCAAAATTTTCTATTGAATTTAAAATTTGACTTTCTTCACTAATATGAGAAATAGTAAAGAGATGTTGCATATCATTGTCATCATCCATCCATTCTTCATTTTCTATTTTTGTGATTTTTTTTTCTGGAGGATATAGAGTGAATTTATTTGTTGAATTACCATCAGAAATAAACATATCACCAGATCTACAACTAATGAAAGAATCAGTTGTAGCTAACCAAGGTCTTCCTAAAATTAATGGATATCCCCCTAGGTTATTATTGGTAAGATCATGAAGTCAACTGGATATTCCCAAGGGTCTAAGGACACATATACGTCTTCTAATACACCATATGGTTTGATTACTGATATGTCTTCTAATTGCAGTAATGTTGGTGTATATTGAAGATTTGGAAGCCTAAGTTGTTCCATGGTTTGTTCGCTCATGATGTTTATGGCTGCTCCTAAGTCAATCAATGTATTGGGAATCTCAATACCATTGATATGTGATTTTACAAATGGACTTCATGGGTCCAAATATTTTTTGTATGGCTATTTTTCCCATCATAATGTCTGTAATTTTTCCTACTATTTGAATCCTTTTTACTTCTTTTGTGTTTCTTCCTAATTTTTTTATGCTCAACTCTCTTATTGTTTTAGCTAGGATAGGAATCTCTTTAATGGCTAGTAACAAAGGGATTTTGATAATACATTTTTCAATTCATCTAGAAAATCATAGTTAGGTGATAAAATTTGTTTTTCTATCCTTCTATCGATTTGTAATCTTTCAGGAAAAGGACGGTTAGAAATAGATACCGAAGGTTGCTCTATGATAGGAGTTGAGTTTATTAGATTTTCTTGTTTTTGATTTTCAGAATTTTTATTTTGTTGAAGGAATGTCCCTTCTCCATAATTTTTATTTTGCTGTAGAGAAATTTCTTCATCAAGATCATATTTTTCTTGAATAACAACATAAGGCTTTTTCCTTTCTAATATCCTACCAGATCTAAGTTGGACATTGTTAAGACCTAGTGGAGTAATCATATAGGCTGGAAATTTTTGTCCTTCTATGTTATAAGCAGTTTGAGCATTTTTGTTATTTGGGTTTGATAATGGCTGGGCAAGTAGTTGATTTGGTCTTTATGGAAATGGTAATGAAAGTTGTGGGTTATGATTTTGGAATTGGGGTTGTTGATTATGTTACGGAAAATGTTGGGGAGGATAGTTTGGATAGGATTTTGGATACTAGTTATACTGAGAGTATCTTCCATAAGGATTTTTCATCCCTTGTGTCCAAGGTTGAGGCTGGGACAAAGGTTTTTGCATTGATAAATTATAATTGTTTGGTGGGGGCTGATTATACATTTGATTATTAAAACATTGAGTTTGTGGTCCTTGCCATCGTCTTCTAGAGACAAAATAAAGAGGTTCTACTAGATGTGGAGCTACTTCACCTTGGAAAGAAGCCTTAAGACCTGGTATAGAGGGACATATTTTTGTTTCATGGTTTTTTTCACAAATAACACGTCTCTATGAATTTTACATTAATAGGACATTCTATTAAAGTATGTTTCTTTCTAAATTTAGGACAGAAAATAGTTAAGGCATCAGTTTCAGCTTACTCCTTGTTTTGTGATTTCAGGGTGTCTATTTGTTCACTAAGACTCCCTAAGATTTTTTTTTAAATTCATCAAGCATATTTCCAATTTATGCCCTACTTATTTTTCCAGTTGCAGATTTATTCACTCTAGAGAGAATGGGATCTCTTATATTTTTCCCAAATTTTGACTTTCCTCTCGAAATATGAATGCATAATTCAGTGATTTCAGGAAATGGTAGTTGAGAGATATCTCCCTTTCCCATCATGTTAATAATATCTATCCATTCATCTCTGATGGCTTTCAACAAGAGATATTTTAAATTATATTGATCTAAGTTTTCCATTTTATCTATTTTTAAATTGTAACTGAATCTCTCAATTAAGTCTTCCAAGTTTTCATCCTCTTTTTGCATCATTTTAAATACTTCAGCCTTCCTATTAATAGGTGTGCAACAATCTATACATCTTTGTAAAAATGCACTTTTCATCTCATCCCATGTCCTAATAGATTGTGTTATCAAACCCATGAACCATTTTAAAGCTGCATCCTTGAGTGTTGCAGGAAATAGCTTCAATTTTTTATAGTCTTGTAAGTAGTCATATGATCTACATAAAACCAAAAATTAAAAAAAATGCTTCAGGATCTTCACTCCTTAATCCATGGAAATTGGGAAGGATGGAAGGTGAAATATTTTTCATCGTGGAATTTGTATCCTCATCAACTATAGGAAATCCACCAGAGTTATGGTATCCTCTTCCTCTACCTCTTCCTCCACCTCTTCTTCCTCCTCCTATTCTTAAGGCATCTCCATTCAAAAATTCTCCTTCTCCTTCTCCTTCTCCTTCTCCTGCCATTGTAGATTCCTCAGAACTAATGTAAGGTTCTAACTGTAAAGTTATTTTTCCTTGAGATATTTCTTTAAAGTACCACTAATTAGGTTTTTCCAAAGAGGCTATGTTTCGATCATACCCTTTTTCCATGCTTGAAGGGTTGTTTTGAAGATCTTTATTTCTATGATCAATGATGTTTAGGATTTCCCTCTTCTTTGATTAAAGTTATATGTTTAACTTAAATGTTTTCTAACCTTGAAGGTGAAATCACTAGAAGTTAAATAAGTTTCTTGCCTTTTATATTTCATTGGATTGTTTGTCTTAAATGATTATTTGCTTGAGTTGAATTAAAGAGTTATTGGTTTTCCCTGTCTTATGATTACTTATTCATGCTAAATAGTGTTGAAGGCCCTTCTTGTTAAAGTATTTGATAAAAGATTATTAATTTCCCTTTGCCCTACTTTGTTCACAAACTTGATGTTCATTTCATCTCACACAAACCTTGAAAATCCAGTTTGAACATGCTAGATTTTCCCTGTGATGCACCCTCATTCATTGTTGAACTTTCCAAGACTTTTTATTGACTCCATATCCCAATGAATTGAATATTTACTCACTCTATCTATTCTACTTGATCATCTACCCAACCAAAATACACAAACAAACCCTAAACTTAACAACTAGCCTAAAATCAAACACTAAAAGAAAACAAGTTCACATCCTTTGCACAAAAAAGAGAGAGCCCTCTCTGAGTCTGGGAAGGCTAGGTCCTAGGACTCCAAAGACTCGTCTGATGTTACCCTGTGCATTTTTTCTCACCAATCTAACAAATCATGGGACCCTAACATAATGGCGATCACGGTGGGACCTTCTGAGTAAATGATATCTTATACATCCTTAACACCTCAGAAAACCCACAAAATTCATTAGATTGGCATTTAGTTGTTGATGGTGGAAAAAAGGTACATCCTTAAAATAGTAAACATCATCCACCTGGTCACTCCACTGATCTTCAGTAGCCCTATTGACCCCACTAGTTCTCAAAGACTCCCCTAGGAATGCATTAATCAATCCTAGTATTGTTGATGGTGGACAGAAAAGTTGAAACCCTCCACTTGGCGACTCCACAATTCTCAATAGAATTAAAGACTCCACTGGTAGAAGAATCTAGACTGGTTGAAAATATGCAGTGACCCTTTTTTATTAAACAAACATAGATCCAAGAATATAACGAAGATGTGCCCCAATGTGTAGAGATCATATCCCTGGATTCCCACACAAAATTCCTCAAATAAATTCGATAAAAAAACTACCTATATTTCAAGATAAAAAATTATATGACCCCTCATTACATCTCATCAAATTTCATATACATGTATGGAGGTTAAAAGTTGAATGGCACAAGGACTGCCTCATGAAAATGTTTATGGAAACATTAGAGGGTAAGGCAAGGGAATGGTATGAAGGCTTGGACCCTGGCATCTTGTTTTCTTTGAAGGATTTCCAAAAGGTATTTTATGAACATTATAAAGAATATTGTTCATCTCTATAATTAGCTGAGAATTTCTTTGATCAATCCGAAGACCTCATACAATACCTTGTGAACATTGATGAATATTTAGGAAATTGGCACCCTAAAGATCTATTAGAAGAAATTCATGCATTTCATACTCAAGATAACTATCATGACATCCAAGAAGAGTTGATTGAGGATGAAATCCATTAAGAAGTAGGAGAAAATCCACAGGCTCTCTCTAAAGACACAATCGATGATTCATCACCCCTACTAGATGAGGCTCAAGAAGACATTAAGCCTCAAAATTAGTCTTCACTAGAGAAAGAGAACTGCTGTAGTCCTATCCAAAGAAAGAGAAAATGCCTCCTCCTTTAACTAAAGAGGAAATAAATCAGATGCTAAACATGCAGCCAACCTCTAAACCTTCACGTGAACAAAAAATTTCTGTTCATTCTCTTACTAATCCCATCTACCATAAATCAGAAAGTGAACTTATAGATCAATTCAAAGAAAAACAATTTGATAATACAATTTTCTTGATTGGTAACACTACTTATTTTGATGATTTTCCAAATTTTGATCAGTATGATGACAGTCATGTGCTCCAAACAAAATCTAACCTTGTAGAGCCATTAGTAGTTGGTTTGTGGGAGGAAGACCTATTTCATCGACTTGGAAACAATAGCCAGCCAATACATACCATCTGTGACACTGATGAGGAAAGCCTTGAAAGTTTAGAAGTAAGTGAGGGATCTCTGACTCTTTGCTTTACTTCATTTCAGTCCATCGGAAATAATTTTCATGTGATTGGAAATCAACAGCCTTTTTGGTTTTATGTTGAGGTTGAGGAAGATAGTGAACTTCTTGAGAAAGTTGCCAGTAAGAAGCCTTTTCCTAACATATTTGAGGAAATCCTTGATAACATAGATTCCTTCTCAGCTCCAGATTTGAAACCATCAAGTTCCCTTGAATTTCAGATTGCAGATGAAGGCTTAGAAATGGATAATCACAAGAGAGTTTCTATACTGCCTCCTCAAGAATATTTGTTGCCAAAAAATACTCCTGCTCATCAACATGATAACCTTCACACATAATTAAGCCCACTCAATCATAACATATCAAGTGTGCTAGAGGACAAAATTTCAATATATGATGAGACTGACAGTGCAGATGATCATGAGGAAGAGGAGGAGTTTATTTCCCAAAATAGTCCCAAGCTTATCCAAGTGGAGGAAGAAGCAGTCCTGGATCAAGCTTATTTTCCAAATCCTCACATTCAAATATTGTTTCAAGATCCCTTTGCCGATTTGTTAGAGACATTTTAAGAGGGATTAAAATATGTTAGGAGTAGTTTGATGCAAGGTTTAAAGAAAATTTTAGGCAACATTGTTCAAAAGCAAGATGGGAGTGGCCCTTCTGTTTGTCCAGCATACTCAAGGAGTTGAACAAATATCAATTATGGAATCATCTACTTGATTGGTTGTATTGGAAAAGAGATTTCACCAGCTGAATTTATGCCTTCAAGTTATATTAGGATAGATAGGCATGAAAATAAGCTCAGCCCTATGAGCATTTTTCTAGCTTTAGTTTCAATTTGTTTTGACAAAAACAAAAACACAAAACAGGAAAAAGAAGAAAAAGAGGGCAGATGAAAAGAAGAGGTACAACCCCCATACCAAAAAAGAGTACTTCTGAAAGTGTGCAAGTCTAAATTCCACTACTTGTTGAGGAAAAAGAGTCTTGTTTAGTCATCTAGCCTAATCATGGTTGAACATGTTTTGAATTTCTACTGATAGGTTAGTGAAAGAAGACTTGTTAAATCATTTAAGCTTGACTTGTCAGTAGGATAGATTAGGGAGAAAAGATGCTGGTTCTCAATGATCAAATTTTAACTAAAGAGAAAAAGAGGGACGCCTAACAATTTCTAAATCTCAGCCCTTATGTTTTCTAGTTTTGGATTGTACAAAATAATGTCTATGTGTAGCTTGTCCCAATGCCACAGCCCATGGTAAATCATATTGTTCAATCCTAGTTTGATCGTAGTTTCAATTTCATGTCAATAGATTAGAGAATAGAGTCTGTCAAACAACTTAATCTTGACAGATGATTAGAATAGGTAGAGAATAAAAGAGTTCATTAACCTAATTTGAACTCTTGGAAGTGATAAGGGTACAAGTTGGTAGTTTTTCACGCTTTCAAAATAAAATAATGTTAAGGGTTTGCCAATTCAAGTGCACCCAAGGAAGAAAAAATGTTAGGCAAAGTAGGATGGGTAGGTAGAAATGAGGTTGAAGCAATCATGTCCTTTTAGATTCTTAAGATCATAGCTTCAAGAGAAACATCAACAAATGAAAGAAGAGAGATTTTCCCGATGGATAAGGCACTGGTCTTCAAAACTCAGAGATTTGATATTTGAAATTCTGGACACCTCCTGAAAAGGAGCTACCCTCCCCAAGTGGAGCCACTGTAAGTCATCAGTAATTTTTGCTATTTGTAGATGACTAAATTTTGGTCCTAGATTTCTAAAAACAAGATTCATGAATATTGTGAGTTTTGGAAATCTCATTGCTTTCATTATCCTTAAAACAAAATTTTCACTATTTTACTACTTTTCCATTCCCTGGTTAGATTGCCACTCCTAAAAGACCGCTCATGGGCTCATGCCACTCATCTTTATCCTATTTTCCCACCCATAACCTCAGCACTATGTTTTTCCTTTGCCTAAACCCTCCACTTTCCATCTAATATTGCCAAACAACCTGCTCCTTCTCATATCCACCAGGTGCCTCAATCATTGATGGTCTCAAAAATATCTCTTTAGGCTCTTTAGATAAATCAAGTACATTGGATTTTGGATCTTCAATACATAAATTTGTAAAAAACTCTGTTTTTCATACTTGAAGACCCCAAGCCAAGCTTTCAGTCAAAGGACAAGTCAAAGGAGTTTTCCACTAGGTCACTAGGGTTTAATAGGTTTTAGGGTCATCTTTGGTGTTATAAATCATTGTTTTTCATGTGATAGAAGCTGAATCAATTGTGAAATAAATTCATCACTTGTTTGTCCAAGATAGATAAGAAAATCTCCAAGGAATACCACCTTATCAAGTTCAAGTTCTGCAAAAGGAAACTATTCATTTTGACATTTCTGCAGGAGTGTCAAGGTGACTATCAACAGAAAAATTGATAAGGTAAGAGGCCTGCTCTTATTTAAAGATATGCACAAGCAAAGGAAGAGGAAGCATCTTATGTTTAAGAAAAATCAGGGTTCCTAAGACTGATTGGGCCAGCAGTGTGCCAAGCAAGGAGCCAATGCATCAAATCACATGGATGGAGGCACACCAGTACAATCAAGCATGAATTGAATTTTTTAGAAATTATAAATAAAAAAGGGAAAAAGGTGAGGTGAACTGGATAGAAATGAATGAACTTGAAAGGGGTATAAATAACTTAGAAGACAACACTAACAATTCTTCTCAAGCATCCTAGAAACCTAGGATTTTGGTAAGATGATCAAAGAAGGTAAAAGGGCAAGTTTGGACTCCATAAATAGCAGCAAAGGTTTCTTGAGGATATCACTGTCTGCAAAGACTCCAAACTCATTCAAAGGAGTTTGTCTTGATGAATATGGTCAAAGGGAGGTAAAGTGAAGCTGTTAGGCCTCCATGATGACAACATAAGGAAGGTTTGAAGAGACAACTTCCAAAGTTTGCCTAGGTAAAGTGTCTCATTGCCTCAAAAGGAAGAGAATGCAAAGAGTATCAGTGAAAGAAAGAAAAGGCTAAATCAGTATGTCATGGTACTTGCAAATCAGATTTTGCCAAAGAGGAGGTAGCATACATGATTGTGAAGACTATGGTGCTTGTCAAAGATGGATTTATCATTCCTAGAGATCAGTGAGAAAAATGAAAACAAGTTCGTCAATCACCCATCAAGAAAAATGTAGAAATTATATACAAGATGCATGTATATATCCAGATTCTCCTGATCTAACAATATTTATCTTCTTGCTAAATACATAATCCTTCCACTGTTAATATTTTTCGAAAATTAAAATCAATTGCAAACACATGAAGCAATAAAAACAATCGCACATAACACAGTTTTCTAACGGAAAAGCCTGAAGCTGAAAACCCCAGTTATCATATATTATGTATCATGGAGATCATGTAACAATATCATACAAAGCTTAGTACATACGGATTTCAGTACAATCAATCGTCACACACTAATCAGAAGAAATCTACAAATCTATGCACTGATTTCTTGCCACCTGATAGCCTACCTCCACTGTGCAATCCCTGCTGAAGAAGACCCTTGAATGAATTTGAATTGGCCTTGCCTTGACTGTGAAATCCTCATTGGCAACTCCAATGTGTGTGTGGTGCAATCAATGCATCACTATAGTCACAATGGATAGTCCATCTCACCCTTTCACCTATCTCTCCACTGGTTCTCCATTGGAACTGACATACACTGTAGTTAACTATTGTATTTGTTCAGTTGGTTAATGAGTTATTATTTTTGAATTAGTTAACTAATTAATTCACTCCACTCTCACTAGTGTATCATTCAGTTAGACTAGATACAACTAGCTCAACTGAGTTTAACTCCATTAACTGAGTTAAACTAAATAACAAATCCATGAACTACTCTTCCAACTCTGTCATAACTTTTCCACTTCAGTTCTAACTGAGTCCTCCATACATGAGCCACCAGTAAACCCTAGGAATTTCATAATTCCTTCAGCCCACTGATTTGACAAATCTGTGCACTGAAATTAAGTGCTCCAAGAGAAAAATTTGTTGCTTATTGTCGGATAATTATTAAGAGATAATAATAATCAACACTTCTATTTTTAGATCGAATATCTATAAATAGACTTCGACCAATATTCTAAAAATAGAATTTCATCTATTTTTCCAACTTGACCAACCATCCACAAATAACATCCTGCAACTTCTGAAATATGATCACCATGTCTAAAAATAGACTTGCACTTAAAAACAGCTTGCGGGCCCACTTAGTGAAGGCAACTCATTTTCACTAAGCTCATCATCTTGTTGAATCTCAAAACTCCCTCTCAACAAGATAGGGATTATCCGTCACCCCGATCCTGCCTTTGGTATTTGAATTTGCTCCTAGTGAGTGCCTTCATCAGAATATCTACATCCTGATCTTCCGTAGGAATGTACTGAAGAAACATGATCTTCCGCTGCACACAATCCCTGATATGATGATATCGAATATCAATATGTTTAGATCTGTCATGAAACACATGATTAATTGAGAGTTTAATGCAACTCTGATTATCACAATGTATCACTGTAGGATCTAAATGTGAACCGAACAAACTAACTAGTATCTTCCTCATCCAGATAGCCTCACATGTAGCTTGACTTGCTGCCATGTATTCTGCTTCTGCTGAACTAAGTGCCATGGATCTTTGTTTCCTGCTGTACCAAGAAACTGCCATATTTCTGATACTGAAAATCCCTCCTGATGTGCTCTTTCTGTCTGTTGGGCTTCTTTCCCAATCTGCTTTCGTGAAGCCATGCAACTTCACCTCATCTATCTGTTTGTACCATAAGCCATACTCAGATGTGCCCCTGATATATCTCAGGACATGCTTACCTGCCTTCCAAAAGGGCTTGGTAGGCTTAACCATCACCTATGAAATCTGGTTCACCGCATAGCATATGTCCAGTCTTGTATTAACTACATATATGAGCGAACCCACCAACTATCGATAAACAGTGGCATCCACTACCTCTGCCGATGTAGCATCCTCTTTCCTCCAATTTCCTGGAAGAGGAGTATCGATAGGCTTGCAACCTTGAATGTGAAACTTCTCTAGTATCTCCCAGGCATACTTTCCTTAAGAAACAAATAGTTCACCTTCCCGCTGCCATATTTCCAATCCAAGGAAATAATGAAGGAGGCCCAAATCCTTCATCTCAAACTCCTTTGCAAGATCTGCCTTGCATGAGTGTATCAACTGCTCATCACCCGTTAGTATTAATCATCAACATAAAGAAAAATTATTAAAAGCTTACCCTCCACCACAATTTAGTACAGGTTTTCATCCGCCTCACTCTTGGTGAAGCCAGGTCCAATGAAATAACTGTCGATTCGAGTGTATCAAGAACGAGGTGCTTGCTTCAGCCCATACAACGATCTTTTGAGCCTGCACACATGCGACTCGCTGCTGAAGATCTCAAATCCTTCAGGCTGCTCAATGTACACCTCTTCCTCAATGATCCCATTAAGGAACACAATATTCACATCCATCTGATGAATGTTCCAACCCATCTGCACTGAGAGAGAAAGGATGGTCCTTATGGAAGAATACCGTGCGACAGGTGCAAAGGTTTCTTCATAATCAATCCCCTCGATTTGTGAGAAGCCCCGGGTAAAAAATCTTGCCTTATACTTCTCGATGCTCCCATTGGCAGCTTGCTTTACCTTGTAGATCCATCTTGATCCTACAACTGATTTTCCCACCAGCCTTGGAACAATCTCCCAAGCACTGTTTTTGACAATGGAGCCATACTTCTCCACCATGGCATCTACCCATGTGGGCTCCTGCACTGCTTCTTCAAAAGAAGATGGATCTGTCATGATACACTTGCTCATAAGAGCCATGTATCTAGTAAATCGGTTAGGTGATTGTCTCTGTCTGCGCTGTGATGTAGGGACTCCTACATTCTGTGCCGCATCAAGCTTCAGTCTCTTAGATTCTGTGGTACGCTTTCTTCCTTGTCTAATGTTTGGTTTTGCATGAGTGGACTCCTGCAATCCATGAATCTCCTCTTGTGGCTGATCCACATCTAGAGGCTCATCTTTGGGAACAAGAAGTTCCTCCTCTACATGCAAGTGTAGCTCCCTCTCAAGCGACAGATTCATGGCTTTCACCTCATTGAATTTTATATCCCGTCACACCACAGTCATCCGACTGTCTGGAAAATACACACGATAACTATGGGGTGTTTTTGTGTACCCCACAAATATCCCAACTTCTGCAGTCGGTTCCAGCTTCTTCCTAGCGTCCTTTGTCACATGAATGTAAACAGATGAGCCAAAAATCTTCAAATGAGAAATATCAGGCTTCTTACCAGTAAAAGATTCTTCAGGTGTACTCATGCCAAGTACTCTATGAGGACAATGATTATGCACATAAACCGTAGTGTTGCATGCTTCTGCCCACAAGTGCATCGGTAGGCCCTGGTCATGCAACATAGCTCATGCAACACCCACGATCGTTCTGTTTTTCCTCTCCGCGACTCCATTCTTCTGTGGGTTATGAGGTGCTATGAGTTCTGTTTGAATTCCTTCTTTGCTACAGAAGTCTTTGAATTTGCCTGAGATGTATTCACCACCATTATCGCTCCGTAGAGCTTTCACTTGCTTCCCCGACTCCTTCTCCACCAATGCTTTAAACTCACAGAACTTTGAGAATGTTTCAATTTTCTTCTGCATGAAGAAGATCCAAAATCTATGAGAATAATCACCAAAAAATATAAAATAATACTTGTGTTTTTCTGTTGAAGCAACCGAGAAAGGTCCACACAAGTCTGTGTGAATTCTCTCTAGGATCACTGAAGCACATTTCTCCTTCTCATGAAAGGTGTTCTTCACAAACTTACCGATGGTACATCCCTTGCACTGATTTGACTACAAAATAAAACCCTTGGGAAGTACAGTAGAAATATACTGCAAAATCTTCAAAGCGCCATGGTGAAGATGGCCCAATCTCCTGTGCCATAATTTTCCCTCATCCCGACTCACCACTTCTTCTGCTTTTCCCATCATTGCAGTGTAGCCATCTACCTCTAGCTTGTATAGATTCTTAACTCGAATCCCTATCCTCTTGGTTTGACCCGTTTTTTTGTGTCACAGGAAAGCTTTTCCATTGCTAAAAACAACGTCATAATCTCTGTCTTCCAACATTGCAACCGAGACCAAGTTATTATTCAGACCTGGAACATGCATCACATATATCAACATAAATGGATTACCTGACTCCCTCTCATAGGTAATGGTCCCAATGCCAGTCGCACTGTATCGACCATTGTCGCCCATCTCTATATGCATTTGGAGGTCCTTCTCCTCCAAGTCACTAAACAACTCCTTGTCTCCCGTCATATGGAAAGATGCACCACTATCAAGATACCACACCAACCCCATATAGCTTGAAACCAAGCATGTGATTAAAGAGAAATCAAGTTCAAATTGCAAGGCTAAGGCCTCTCCAACTGTAGCTCCAACAACCTTCTTTTTATTCTTCTTCTGTGGGTAGTTAGTGGCGAAATGCCCATGTTCGTGACAGTGAAAAAACTTCACCTTGGACAAATCCTACTTCTTGCCTTTAGCTTCGGATTTTGAAGGAAATTTCTTCCCCTTCCATTTCCTTGTTTTGGCAACCAAAGAAAAATTCTCTTCATATTTATTCTTCGATGAAGAGCGATCCCTGGTACTTCGCCTTATCTCCTCCTGCACAAGATCCGACCAAAGTCGCTCCCATACCGGCAGTTTCTCCCGTCCATGGACATAGTCTTCGTAGCTATGCCAAATCTTCGAAAGCCCAAGGAGAGCCAAGCTCACCAAGTCTTCATCATCAACATTAATTCCCACACTTCCCAGTTCATCCCTATAGTGGACAAACTTCGTGAGATATTTTGGAATACTGTCGCCCTTCTCCATTTTTATTTTTCTGAGCTTATCTTTCAGCTCCAACTTCCTTTGGTCACTGTTTCTTTGGAACAAATCTTTCAAATCCTTCCACATTGCAAATGGAGTGGCTTTCCTGTGAAGGTTGGACACAATATGGTCCTTCACACCTTCCAACATAATTATTCTAGTCTTTGCTACCTTATTTTTCCATGCATCAAGTAATGCAACATTGCTAGATCTTGGCTTAGGAACATCACTATTGATGAACTCCTTCAGTCCATTATCTTCCAGCACCGCCTCCATACTATCCTTCCAGGCTATGTAATTTGAGCTGCCATCAAGGGCATACTACAATCGCAACCCATTGAAAGACATTTCAATGTATACTCAACTATCGCACGAAGAATTTTATGAAGCAAATTCAAATTGTCCACTAGCACAAACTCAAAAATTCTTCACAATTGCAATCTTCAAGATTTAACATTACTTTGATACCATGTAGAAATTATATACAAGATGCATGTATATATATAGATTCTCCTGATCTAACAATATTTATCTTCTTGCTAAATATAGAATCCTTCCACTGTTAATCTTTTGTGGAAATTAAAATCAATTGCAAACACATGAAGCAATAAAAACAATCGCACATAACATAGTTGTTTAACGGGAAAGCCTGAAGCTAAAAACCCAACTATCATATATTATGTATCATGAAGATCATGTAACAATCTCATACAAATACTAGTACATCAAGCTCTCAATACAATCAATCATCACACACTAATAAGAAGAAATCTGCAAATCCATGCATTGATTTCTTGCCACCTGATAGCCTGCCTCCACTGCGCAATCCTTGCTGAAGAATACCCTTGAATGAATTTGAATTGGCCTTGAATTTACTATGCAATCCTCATTGGCAACTCCAATTTGTGTGTGGTGCAATCAATTCATAACTATAGTCACAATGGATAGTCCATCTCACCCTTTCACCTATCTCTCCACTGGGTCTCCACTGGAACTGACATGCACTGTAGTTAACTACTTTATTTGTTAAGTTGATTAATGAGTTATTATTTGTGAATATTAACTAATTAATTCACTCCACTCTCACTAGTGTATCATTCAATTAGACTAGATACAACTAGATCAACTGAGTTTAACTCCATTAACTGAGTTAAACTGAATAACAACTCCATGAACTACTCTTCCAACTCTGTCATAACTTTGCCACTTCAGTTCTAATTGAGTCCTCCATGCATGAGCCACCAATAAACCCTAGGAATTGCATAATTCCTTCAGCCCATTGATTTGACAAACCTGTGCACTAAAATTAAGTGCTCCAAGAGAATAAGTTGTTGTTTATTATTGGATTATTATTAAGAGCTAACAATAATCGACACTTCTATTTTTAGATCGACGATCTATAAATAGACTTCGCCCAATATTCTAAAAATATAATTTTATCTATTTTTCCAACTTGACCAACCATCCACAAATAGCATCCTGCAACTTCTGAAATATGATCACCATGTCTAAAAATAGACATAGTCTAAAAATAGTCTTGCACCTAAAAATAGTCTGCGGGCCCACTTAGTGAAGGTGACTCATTTTCACTAAGCTCATCATCTTGTTGAATCTAAACACAAAAGGAAATTTAAACTCCAGGGTAAGAACAGAGAAGTTTTAAAGATGCTGCCACCATGCAAGTGCCTGAGGTTGTCAAAGTGATTTTAGCATGCTCTAGAGATCAGAGGGAAAAGAATCACTGCAAGGTTTTCATGACACCTATGGACTGAGAGTGATTGAAGGATATGAATAAACCAAAACACAGTCAATCATGTGACTGAAACAAACATCTGAAGAACAAATTTTTAAAGGCATCAATAGGCCAAAAGAAGTCAAATTTCACCATGTCAGCAACCTGTAGAGCAACAAAGAAGAATGGTTATAGAGGAAAAAGACCATTTAAATGTTTTTAAGTCACCTACTGTAAAATTTCAAAAAGAATATCAACAAAAATGATAAAGAGACCAAAAAAAATTAGAAAGTGGGTCTACAAGGGTTAATATTATTTTCCTAAAATTATAAATGGTTATGGTGTTTATCACATGGCTCATTTTTCACTTGCAAAATACTAAAAAAACTTCAAGGAGAAAAATCTGAGTTTCAATGAGAATTTGGGTAAGTTTTTCCCGGCGCTACGCGTTTGGGAGTTTTTACAGTGTAATGTTACACTGCGCTACGTGTTTAGGAGAATGCACTGCACGTTCAGACGGGCGCTACCCATTCACCCAGAATTGCACGACAGACATAAAAACACGTTCAATTCTGCGCTTAGGGAGAGCCCGACAGGCAAAAACACGTTCAGGCGCTGCGCTCAGGAGGCCCAACACCCAGGAATATGTGGAGGTGCTGCGCGTAGGGAAGAAGTGACCCGAAAACACGTTCAGGCGCTACGCGTAAGCCATAAGCCCTCCTCCACCTGCAAATTTCCAAAAAATGATGAAAGGACACCTCCAAGCTGCATCCAAAGAATTGCAAAGAAGTTGAAATTTGGTAGGTGGATGTTTTTCCTTGCCCTCCAATAGTTTTTATGATTTAATTATTAAAGGAAATTGGTCAAAACCCTAATGACTAGAAACCCTAAGTCCTCATGAAAAAGCCCTTTTTTGACCTCTAATTAAGAATTTATCAGTTTTCACTCCTCCTATCATGTTTCACAAGAAGGCCTAGGGTTGTTTAAAGGAAACACTAATCAACATGTTAGGAGAAGAAGGGAGTGTTAGCAGTGAAGGAGTCCAAGTGCCTATGAGGAAAAAACAAAGAGGTGGAAAGTCAATGGATTTGAACCCCAAGACACTGTAGAGCTTATATCCTCTCCCATGATCAACACATGCTTCCAAAATGTAGGATTCTTTCAGTTTTGTGAAAAGGTCCAACAAGTTCAAGTCACCTAGAGCTCACTAGGTTGTTCATCCTCAACCTACACAATAAACAAGTAAATCTTGTAGGGTTAGATTTTGAGCTAACATCAGATGCCATTTCCCATGCTACAGGCATACCCGAGGTTGGTGAAAAGTGGTTCAAAAGAGCAAAGTTAGACATAAGCTGCTATGAGCCATTTCTCAAACCTAGGTACAAAAAGGGCTGCAAACCTACTTTCCATTTTTCACACCTACTGGAGAGGTATGCACCCTTAATGAGGGTCATCATGAAATATTTTTCATGTGAGGGGAGATACTCTAGGCTCTACTCCTACCATATCAGATTACTAATGCATTTTACTAGGGTTAAAATGCTTCATTTACCCTACTACCTGTATAGGAGTATTGACAATATGTCTTATGTTGTCCGAAGGAGGAACTGTTCCCATAAAATGCAGAGTTTGTTCCACCACTCCTTGATCAAGATGATTGTGCCACATCAGTTGGAGCAAAAGGGCATACCATGGCAGGTGTTTATTACTCATGAGGTTTTCACAAAGCCACAACCCCATCATCAACCAAATTTAGCCTCATCATCTCATCCTCCTCCCTCTACTCCTCCATCACCTCCTACAAATCATGCCTCATCATCTGCACAAGTAGCCTCTCCTTAAGAAAACCTCCTTTCCTCATCCTCTCCTAATCCATCATGTCAAGAAGGAAGTGACAATGAAAAAGAAAGTGACCATGCAGATGATGGTGAAAATTAATCAAACCAAAATGAAGATGAGGGTGATGACGAGTCAAGCCAACAAGAAGGAGAAAAAATGGAATCAGAGGGAGATGATAACATTGAAGGAAATGAAGAAGCTGACAGTGGAAATTAATTAAGTAGTGATGAAGAAGAGGTCAACAATGAAGCAGAATACATGGAGGTGGATAATAATGAAGATGAGGCAAGTGACAAAGAAACAGAGGATGATCCTAAGGGAAACAGTGAGTATAGAGCCCTAATGACAGTCAAAACCGTAAGGCTCATAGTCATGATAGAGATGAGGGAAAAGATGAAGAGAGCAGCCAAAATGAAGATGATAAAAATACAGAAAATGAAGAGGCTAAAGAAAACATGGACACCAATGAAGAAAGCATCAGTGGGGAACAAGACAGCAAGGAAAATGATAGCAGTGACACCAAGGATCAAAATATCAAAGAAGATAGTCATGACAGTCATGAAAACAATGAAGAAAATGAAGAGGCTGATAGTGAAAATGAAGATCACAGCAATGATGAGGCAAGCAGCTACAATGAGGAACAAACTGAAAGTGCAGAAATCAGTGACGAGGCTAAAAGTGAGGCTGATGTTGAAGGAAAAGAGGTAAGAAACAGTCAGGGTAATGAAGAGGAAGACATGGAAACAAATGATTACAGCCATGATCAAGACAGTAAAATGATCACAATCAAACCTCTTCCATTGACGTATCAAAGAGAACAAAGGATTGTGTTTGTTGCCTCTAAAAGGCAAGGGACCATGCCATCCACCTCAACTAAGAAGCTTGACAAAGGCAGACAAAAGATCAAAGAAGAAGAAGAAGATCATCATGAGGTTGAAAGAGAGCTTGAAATCATTCATATTGACAGTGACGAGGAAAATGAAGCAAGGATCTCAAAATTTCTCATCTAGAACAAAAATGCCCTAATTGAAGACCTCCAAGAAAATCTAGATAGGGCCAAGAGTGTGAATGATGTCCTTGAGATGAAGATCAGGCAGCTAGGGGCACAAATTGCCATTTATGAGGCTAGAGTAATCAGGGCCCAGAAAGAAGCTCAAAGGGCATAGGTGAAGCTAGAAGAATTCATGGGCACCTATGAGGAAAGTGAAGATGAAGAAGGACAACCCACAAGAAGACCAAGAACCATGGGTTTGAAGAAGGCCTTGGCAAGACAAAGAGAGCAAGAGTCTGCCTTGGCAGAGCAGCTCCCTCTAAGTGAACTGCTTGCCACAGAGATAGAATATGATTGGGAGCCTTGGCTAGAAAGAGAAAACATACACTTGGAGGCTAAATTGGAGAAAGCCAATAAGGATCTTGATCTCCAAAGGAAGATGACCAAGCATTATGCTCGAAGAAACCAAGTTGCAAGGGCTAAGCTAAAAAAGGCCCATGCCAAAATCAAAACACTCAAAGAGGAAAAAGACTAAGAAAACCTTGTAATATTGGATGAAGCTTCTCTACAGGCCTCTCAAACCCCATAAGGAAGGTATCCACCAATTTTGGGAAAATTTTGACAAATTTTGGTTTTTTGCAAATTTTGAGGCCTCTAAGCGCAACACCCTTGGCGCTATGCTTTCATCTCAGACATCCTCAGGAGGAAAGATTTGAATTTTTGGAATCCTGAGCTCAAGTACAACATTCTCACCAAATTTCAGAGCATTTGGAGCATTTTTAGTCCCTCAAAGGGCTAAAAAACACCTCATTTTTCACCTTTCTGCCTCATTTTCAAGCCTGGCGTTGTGCCTAGAGAAGCTTTGGGAATTTTACTTTTTGGACAGGTTAGTGGCACCCAATCAGAAAAAAAAGGGCATTTTTGGAAATTAGACTCAACAGGATTTCCAACAGGCCATCAGAGAGCCAATTCTGACATTGGGAAGGTCATCAAAATTTGGTTGCAAGTGGACCCAGTTTCTCCCGTGCAGGTGCTACACGTTCAGACCTCACTGTGCGTTTTTGGCAAAAAAGTCAACGAAAGACACTCATTAATGGAAAAATGATATTTTAGTGTTTTTTGAGGCAATTCACTCCAAATTTAGGTGCTAGGAGTTATTTTTGCATTTATTTCATGAGATATTTTGTGCCTTGGGCCTTGCATGGTCTCTTGGGCATAAATGACATTTATGACTATTTTTGATGTTTTCAAACCCTAGTTAGGGTTTTTCCCTCCTTTTCTAGATAGATAGAGCATGAGGACCTTACTGTAAAAGGTGGGAATTTTATGACTCTTGGGAGCAATACATAGTTTTTTGGAGATTGAAGAGAAATTGGTGTTGTGGAATTTGTGGATGGCTTGTTTTGATTGATGATGGAGAAGGCTTTCTTGCAGGATCCCTGAGGTTGGTTAAGGGTGATGTGATTCTATTCAGTTCTTGTTTCCTTATGTATCATTGTGTTTCATCCTTATATATTGTAGTAGAACAAAGGTTTTAGAATAGAAATGTTTTTCAAAGGCACCTTAGTTCTGTTTGTTCTTCACTGCCTCTATGTTTTCCTCTGCTTAGTCAGTTTAGAGAATTCTTAGTTTCTCTCTAGACCCACCCAAGCTTTTTTATTTTATGAATAATTCAATATAGTAGATATAAAATATGTTTTTATGGTTATCCCTACTTTTTTTATGTCACTAAAACATTGTTCTTGAGATCTTTCTTTAAAGTACCACTAATTAGGTTTTTCCAAAGAGGCTATGTTTCGATCATACCCTTTGTCCATGCCTGAAAGGTTGTTTTGAAGATATTTATGGATATGATCAATGATGTTTAGGATTTCCCTCTTATTTGATTAAAGTGATATGTTTACCTTAAATGTTTTTTAACCTTGAAGGTGAAATCACTAGAAGTTAAATAAGTTTCTTGCCTTCTATATTTCATTGGATTGTTTTTCTTAAATGATTATTTGCTTGAGTTGAATCAAAGGGTTATTGGTTTTACCTGTCTTATGATTACTTCTTTATGCTAAATAGTGTTGAAGTCCCTTCTTGTTAAATTATTTGACAAAGTATTCTTAACTGCCCTTTACCCTACTTTGTTCACAAACTTGATGTTCATTTCATCTCACACAAACCTTGAAAATCCATTTGACCATGCTAGATTTTTCCTGTGATGCACCCTGATTCATTGTTGAACTTTCCAAGAATTTTTATTGACTCCATAGCCTAATGACTTGAATATTTCCTCACTCTATCTATTCTACTTGATCATCTACCCAACCAAAACAAACAAACAAACCATAAACTTAACAACTAGCCTAAAATCAAACACTAAAAGCAAGCAAGTTCACATCCTTTGCACAAAATAGAGAGAGCCCTCTCTAAGTCCAGGAAGTCTACGTCCTAGGAATCCAAAGAGGGGTTTGATGTTACCCTATGCATTAGTTCTCAGCAATCTAACAAATCACGGGACCCTAACACGTTGATCTCGTTCCTTGACTGATATTTGACCGCAAGTGTAGGCATGGTTCCTTCTTGAATTCTAACATTTAAGTAGGATACGATCCATGTGTGGACCATTTCAAAGATGCCCATTATGACTCGCTTATTCACTTACTTCTCGAAACTTGTAAAACAATAACAGTGGCTGCAGAAACAAAGGTTAGCTACAGAATTGCACGAATTTTGTAGCTAATTACAGAAATTCATCTAAATAATAAGAAAAATTATAATATAACATAGAGATATTCTAAATTCCTTCTCAGATGTAAAATATTTCAATTATCACTGATTGATTTTATGGATTTGTGAAAAAGGAAGAAGAAATGGTGGAAAAGGATGTCAAATTAGGAACAATTTTGAGGTTCAACAATACCTAGGCTACATTATTGATAAGCAAGGTGCACATGTGCATCCAACCAAGATCCAAGTCATTCGAGATTGGCCAACCATAACCACTCTAACAAAGCTTTGCAACTTCTTGGGCCTTTCTAATTTCTAATAAATATCCATGTTGGGGTTCTCTTATATCACTTGGCCCTTAAGTTAGGTGACCAAGGGTGGAGAAAAACAATTTTTTTTTCGGTATGAGTCACAACAGAAAGCATTCGATCAACTGAAATACTGAATTTTCTTTGCAACATTCCTCACCCTTCCAAATTTGCAACAATCATCTGAGATTGATACAAACACCTCTGAATATGCTATTGGTGCAGTACTCATTCAACACAGACATTCATTGGCCTATCATAATGAAACACTCTTTGATACTTTTCGAAGATACCACCTATGATAAGGAGATGTATTCCATCGTGCGTCCTTTCCAACAATGGAATCATTTTTTTCTGGGGAAGGAGATGATCACCCAAAATGATCATAATCCTCTAATATTTATGCAGACACAAAGGGAGTTACATAATGGCTACCATCAGGAATGTTCCACCTTGTTGAAGCCTAGAAAATATCTACTTCAAACATTGGGGAAAACCACCCAGTCGGGACCTTAGGACAGCTCCTTTTCCGTTTGGTATGGTGGCTCCGACTGGATTTAAAGGACCAGTTTCCTTATAACTAATGGGTTGGTGATGGGTTGATTTGGATGAGTGAGTAATGGGACTAAATTGACTGAAATAAAAATATCTAATTTAAACTAAATACTGGTAAAGAAATTCTAAAACTAACCCGGGCAATCATATGTGAATACAAATTAAGATTATTCCAATTTAACAATAACCATAAAAATGTATTATCATTTAAATCGAAATGTGCAGAAAAAAATAAAGATAACTCTGTTTAAGAAATTAAACAGAGTTGTATTAGCATATTGCATTCATCATAATATATCATCTACATATACTTATGAAAGATAACATTTCAATTATACTAAAAAATGATATATGTAAAGAAACGTTATGAAAAAAAATATCTATAAATGATAGCAAATTTTAAAGTGAATATCATAAGACAAAAGAAATCAACAGTGAACAGACAGAAATACCTTATTCATCTTGAAGGCTTTGAAATGAAATCTGATACTCTAATCCAGTAATTCTGATGCAAAATCAAATCCAAGGTACAGAAATGCAACACTTTAAAGATAATTCCGCATAAAATCACCAGATGTGATCCTTTTAAAAAATATATAAGCCAGTGAAGTACAGAAATGTAATCTCCAAGTCAAAAATATTAAAATCCAGGACCCTTCTCTAAATGCATGAGAACGGTTTAAATACTACTTAGCTAAATCTAAAAATAGTCTATTACAAAAATTAAGGATTCGGTTTAAATGACCGTCCTTTTCCTAGGAAAAAATACAGTAAAACTAAAACTAAATCTAAAAATAAAGACTATTAACTAACTATTTATGAACTTGATCTTTAAACTTGCAGGCATCTAGCATTGTTTTGAGAAGATGTGGTTGACCGACTTCAGATTTCAACTGTCCTGAAAAGATAGAATCTGCAAGTGTAGGCGCAATCTTCTCAGTAGAATTGATGATACAATTAAGCACACTGTGCTGACTGTGTGGTTTCACTAAGTATGTGCAGTAAGAGTCCCAGTTTAATATTGTCAGCCCTTGGATTGATTTTGCTCTTTCTTCTGCCTTTTGTCTCCATTCTGTTTGCAGTTGATGTGCATGTGGGAGATATCCCGGAACAGTTTCTGCAATCAAATTAGCTTTGTGCAAATTATCATTTATACAATCAGTAAGACTGTTTGCTGCTGTAGCCGCCTCCTCTGCTGCCTTCTCTGCCCTTCTGATTTGTGCATCCCAGTTATTGAAAAGTATTTCTTTATGGTTTTCATTAATAATTGGTGCACCAGCTTTTCTTCCTTCTTCTGTTTTTTTCCATACCAAATAATCATTGATATTTTCATTAATTAAATCATAATAATTTCGTAAATCTACTACATGATTTGTGATTTTATCACTCTCTTGGAAAAAATAATTCCATTGCAAGATTTTTTGGCATAATACTTCTTCTTGTTGCAGTAGTTGATTGTTTAAAGAGATAGTTTCTGAAATAAACTCTGGAAGCTTAGGATCATCTTTGTGCTGATCTTGGATAATATGTATTTGTTTTTCTTTATCAGCCAAACTTTTTTGATGTCCAATTTGCATTTCTTGAAGTTTTTGCTGTAACTCTTCAAGTTTCAACTGTGCTTCATTATTGGCCTGTACCTGTTGCAATTGCTGTTGTAGAACTTTTATCTGTTCTTATTTTTCATTTAATAAGAGTTGTATCTCAAATGCTTTGTCAATAGTTGCAGAAGAATAAGCCCCTGTCATTTGAGATAACTTAGCAAGATTATCAGTAGGCTCTGTGGCAGGATCCTTCCACAAGACATCTAGTTGTTCTGCTTCAGTAGCAATTGCACCTTCTAACTTTCTCTTTTTCCTCTGTTTCTTCACTACTGCTTTGTATTTTGGGCTGTAGAATACATCTAGAGGAGTAATGTCCTCTACATTAAGTACAATTTTAGAGGAGGGTGTGATAGGTATGTGCTCAGTTACTGTGACTGTGCTACTTATTCCTGTGCTCAAAACTTTGGTTGTTTGTACAGGGGTTTGTACATTCTGTCCTTCTACATTAATCAATTGATTAAAGCTTTCCCATTCTTTGTCTAATTCAATGGTGACTGAATGTTGCTGTACATTGGTAGGAGGAGGATTTGTCTGTTGAGAAGTCAAAATTTGCTGTTGAGGAAGTTCTTTCGATTGAGCAGAATCTTTCACTGATTCTTCAATTTTATCATTCTTTTCATTAGATTTATTGGAACGTTCAGAAGTCTCTCTTTTAGGTTTTGACTTAGATTTATCTGTACTCGAACTGTCGTTAAGACTAACACTAGGAGTTTGTTCCCTTGCGGGTTCCAAGCGTAGATTTTCCAAAGGAATAGTAGTTAGTCTTCTCTCTCTGTAAAGTTTAAATTCCTGGAATTCCTCTGGAGATAACTGCATTTGAGTTGAATTCAAAACTTCTTTAAATGAACCTTTTGTTTGGAACATATCATCAAAAAGATCCTGTTCCCCGGAAAATTCCCTTAATCTGATTGCATTGGTAAAATTATTAACAATATTATTTGGGTCAAATAACCTTCTCGAAAATTTGAACAGTTGTAAGCATGTAATGTTGCTTAGCTCTTTGAATGCGTGACCAACTTCAAACAGTGAAAATGTTCCACAGTTTATGGGAAATTGTGGCCAAATTCCTTTCTTCTTCTCTTTTAATTCCTTTGTTAAACCTCCTTGGCCACAGGTCTGATAAGCAATCTCCCGAGCTACAAGTCTATCCGGAACATATAGGGGTAAAACATGGGGGGAAGCAGAACTTCCAAAAACCCTAACATAAGTGAACAACTCTTCTCCAAACCATCTCGCGACAGGGAGAATGTCGACCTCTGTTTCTGGGGATAACCTTGGGGCATCCTTATTATGCAATGTTCTGTACAATGGCAGCATTATACCATGGAAAATTTTGTAAAAATGGGGGACAAACTTAGACTCCCACAGTTCCTTATGATACACATGAATAGGCAAAGGATCGTGGATTGTCCATTGCCAACCCATCACAGGGAATTTAGAGATAAAACAGATAGCGTCCATGGCATAAGCAGATAAATAAAAAGGCGGATAAATCCGCTGAGAAACGCTTCGTTTAGACCGATAATGGAAAATAGCAGTGGTCAAATTATCAGACAAGATTTTGGCCCAGTCTACAATTGTAGAATTAACGACAACATTCAACAAAGGGAGCCATTCAGGAAAGATCATATTTATGTCAGGCTTTCCAAAAAGCCTGCATAACATGGCAGCAACAAAACAATAAGGAGAGGTAAGTGAACCAGTACTGTACATACCGTGTTTGTTTTTCTTCAACGGTTCATCTCTTTTGGTCCACTCCTGTGTGCATTCCAAAAAATTTGCATGTTCTCTGGCAAAATCTTCCATAAATTTCTTATTATAAGTCGCCCGAGGTTCCGGCAACTGATACATCAGCCTCAAATCTTCCGTAGTGAACGACCCGATTAGCTCTTGAGTTGGAGTTCTAAATTGCTTGTCTGAAATATCGGTGCTGTCCAACACCCATTTGACCATGTCTGTATATGGAAGAATCCTCGGCCTTGCCGCTATCCTATGCAGAAATGAACAAGCCAGTTTTTTAAGGGTTGCCTCTGATGAATTACTGGAACCTGCTGTAGCCGCAACTTTCATCACCACAGGATTTTCTTCTTCGAGCAAATTATACATTCCTTCCCAGGTGGTTATACCAACATCCTTATTGCAAGCAGTGTCTGTATACAGTGAAGCCATTTCTCTGTTTTCAGAATTTGAGCTCTTCTCTTTCTTACCCATAATGTTCTGTGAACGCTTTGTATAGACGTTTGCTCCTTCGTGCCTGCGTTTTACGAGTTAAATGAGAGTAATGGAATAAGAAAGGCGATGAGATAGTTTTAAATGCGAAGGCGGATGAAATATATTATTTTAACGTGAAACGACCTTTCGATCAAAACAAAATCTCATTTACCATTAATTGACAATCCATTCATTTAATCCAATCATTAAAGCGCAAAACAGATATTGATTTATGGGAGGATTTTCTTTGAACAACGCGCTTTTCTGAATCTGTGACATTGCGATCTGCGATTTGCTGCGCAATATCGCAATATCGCAATATCGCAAAATGTAACCATCGCAATTTTGCAAATAGCGCAAAAGCGCAAATCGCAAATATCGCAAATCAAAAAGTATTCATTTAACACATTTCTGCGATCTGCGATTTGCGACCGGTATAGGCTTTTTGGGATACAATATCGCAAAATCGCAATTTCAGTTTTACAAAAGATATCTACCATTTTGCGATGGATGCGCTATTACGTTTAAAGAAAACTTTATTGTAATCTATCATAAACTTAAGTGTTTCTAAAGGTTTTTTCTAAGGAATTTCCCTAAGTTTATGATATAAAGTTTTATTTGAAAAGGAAAACAAATCCTAATTGAATTTTTTTGGATTTTTTAACTAAGGGTTCCCATTTATTTAGTATTATTACTAATATTAAATAAAAGGGGGGTTGTTGCTGGTCACAAAAATTGGCAATTCACTGGGAGAAACAGTTATCTTTGAAAAAATAAAATGAACACTATATTTCTAGTAAATAAAGATTTTTAAAGATAATGAAAACTATCTTAGGATATTTCAAATAAAATCTGACTTATGAAAAAGAAATAAAAATCATTTACAATTTCTTTCTAATTCCTTAAGAACAAAAACATTTTTGGGTTATCTCAAGCTTTGATTGGTGTTAATAATGAAGTAAGTGGATTTCTCCAAGTTTTGGTTTTATAATATACTCTATTGTCATAGGTATTGCCTCTGCTGCCTGCAGACGTTCATAGTCTCGACAGGGTTACCTTTAAACCATTAAACATTCATTGTCCCATCCAATTAAAATTATGACTTTTTAAAAGATAAATTCATAAGACCTATTATCTCATGTTTTTGTCTTTTACTTATTTTTTATTTTTAAGAGCCATTGTTCTGGTTTGGTAGCCAGTTAATAACAATGCCATTCACTAGTTATAATTAAACTGAACAAGCTGGCTCGTGATGAGACCCCTTGTCTTATATTTATAAGCCATTACCCTATTTTGGTATGCAGTATTGGTAATGTCAGTTTTATTACTCCTTATGAACATGGTAAGTCAGCTCATAATGAGACCTCTTATCTCTTAAATTTTCATATAATTTCTTAGAATTATATTCTAAAAATCACAACTTAAATGGATGGGGTGAAATAGTTTTATCCTTAAGAATCAATGGATGACAATTTTCAGAGTTTCTTGAGTACCAAGACTTTGAAAAATCTTTACTTTTATAGATAACCTTTCTCTGCTCAATAAAATTATAATGATTTACATTCTCCTTAAGTTTTCAAAAGATCATGCAAATGATTGGAATAATCTTTCAAAGTTTAACATCTTATTTTAAACTATCCAAAAACTGTGATCATCTCTTTAAAAATTCTTATTTACATAAAATAAATATTTATAATATTTTTCCTAAGAAATTTTCCTAAATAGTAAACAGTCAATTATAGACTTATTAACAACCTTTATTTGCAAAAACAATCAAAAACTTTGCAGAAAGGAATATGTACAGTTTAAGAAGGGGTTACCTCCTTATGAAAATAATTTCTTCAAGATAAGCCCATTTACAGGAAGAGATTCTCTCTTACCTGTTAGATCTTGGAGTATGAATGTATTTGAGCCTATCTTTTCAACGATCTAAAATGGTCCAAGCCACATTTTCTGAAACTTGGTATGTTTACCTTTTTCTTCATGTGCTTTATCCCATTTCAGAACAAGATCACCAATTGGCAAAAATTTTGAGCCGGTAGAACTTGCATCAAAAGAAGATTTTACAAGCTGTTGATGTTTCTCATGAATAATTTTTGCTTTATCTCTATCTTCATCTAGTTTAAGGATTTGGTCATATCTCAATTGAATGTATGAAGAAGGATTTTCTTCAATAAATTGCACTAGGGCTAATGATGGAAGAGCTAAATTTGATGGTATCACAGCTTCTTTTCCATAAACTAAATTGAAAGGTGAAGTTCTTATTGAAGCTTTTTCTGTGATACGATCAGCCCATAATGCAAAGATTAAATACTTGTGCCAATTCTTTTGATTTTTATCAATGGTCCTTTTAATGATTTTGATAAGATTTTTGTTAGTGGATTCAGCCAAACCATTACCTTGTGGATAATAATTTGCTGAATATTTTAATTTGAAACCTCTTTTGACTGCAAATTCTATTAAACTATTTCCAGAAAAGTAAGATGCATTATCAAAGACAAGAGCGTTAGGTACACCAAACCTGGTTATGATGAATTGATCTATGAAATCAATAATTGCATCAGAATTGGCTACCTTCAAAGGGATTGCTTCTACCCATTTTGTAAAGTAATCAGTTGCAGTAAGGATGTATTTGTGATGTTTGGAAGAATGAGGTACTATCTCACCAATAATGTCAAGTCCCCATTGTTCGAATGGTTGCTCAATACTCACTGGTTGCAAAGGAAAAGCTGGTTTCCTTTGTTTTCCACTTGCAGTTTGGAAAATTCTGCACTTCCTTACGTAGTCATGTGTATCTTTAAAAAGGGTAGGCCAGTAATAACCAGCACGAATTATTTTGTGAGCTGTGGTATCACCTCCAAAATGACCTCCTGCTGGTCCATCATGCAATTCCTGCAACACCTTTTCATCTTCAGTCTTTTCAAGACATCTTAATAGGATTGAATCATAATTCTTTCTGAATAACACATTATCAATGATCTCATATTTAATAGCCTTTAATCTTAAAGCACGTTTGCTCTTATAGCTGAGATTAGAAGGAGCATACCCATTTTTCAAGTAATATATGAGATCAGCATACTGAGATTCAGAATCTGTAACACTTATCTGACTTACTTGAATATCTTGATTTGAATCTTGATTTTCTGGTATGCTATGAGATCCTGCCAATAATCTGCAAAAACCTTGTCCTCTAACAATCTTAGCTGGTTTAATATCAATATCATATTCTTGCAAGGCTGTTACCCAGTTAGATCTTTTTTCTCCTACTTCTTTTTGAATTAATATTTGCCTCACTGCAGAGAATGGGACAATGATTTTTGTATGTGTTTTCAAGAGAAAAGGTCTGAAATGTTTGATTGATTTAAATACGGCAAAGGCTTGTTTTTCAACATCGGAATAATTAAGCTCAGCTCCTTGCAGATTTAAGCTAAAGAAAGAAATTGGTGCTTCAATTTTCTGATCATTGAGCTGTGTTAAAACAACAACATAAGATGTTTCGGTGGCCAAAGTATACAAAATAAAATCTTTAAAAAAATCAGGGGTATTCAATGCTGGTGCATTAATGATCGCTTGTTTGATTGTCGCAAAGGCTTCTTTCTCTTTATGCCCCCATTTGAATACTGAATTCTTCTTGATCATATTTTGCATAGGTAAAACAATTTGCGAAAAATCAGAAATGAATCTTTTTACAAAATTGATCTGCCTAAGAAATGATTGCATGGATTTTTTGTTATGAGGTAAAGAAATATCAGAAATTTCTTTCACTCTATCTGGATCAATATATATACCATCTTTTGACACAACAAATCCTAAGAGTTTTCCTTCATCCAAAGCAAAGAAAGATTTCTTTGGATTTAAGGAAATACCAAACTTTCTACATCTTTCAAATATTTGCTTTAAATCATGTAGATGATTGGCTCTCTTTTTTGAAAATACTGTTATGTCATCAAGATAAACAACAATTGATTTATTGATCAGACCTTTAAATGCTATGTCCATGGCTCTTTGAAAAGTTGCTCCTGCATTTATTAGACCAAAAGGCATTTTCTGATAAGCATAAGTTCCCATTTTGTTCTGAAAGTTGTTTTCAATCTGTCATCTGGATGAACTAAAACTTGATTATAGCCCGAAAATCCATCGAGAAAGGACATAAGTTCAGAACCAGCTACCTTTTGAAGTATCTGTTCCATGGTTGGCAATGGGAAATTGTCTTTTAAACATGCATTGTTTAAATTTCTGAAATCAATACAGATTCTTATATCACCATTCTTCTTCCTTACAGGTACCATATTGGAAACCCAATTGGAGTGCCTGACAGGAAAAATGATTTTGGCTTTTAAAAGTTTATTAAGTTCTAATTTGATTTGTCCTTCGAGATTTGGATGAACCTTCCTTAACTTTTGTTGAACAGGTTTAATATCAGGAAGCATTGGAATTGTGTGTTGAATAACCAAAGTATCATACGTTTTTAAATCATCATAATTCCAAGCAAAAACGTTTTTATATTTGTTCAAGAGTTTAATGAAAGCATTCCTTTCCTCTGGTGTTAAATTGAGTCCTAAATTAACGTTTTGAGGTTTAGAATCAGAACCAAGATTTACTAATTCAAACTTCAAAGTAGAACTTTGAAGTTTAGCATTAGTGACTTTCTTGAATCTGTCTTTAATATCATATAAATCCTCTAATTTAACAACAGATTTTGGAATGGGATTTTCATTACCTTTTGAGGCAATTTGTAAATCATGATCATTCTCATTAATAATTTGTTCATCATATGATTTCTCTGAAGTCATGAAATTTAAAATATCTTGATCATGATAGAATACTCTCCAATTTGTGACGTTATCTAGGACAGATGGGTGAAAAATCAATTCTACAGAAAATCTATCAGGACTACACTCTTCAGCAAGAAGGAGTTTGGATGCAACATTAGCTAACAAGTCAGCTGATGTATTTTGATTCCTAGGAATAGGAGAAATATTGAATGCTAAAAAATGAGTGGTAAGATCTTGTACTAGGGTTTGATAGTGTTTAAGATGTCCTGAAAGACAATGAATAGTATTCCTAACTTGTTTTATGACAATTTCAGAATCACCAAAGACTTTCAAGTATTTAACATCTAACCCTATAGCTTTATAAAGTCCTTGAATCAAGGATTCATATTCTGCAGTATTGTTAGTACACTCAAATTCTAACCTACATGATAGCATGGTTTTCTCTCCATCTGGATCAATTAAGATGCATCCTGCTCCAGCTCCATCACTAGATTTTGATCCATCAAAATATAATGACCAAAATAAAGATTTATCTATTGGCTTATCTACGATTACATCAGAAATATTTACAATTCTGGAAGAATCAGATTGTGAAAAATTTTATTTGAGAAACAAAAATATTTACAGAAAAAGGTGATTGAGGTGCTTTGAAGTTTCCAAGAAATGACTCAGCAGAATAACCTCCAAGAATATTGTTGTTGAATGCCACAGGCTCATTAGGTTGTTCAAATTCAGTGACAGTGTGCCTCATATGTTTTTCTCGTTCAAATTTGATTTGATTTGGTTTCCCTTTATAGGGAAGCCACATATGTGAATAATCAGTTGCGATATAACCATTAAGTTTCGCAGACCAGTCCCTGCTTAAGATTAATCCATAGAATTCAGGAATATCTGCAATCAAAATATCAATTCTTTGGACAATCCTAGGATCAGAAGCTAATCTGATAGTAACTGAATTGATTTCTCCTACAACTTGAACTTTAGAGCGATCCAATTGAACAATATGAACTGTCGATTTCTGTGGTTCGATATTCAATTTGGCACAAACAAAAGTAGGCATTATATTAGAGGAAGCTCCAGAATCAATTAAACAATTATGCAGATTTTTATTGTACATTTCATAAGTCAAAAGAAAAGGAGGGGTCTGAGAATTTGATTTTTCTCCAATGAGAACGGTATCAGTAGCATCTACCTTATCTGGTGGCTTACCAGCTCCTTTAGCCGCTTTTGCAACTACACCACTTGGTAAAGGAGAAATTGGTGTAGCGTTTAATTATTTTAATAACAACTTCTACTGGTGTTTTAGTTTGCTGAGTTCATGTAAGGAAATGTTGGCTTTAATATTTTTCATGTCTTCAACAATGTTATACTCCATAGGATCTGACACCACTAAAGTCTTTGTTGTCGATGTAGGAGGATTAGAAGAAGATGGCTGATTTTGAGTAGGTAATGGAGAAGCTTTCCTTGCAGGGGATTTGTCTTTGGTACTTGGAGTTGTAATTTTCTTTTTAGGAATTGTTTGTACAAGCTCCGATGTAGATTTACTCCTAGTACTTACAGGCATAGCTTCTTGTTCTACCTCATTATCAGAATTAGGGAGAATAAAATCCCACATTCCATGCAATTCGGCTATTTCTTCATTCTCGTCTTCCTCTTCTGATACTAAAGATGTATCTTCTTCTTCTTCCTCTTCTTCTGATTTTGCATTAGAGATTGCATTAGGAGGTTTAGATTCAACTTGGTTTCTTTTAAAATTTAGGAATGGTTTTTTGGTAGAAGTTTCAGCTACTTGTTTTTTTATTTCAACCATTTCATTTGACATGGTTTTAAGAACTTTCTGTAAACCTTCCATGTCGTATGGGTCTTTGGCCTTTTTCTTTGAATCATCTTTGAAGCTGACTTTCTTGGATTTCCTTTCCTCAATAGCATTTTTCTTTTCTAGAGAAATAATTCATTTTTCTACTGCAATAGCCGCTTTCATATTCTCGGCTAATGTAGGTTTTGCAGCTCTATCTACAAAAATTGCTATGTTTGAGGGCAAAGCAGTTATGTACCATTCACTTCTGACCTGTTCACTAGGCCTTGAATCTGTGTGGATTTTGTTCAAGAGTTTGTTGAATCTAGCGTTGAAATCTTTAATGGGCTCCTTGGGTTCTACCTTCAAATTTGAGAGATCGTTGATTAAAGTAGCTATTGATCTGTCATCTTCAAATTTGGTTAAAAAATGATCTGCAAAAATGGCCCAACTTGTTATGGATCCTGAAGGTAATGAAAAGTACCAGGATCCTGCTGCCCCTTGAAGAGTATAAGGGAATAGTCTGACTACAACATCTTCTTCTACGACTCCATTCAAATTTACAGCCAGCATAAAGTTATTGATGTGTTCTTCATCTTGAATGTTAAGATCTGGACTAAACTTTGGAAGCCATTTTCCAGGATTGTCAGGTAAATCATGTAAATGTGCAGGCATGTTGACATCCCCTAGAGTATCCCATGGTCTAGCCATTATTGTAACAACTATTAGAGGAGTAGTAGAGGCTGGTGGTGTCTGAATAGAGGCTGTTGGAATAGATGATCTTGATGATGATTGAGCAGATGATGATTGTAGAGATGATGATTGAGCAGATGATGTGGAAACGACTGTACTTTGTTGAGTTGGGGTTTCGGAAACAGGTAATTGAATATGAGATGAAGAACTTATATCACTTACTGATTCCGATTGAGTTTTTCTTATCTTGACTCTACTAGGTAAAGGGAATTCTTTCAGAGAAATACCAAGTTTTTCACTTTGAAGCCTAGTAAGAGGTTTTGAAGAAACAAATTTTGAAGTTACACTACCTTCAGATATTTCAGACTCATCTAGAGATAATGAGAATCCTTTCAATTTATGAATTAAATATTGAACTTCAGGAGACTCAGGATTTTGATTGTCTGATTGTTTTGAGATTTTGGTAGTGGGTGTCTGAATATTCTTCTCAATTCCTTCTATAGGATTTTGTATTTCAGAAGAAATTGAAGAAGTTGATGAGGGTGTTTTGCTCTCAGAATGGCTTGTAGGTAAAGATTTGCTTGCCATTCATAGCTCATGCCCTCCTTCTAGCGCCAAAAATGTTGAAGCCTAGAAAATATCCGCTTCAAACATTGGGGAAAACCACCCGGTCGGGACCTTAGGACAGCTCCTTTTCTGTTTGGTATGGTGGCTCCGACTGGATTTAAAGGACCAGTTTCCTTATAACTAATGGGTTGGTGATGGGTTGATTTGGATGAGTGAGTAATGGGACTAAATTGACTGAAATAAAACTATCTAATTTAAACTAAATACTGGTAAAGAAATTCTAAAACTAACCTGGGCAACCATATGTGAATACAACTTAAGATTATTCCAATTTAACAATAACCATAAAAATGTATTATCATTTAAATCGAAATGTGCAGAAAAAAATAAAGATAACTCTGTTTAAGAAATTAAACAGAGTTGTATTAGCATATTGCATTCATCATAATATATCATCTACATATACTTATGAAAGATAACATTTCAATTATACTCAAAAATGATATATATAAAGAAACGTTATGAAAAAAATATCTGTAAATGATAGCAAATTTTAAAGCGAATATCATAAGACAAAAGAAATCAACAGTGAACAGATAGAAATACCTTATTCATCTTGAAGGATTTGAAATGAAATCTGATACTCTAATCCAGTAATTCTGATGCAAAATCAAATCCAAGGTACAGAAATGCAACACTTTAAAATAATTCCACATAAAATCACCAGATGTGATCCTTTTAAAAAATATATAAGCCAGTGGAGTACAGAAATGTAATCTCCAAGTCAAAAATATTAAAATCCAGGACCCTTCTCTAAATGCATGAGAAGGGTTTAAATAATACTTAGCTAAATCTAAAAATAGTCTATTACAAAAATTAAGGATTCGGTTTAAATGACCGTCCTTTTCCTAGGAAAAAATACAGTAAAATTAAAACTAAATCTAAAAATAAAAACTCTTAACTAACTATTTATGAACTTGATCTTTAAACTTGCAGGCATCTAGCATTGTTTTGAGAAGATGTGGTTGACCGACTTCAGATTTCAACTGTCCTGAAAAGACAGAATCGGCAAGTGTAGGCGCAATCTTCTCAATAGAATTGATGATACAATTAAGCGCACTATGCTAACTGTGTGGTTTCACTAAGTATGTCCAGTAAGAGTCCCAGTTTAATCTTGTCAGCCCTTGGATTGATTTTGCTCTTTCTTCTACCTTTTGTCTCCATTCTGTTTGCAGTTGATGTGCCTGTGGGAGATATCTCGGAACAGTTTCTGCAATCAAATTAGCTTTGTGAAAATTATCATTTATACAATCAGTAAGACTGTTTGCTGCTGTAGCCGCATCCTCTGCTGCCTTCTCTGCCCTTCTGATTTGTGCATCCCAGTTATTGAAAAGCATTTCTTTATGGTTTTCATTAATAATTGGTGCACCAGCTTTTCTTCCTTCTTCTGTTTTTTGCCATACCAAATAATCATTGATCTTTTCATTAATTAAATCATAATAATTTCGTAAATCTACGACATGATTTGTGATTTTATCACTCTCTTGGCAAAAAGAATTCCATTGCAAGATTTTTTGGCATAATACTTCTTCTTGTTGCAGTAGTTGATTGTTTAAAGAGATAGTTTCTGAAATAAACTCTAGAAGCTTAGGATCATCTTTGTGCTGATCTTGGATAATCTGTATTTGTTTTTCTTTATCAGCCAAACTTTTTTGATGTCCAATTTGCATTTCTTGAAGTTGTTGTTGTAATTCTTCAAGTTTCAATTGTGCTTCATTATTGGCCTGTACCTGTTGCAATTGCTGTTGTAGAACTTTTATCTGTTCTTCTTTTTCATTTAATAAGAGTTGTATCTCAAATGCTTTGTCAATAGTTGCAGAAGCATAAGCCCCTGTCATTTGAGATAACTTAGCAAGATTATCAGTAGGCTCTGTGGCAAGATCCTTCCACAAGAAATCTAGTTGTTCTGCTTCAGTGGCAATTGCACCTTCTAACTTTCTCTTTTTCCTCTGTTTATTCACTACTGCTTTGTATTTTGGGCTGTAGAATACATCTAGAGGAGGAATGTCCTCTACATTAAGTACAATTTCAGAGGAGGGTGTGATAGGTATGTGCTTAGTTACTGTGACTGTGCTAGTTATTCCTGTGCTAAAAAATTTGGTTGTTTGTACAGGGGTCTGTACATTCTGTCCTTCTACATTAATCAATTGAGGTAAGTGAACCAGTATTGTACATACCATGTTTTTTTTTCTTCAATGGTTCATCTCTTTTGGTCCACTCTTGTGTGCATTCCGACAAATTTGCATGTTCTCTGGCAAAATCTTCCATAAATTGCTTATTATAAGTCGCCTAAGGTTTTGGCAACTGATAAATCAGCCTCAAATCTTCCGTAGTGAACGACCCGATTAGCTCTTGAGTTGGAGTTCTAAATTGCCTGTTTGAAATATCGGTGCTGTCCAGCACCCATTTCACCATGTCTGTATACGGAAGAATCCTTTGCGTTGCCGCTATCCTATGCAGAAATGAACAAGCCAGTTTTTTAAGGGTTGCCTCTGATGAATTACTGGAACCTGCTGTAGCCGCAACTTTCATCACCATAGGATTTTCTTCTTCGAGAAAATTATACATTCCTTCCCAGGTGGTTATACCAGCATCCTTATTGCAAGCAGTGTCTGTATACAGTGAAGCCATTTCTCTGTTTTCAGAATTTGAGCTCTTCTCTTTCTTACCCATAATGTTCTGTGAACGCTTTGTATAGACGTTTGCTCCTTCGTGCCTGCGTTTTACGAGTTAAATGAGAGTAATGGCATAAGAAAGGTGATGAGATAGTTTTAAATGCGAAGGCGGATGAAATATATTATTTTAACGTGAAACGACCTTTCGATCAAAAAAAAATCTCATTTACCATTAATTGATAATCCATTCATTTAATCCAATCATTAAAGCGTAAAACATATATTGATTTATGGGAGGATTTTCTTTGAACAACGCGCTTTTATGAATCTGTGACATTGCGATCTGCGATTTGCTGCGCAATATCGCAATATCGCAATATCGCAAAACGTAACCATCGCAATTTTGCAAATAGCGCAAATTGCAAATAGCACAAAAACACAAATCGCAAATATCGCAAATCAAAAAGTATTCATTTAACACATTTCTGCAATCTGCAATTTGCAACCGGTATAGGCTTTTTGGGATCGCGTTATCGCAATATCGCAAAATCACAATTTCAGTTTTACAAAAGATATCTACCATTTTGCGATGGATGCGCTATTACGTTTAAAGAAAACTTTATTGTAATCTATCATAAACTTAAGTGTTTCTAAAGGTTTTTTCTAAGGAATTTCCCTAAGTTTATGATATAAAGTTTTATTTGAAAAGGAAAACAAATCATAATTGATTTTTTTTGGATTTTTTAACTAAGGGTCCCCATTTATTTAGTATTATTACTAATATTAAATAAAAGGGGAGTTGTTTCTGGTCACAACACACCTACCTACAACAATTCCATTTGAACATCAAATACAAGAAGGGTAGCACCAATCATGTCACATATTTCCTCAATCGTCCCCTACAATTCTCAAATATTCTGGTAATGAGACCTGTGAATGGCCACAATTTTACAACAATGAATCAAAATTTTCTACCACATACCATATATTGATGTTAGACAGGCAAGTTTTAGAATTCCACCTCCAGGATGCACCATTGTGCTACTTGGGACACCTTTGTGTTCCTTCAAGCGAGCATGCCAAGTTGATCTGGGAGGAATATTATAGTTATGTGGCAAGGCACTTTCGTGTCGATAGAATGGTGGAAATGTTGTAGAAGTAAATTTATTAGTCGAAACTTCGACAAGATGTTGGAAAATATATTAGGTCCCACACCACTTGTGCCATTGCTAAAATAGCCATTAAAAAGAAAGGTATGTACACCCATCTTCCTACTCCTAAAAAACCTTGGAAATACATATCTATGGGTTACATGTTTGGCATTCCTTCTACCAAGAATGTTAATGATTGTGTTTTTGTGCTTGTTGATAGATTTTATAATATGACCATTCTAACTTCCTACAAGAAGAGTGTTACAACATAAGCCACTAGTAAGCTCTTCTTCGAATGGGAGAAGGTATATTTTGGGATCATTTAGACCATCATATTATATTGGGCTAAAAATATCCTAAGTGCATTTTGGTCAAGAATCTAGTGAAATTTTCACACCAATCTCACCAAATTAACTTCCTTCCACCCTTAGACTGATGGCAAAATAAAGGTTTTCAATAGGATGATCGTGCCGATTTTTTGAATGTACAAATAGAAACATCCATGAACATGGGATGAAATTATCCCACATGTTCAACACATCTAGAACTAAGAGTACTCTCTAATAGAGGATCTAGTTGTATCATGTTGTTAAAGTTGGTAAGATCTTGCACCAAGGAAAGTGGCTCACTAGGGCCCAAGTTAAACAAAATTTCCCACAAATAATGGAGAAATTAAATGCAAAGTAGAACATTTGTTTCTAAGGGGGGATTATTGATCTTAGTGGATATCAGTGGCTATCCATCTATTCCACTGGGTCACAACACAATTTTTTATTTTGGAAAATTTTGTACAATTTTTTTGGTTTGGAAATTCTGGAGCTATTTTGAGGCACTAAATGGTGTTTTTTGAAAATTATGTAGTTGGAAAATGTACTTATCAGTTATATGTTTCCAATGGGTTACTCAGTGCACCAAATGTATATCATATGCCAAAATTATGACCTTAGGAATTTGACATTTCAACTTACCCTATTGGGGCCCACAAGCCTTTTGGCACTTCATCTCCCAGGGTTAGGTTTTTATATGTTTAGGGTTTTCTATTGCTTATTTATGATAAAAATTCCTTGGAGCCTTATTGTAAGAAAATATGGCCAGGGAACATATCCATTGTTAGAAAAAATAGAAACCAGGACACTACTGAGAGCAGGATGAATCAGTAGTGTGCCAAAATTATACAATTTTTCATAAATTATACTTTCAATCACTTTAGCAATTGTTCATGGATCAATAGAAAAGCTCAATCATTTAAAAAACAACATAATCACTGAGCACATGAGCAATATGTACACAAGACACCAATATTCCTTTTTTTACAAGTTTCAACCTGATTACATCAATGGCCCACAAGCTACTACTTGTAGGTTTATTAGTTTTTACTAAAAGGGATTTATATCCATGCTCGTTTATCAGTATTCATTGAAAGGGACTGGTTCCCCCACTCCTTTATCAGCCTCTGCTAAAAGGGACTTTTTCCCCTGCTCATTTATCAACATCTATCGAAAGGTACTCTTTCCCTTGCTCGTTTATCAACTACTACTGAAAGGGGATCTTGCCCATAAACATTTATCAAAATCCAATAGAAGGAACTACAATCCATGATATGTAAGTTACCACTTATTGGCTCTCTTGATTCATTTTTCATCCATTTTCAAACTATAACCAATAGATGTATTACCTCATAAACAACTAAATTTTTCTCACTGCAGCTACTCATCAAAACTAGCTTACAAACACCTGGAATGATTTATGATTATTGATAAAAACACCATCACCTTCGACAAAATATCATTATTGAATAAATCACCAAACTATATGCACCAACATGATCAACACCAAAAGTCACTTTTGATGAACACATCAAAGAAACATTCACCTATCAGATATCAAATATGCTCTTTCATTCACCCTTCATGAATAATTCATCTTGTTGCACCAACAACCTTTCATCCACACTCACTCTGTTGCTAAAATTCCACTTATAAATATTTTTGGACTGATATATTTTGTAGAAATTATGTTGTATATTTGCAACTGCTCATGATGTTTTAATAAAAATCAAAATACACAAACCTACTCTACTTCTCCATGGAAAGAAATTCACAATATAGAACAAAATATTTTAGACATGCAATAAAAAATCACCCATATGCAACAAGTATTTTTCTCGGGGAAAGAAAACTACTAAAAAACACCAATTCTTTCTTCCATTAAATAAGAAGAATAGATATGTATTACAATTTATTTTCTCAACTAAGAAAAACCTGTAAGTGCATAACGTATCTCTTTGCTCATTGAAAGGCTCCGACCCAGGCTTAGTCAATTTTTGCCTTTTCTTGAGCTCGTATTTCCTTGTGTTGTTCCTTGAGTAATTAGGGCCCTATTATTTAGGAAATTCCTCAAATTTATTTCACAATTCCTTTAGACGGATCCCCTGATTGCATTCAACACATGTACACTCAAGACTAGTCTACAACTGATGGTACACTACCTTGGAATCTCCACTAAGCCTGGGGAAATTGAATTTTCTGCATGAACTAGATATTTTGGGTTGATTGATCAGTTAACTGGATGATCTCTAAGTTTGACTAAAGTCCCATTGCTTAACGACCCCCCACTAGTTCTTCCAAAAGCTGGAACTATTTTAGCTGAAAACAACCTTAGATAACTAACCTTTATTACTACAAATTATCAATCACACATGCTGAACTCAACTCTAACTCCTCCAACTCGAATTTAATAAGTAAAATCGGTGACAAAAGATATGTAACACAAGTTAACATCATCCAAGTTGTTTGTTGATGTGGAAATTCGAATTTTCTCACTTTAATCAAGGAAAAATAACATTGATAATTTCTTGCTGCATTTTTCAACACTCCCTCTCAGCAGGAAAGGGATTATCATCCACCCTTATCCTACACCCCTGGAACTTGAAAATACCTCTTGACAAGACGTTTGTCAAAATGTCAGCATCTTATTCCTCTTTTAGAATGTATTGCAACATCATTATCTGACTCTGCACACAATCTCATAAATGGTGATACCAGATATCTATATGCTTGGATTGATCATGAAAAAACGATTCTCAGAGAGCTTGATGCAAATCTGATTGTCATAGTAGATCACAGTTGGATCCATCATCTGACCAAAAAATACAACACGTTTCTTTCTCATCCAGATCGCCTCACATGCTACTTGACTTGTATCCATGTATTATTCTTTTGTCGATTTGAGTGCCACAGATTATAGCTTCCCGCTATACCATGAAAAAAGTATGGAACCAACACTTGAAATTCCACCTTTTGTACTCTTTCAGTTTGATTGACTCCCCACCTAATCTGCATCTATGAATCCACACATATTCACTCCCTTTATCCATTTGTACCATAGTATAAAATGGATGGTACCTCTGAGGTATTGTAGAACATGCTTAGCTTCCCTCCAAAATAATTTGGTTGACCTAACCATAGCTTGGCTTAGCTGGTTGACTGCATAAGAAATATTTGGTCATGTGGTCACAAGGTACATCAATGTACCTAATCTGTGCTGATAAATGGAAGTATCCACTTCCTCACCTGAAGTGGCATCCTCCTTCATCTAGTTGGTCGTTAGAGTTGTCTCCATGGGTTTGCAACTCTCCATGTAAAAGCTCTGCAGCATCTCATTTGCATAATTTCCTTGGAAGACAAACAATTCCCTATCTCCTTGCCATACTTGCAATCTGAGGAAGTAGTGTATATAAGAACCATGTACTTCATTTCAAATTATCTTGCAAGGTCCTATTTGAAAGATCTGATAATCTGTTCATCACCATTTAAAATCAAGTCATCAACATATAAGACAATAATCAATAATTTACCTTCTAACAAAACATGATATAGGTTTGCATCTGCTTCACTTTTGGTGAAGCCCAAACTAGTGAGATAACTATTGATCCTGATGTACCAAGCACGATGTGCTTGATTGAGACTATACAACACTCGCTTGAGTCTGTACACATGAGACTCTAAATAAAAAGTATAAAATCCTTCTGGTTGATCGATGTACACCTCTTCAATAACTTCATTGAGGAATGTTGTTTTTACATCCATTTGGTGGATATTCCACCCCAATTGTGCAACCAGAGAAAGAATTGATCTAATGGACGAGTACATTGCTACATGAACAAAGGTATGCTGATAGTCAATCCATTCAACTTTAAAGTACCCCCTGGCCAAAAATTCAGCCTTATACTTCTCTATGCTTCCATATGATTTTTGCTTTAATTTATCTGTTGTTCTTGGGACCACTTCCAAATTTTTTTTCTTTACAATGGAGTTGTATTCCTCCACCATTGCATTAACCCATACATGTTTCTCTACTTCTTCCTTGAAAGAGGATGGCTCAGTTTCTACAAGCTCAATCATTAGAGCCAGGTAGCTAGTGTACCGATCTAGTGACATCTGCCTGCACAAATTTGAAGGAGCACCCCCATTCTCCCTCACATCGAACACAAGTCTCTCACCTTCCCTAGTTATTTTCATGGCTTCTCTGGATTGTTCTACTTGAGTAGTGGTCTCCACTCTCTAATCCTCAAATTGTGGTTGATCCACAACTTCTTAAGGTTCCTCCTTTGGAGCTAAAATATCCTCTTCTGGTGGGATATGAAGCTCCCTCTCAAGAAAACATCGCATCGCTTTTTGCTCATAACCTTTTACATCCCTTCACACAACTGTCATTCTGAGGGATGGAAAGTACACATGGCAGTTGTGGGGAGTTTCTGTATATCCCACAAATACTCCCAATTTTTTTGTCATCACTAGCTTCTTCCTTTTTTAATTGGGGACATGGCAGTAAACGAAGGCTCCAAAAATCTTGAAGTGCTACACATCTGGCTTTCTCACTGATAAATCCTCCTCTAGTGTAATCATTCCCAAAATCCTATGAGGACTTTGGTTCTACAAATAGACTATTGTGTTTCATGCCTCAACCCATAAGTGCATAGGTAGGCCTTGGTCATGCAACATTGCCCTCACTGCTCCCATAATTCTATGATTCTTTCTCTTAGCCACCCTATTTTGCTGTGGGTTGTGGGGTGCTGTAAAACCTCATTGATTTCCTTCTTTTGCACAAAAAAATTTACATTCATTCAACATGTACTCACCTTCATTATTGCTCTTGGGAGCCTTCATGTTATTGTCAATTTCTTTCCCAACTAGTGCATTGAATTCTCTAAAATTGGATAATGTCTCCTCCTTCTTCCACATGAAGAAGATACAACACTTATGTGAGAATTCATTAATAAAAATGAAAAAATATTTGTGCCTGACAGCAGATGTTTTTGAAAAATTTCCACATACATCAGAGTGGATCCTTTCAAGGACTGCATGTGCTTATTGTCCCACCCATGGAATGTGGACTTGGGTACTTCCCCAAAGTACATACTTTACATGCATCCTACTACTCAAGTGATCCTTTAGGGATGATTGTGGTTATCTTCTACATGATCTTAGGGAACCATGATGCAAATGGCCAAGTATTCTTTACCAAATTTCACCGACATCACATATCTGCACCTTCTCCGCCTTTGAGGTTAACGCAACACAATCCTCCACATCTAGATTATACAGGTTCTTCATACGAACCCTGATATTATTTACCTATCCCATGGCTATGTGTCTCAGTAATGCATTTCCTTTGCTTAAGATCACATCATAACCATAGTCTTCCAAAACTGAAACAGAGACGAGATTTTTTCTTTAGGATTGGAACAAAGATGACATCCTTGAGCTTGAGGGGGGAGCCTGAATCCCTATGAAAGATGACTGTACTAACCCTGGTCACACTATAACTTCCATCATCCCCCATCTCAATGTGCATTTGCAAATATTTTTCTTCCAGATCACTGAAAAAGTCTCTACACCCTTCGATGTAGAATGATGCACCTGAATCCAAGTACCACACACTCCCCATCATCGTGTTAGGCATGCATGAAATTAAGGTAAAGTTAAGCTCAAACTGTGAAGCCAAGGTTTCACTTGCTCCTCCTCCTAAATTATTCTTTCTTTCCTTCTTGTCTGGACACTTCGTGGCATATTTCCCGAATTCATGACAATGGAAGCATTTAATTTTCGACAACTCTTTCTTCTTTCCCCCTTTAATGGATTCTAGTTTGGATTGGGATTTATTCCCTTTTCCCTTATTTTCCTTTCTATCCAATGCAAAATTTTCTTCATCCTTTCCCATGGATGAATTCCCCTCTCTGGTAGTCTGCTTTATTTTCTCTTGTACCAAATTAGATCATAAGCGTTCCCAATTCGATTATTTCTCCCTCCCACTCACTGAACCTTGATAGCTATTCCAGATCTTGGGAAGGCTCAAAAAGGCTCATCTTACCAAATATTATTCAGGGAAATTAACCCCGAGCACACCAAGTTCATCATGACACTATGTGAAATTGCTAAAATACTATGGAATTGTATCATTCTTCCCCATCTTGATACTTCAAAGTTTATTCTTGAGGGACAAATTCTCATGGTCACTATTATTCTTGAACAATTCCGTCAGTGTTTTCCACATTGTGAAGAAGTTTTTTTTCGTGTATATTTGAGAAAATATGATACAATACTCCCTCCAAGATTATTCTCCTCACCTTGACTACATCTTTCTTCCACTAAGCACAGTTTTGGGCATCAGATTTTAATGTTTGTGCAAAATATGCCTTGATGTATTCTAGCAATGCATTGTCATCCAATACCACCCCCATGTGATCCTTCCATGCAAAAAAATTAGAGGTGCCTTCCAAGGCATACTCTAGCCTCAGTCCATTGAAGGCCATCTTGTCAGCTCTGAAGGGAACTTACTACACTGAACTCCAAATTTGAGCCTCTTGAGAAACAACTTCGATTTTTATTTTTATTTTTTATTTTTATGTAAACCCTTCTCTAATACCATGTAGAAATTATGTTATGTATTCGCAACTACTCATGAATTTTTAATCAAAATAATAAGACACAAACCTATTCTACTACTCTGCGAAAAGTAATTCACAATCTAGAACAAAAAAATTTAGTCATGCATTAAGAAATAAAACATATGAAAAAATTAATTTTCTTGGGGAAAGAAAACTTCTAAAAAACCCCAATGTCTGCTTGCATTAAATCATAAGAATATAGATGTATTACAATTTATTTGGTCAACTGAGCATAACCTGTAAGTGCATAACCTATCTCTTTGCTCATTGAAAGGCTCTAGCCTAGACTTAGTAAATTTTTGCCTCTAATTGAGCTCCTATTTCCTTGTGTTGTTCATTGAGGAATTAGGGCCCTATTATTTAAGAAGTTCCTCAAATTGATTGCACAATTCCTTTAGACTGAACCCCTGACTACATAAAACACATGTACACTAAAGAATAGTCTAAAAATGATGTTACACTGCCTTGGAATCTTTACCAAGCCTGGGGAACTCAAATTATCTACATGAAATATCTATTTTGGGATGATTGATCAGTTAATTGGATGATCACTAAGTTTGAATGAAGTCCTACGACTTAACTAGCCCTTCACTAGTTTCTCTGAAAGTTGGAACTAGTTTAACCTAAAACAACCTCAAATAACTGAACTTGATTTCTAGAAATTAATAATCACACATGCTGAACTGAACTCTAAATCCTCAAATCAAATTTACTAAGTAAATTGGGTGACAAAAGCCTTTTCATGCAAGTTAACATCATCCAAGTCGTATGCTAATGTGGAAATTCAAATTTTCTCAATTTAATCAAGGAAAAATCAAAATGAGAATTTCTTACTGCATTTTTCAACATATTTTTCTTCAATATTTCTCTTTTATACTTGCATGAATCCTTATTTTTTCCTTTTTCCTATTCATTCCATTCTTCTATATGTGCTCTTAACTTTTCAATATTTTTTGTGCAATTCTGGGGCTCAATCTGTGAGTTTTTCTGTTATTTTTGCTTCTTAACTGTCTGTTCTGCTATTCACGCATTTACCGCTCTGTTGTTATGTTTGTATTATCTACCAAATATCAAAAATTTATGACTCATTCCATTCATGCTATAAGATTTCCACACTACCAATTCAAGCTACCAACTCGTTTCATCCAAGGCATTTGGTTATGGCCCAAATACTTTTTAATATGCCGCTACTACCAAACATGGTTGTGCCACCAAAAAAAAACTCCACATGCCTCTTTAATTTTAATTCAAATGAGGGCAAATTCTTTGTATTTTCCTTTAATTCCTTTTGTTGGTGCCATAGCTGATTTTCCACCATAGTACCAGGCCCTGTGACCTCCGTTTAAGCCTTCAGGTGCTTAGCTTCTTTAAGGTGTTCAAGGGCTTAATTTCTTCATTATGTGCCCTGTGTTGTTGGTATTTACCTACTGCATACAACCTATGCCTAGCACTAATCCCCTATCTTAACACTTTTGTTTTGAAACATTTTGAAACTTATGGGATACTTTGAATAGGATTAGTTATTTCGTGGGTGCATCGTTCATGCATTTCGTTGGCTATTTCTTCTTCCTATTATTAGTTCGACGTGTACTGATGCATACTACTCAATAATTTCACTTCATGCACCTAAAACATCCTCTAGGCTCATACCTACGAGATTATTTGTACTGTGGTGTCTGCCCTGAAACCAAGAGGCAATAGAAATGATCCGAGTTGAGTCAACTGTGACACTACCTACATCATGCCACGTTGAGTCATTTAAGTGCTAATATTTTAGTATTTTGGGCTGTGAACATTGGGATGATGCCATACTGATGTCACCTGTGCCACATTTCATCCAATTATTGGTCCACATGTAATTCAAAAATGGGCCCTTCGGGTGCCCAAAAACACCAAATCTGCCTACCACATGGCATGCTCCCATTGGGTGTGTTGACGTAATCATCCTTCATCATTTGGGCCAATAATACATTTCCATGTGTCCTACTATCAGAGACGAGAGAGAAGGGTCCCACGACCTTGTTTTGAACCATATTTACCTTATAAAATTTTTAAAGGGTCATGACCATTGTTCTTTGTATTGTTGTTGATGGTGCAAGATTCCATCAACGAAGAGGGTCTCCCAGATGTGAAGTCCCAGTTAGAACTCACACTATTTGGAGTAGGAGCCCCATCCAAAATATCAGCCTAAATTCCATATATTCTTATAGATTTTCCTTGGATACAAAGTTCAACACAAGAGAATAATGCATAGGTAATCTTGGATCAACAAGTGAGTATGCCTCGTGAAATGTTCAATTGTGGATAATATCATGGTCCTTCTACCTAAAAGGAACAGAAAAGTGGGCCCTTTAAAGACAAGTAATATTACTAACCTAGAAAAGGCACATGAGCATATACATATGAATGAACCACTGATCAACCAACGAAATAGTTCATAAGGAAGCAACGATTGTTAAAGAAAATACAACACACCTTCAATAATATAAGTACCAAAGCCACTGAAATATTTCAATTTAATTACTACATGTTCTAGGCCATTTTGTCACATCCCATCAAGTGAGCCTCCTAATGGGATCAATAAACATCATATTCCCCTTGTCATCATCTTGCATAAACCCCTAAGCATGTGCCTTTCATCCCTCAGAGTTTCAACCCTAAATTTCCCTATCGAAGCCAATTTGAGGAATAATGCTCCCTACAAGCCTACTGGGGTGTGACCAAATAAAATTTTCTCCACTATGGCCAGCGTTGGTCACCAACAGGTTTCTCTCCTTTGCACCTGCATTGGTTCTAGAATTCCAAGAGAATGATCAAGATTTTAGAAGCTTCACCTTCTAGGAGTTTCTAGAAATTTTTTCAACTACTTAACTTGGATTGAAATTCATATCATATCCTACCCTAATTTGGAGTTTTCATCACTTATCCTTTGATCCTATCCCTCCATCAAAGGTGGATCTAAAACCTTAGAATGGTAATTGGATAAGAACTCCCAACTTACCCCTCTCTCCTATATATTTATCCTCTTGCCTATGCAAAGGTTGGGTGAATGAATGGTTGGATTTAGAGAGTGATTCTTCCTTTATGCTGCTGCAATAAGTAGTTATAATCTCATGCATAGGGTGACTAGAGGTGCATATTTTGACAAGGAAAGGACGAGTTAAAAACTTGGAGGAGCTCTTCAACAAGATCAACTGCCACTTGTGGTTGTAATCTCCTTCCATTTATATTAATGCAAAGAATTCTCTATTTTCTTTTATGTGTTGTTGTTATTTCACTTATTTCAATATAATGTTGATCTATTTAATAAAGTATTTAGATGATAATGCATACATATCATAGTTTCTTGGCTTGTGTTATCTGAATATGCAGGTTCTAATTTTTGAAATCAGAGCTGGAATTGGAGCTTCCAAGTTAAAGAGGGAGCGAAGTGAGCGACAATTTCCAGGTAGGCATCACTCAATCATCTATTTAATTTAAGGAAAAGCATTGAGTTCCTTTTCTCTTTGTTGTTCCAGGTTGACCACCAAACCTAGGGGAGATACCTTTATCCGCAATCGTAAATCCCATATAACCATACATATGAAAACAACATACATCACTAACATTGAAAGAATAGTCTTACAATATTCACGACATATGCATGAAAGCATGATGGATCGATGAGCTTCTGAGTTGATTAAAAGTTCCAAGATATATCAAGGCAGTGAACACCACTAGCCCCAACAGTGGAGCATTAGAGTAGTCACTTGCTCCTCCAAAACAACTATCTTCATCTCCAATTCCTGGTAGGAGGAGACAAGGTAAAAATTCCTTTTCATGAACAATGAGGGTGTATATATAACAAATGGGGTGATCCTTCATCTCCCTTATGACTCTTGGACTACCATCATGACTGTTTGACTTCTCATGACTTTTCGACTTCCTACATGACTCTTTGCTTACATAGTTGACTCTTAGACTTCCAATTTACATTACATTTTCGAATATAGAATTACATAATCCACGAATGATGTGGAACATGATGGCTCAAGAGATGACATGACATGACATTGATGACATGGACCACATGACGACATGGAAATGTCAAGTCACTTCTTGCTACTTCTTTCTTTGTGTCTTCCTAAAAATATGGTGCATGTCCTTCTTCTTCCTCCTCTTCATGACTTGAAGATAAGGATTATTCAATGTGGTATTAATATTCCATTTTCTATTATAATATAATGTTACTTAATATTCTTTCCTAATGATCATCTTGTCTCCTTGACTCCTTAGGTGTATTCTAGCATGGTATCCCTCTCCTTTTCATCCATCATCATCCCATCATGATGAGATAGAGTAGATGTAACTGAAATCCATTCATGAAAAGATGACATGAGTTTTAAAACCCCTAATCTAACATGTTTCATGAAATCACATTTTAGGGATGGAACTGGTGATTGGTTGAGTGACTAAATTAGGGATTGTGCAGTTCCAAAGGTAAATGTTTGGGACTGAGGCTAGGCTCAAAGGATTACACATTTTAGGGGCTCAAGATCTCAAGATATTGTCTTGAGGCTTGAGGTTTCCCAATGTGAAGTTATGGAAGGAAAAACTCAAGGATATGCGCAGTTGAGGGACTCAAGTGGTCAAGATTGAGGCTTGAGCCTTGAGGTTTCCGAATGCACAGTTCTAACTTGAGCACAAGCTGGGAGATTGCACAGTTGACTGGTTCAAGGGCTTATGCTTGAGGCTTGAACTTTCCCAATGAAAAATTATGGAGGGAGGATAATCTAATGGATTTTAGAATTTCACATCTCAAGGTGTCAGGCTAGAAGTTTGAGGCTTGACACTACACAACACATAGTTAAGGTTGACTGGGAGGAAAAAATTGTGTAGTTTTAGATATCAAGGGTCAAAGCTAGGCATTTTTACTGCACAATGTTAAGTTCCAAGAGGAAAGGTAAAGGCTTGAGGGTTGAGACTACGTAATGCATAGTTCAAGAAGGCTGAGTGAGGTTAAGTTGCTCGAGAGTGAAATTTTACGGATGAGACTTAGTGTGGAATCAATGAGACCAAAGTGAACAAGGACAAAACTTGACCATGATCACACACTTAGAACAATTGAAAACACAACGTTTATCACTCAGAATACATGGACAACATTCTTCCATCAATGCGATGACATTGCGACAATTTTCGCCAAGTGCATCACTAAGGTACACTTTGCGATGACAGTGACGACACTTGTGTGACAAAGAATAAACCTTTAGAAATGAGTGTGATACATTATTACATGGTAAGTACAAGTAATTAATGAAAATATTACTCCTTGAAACAAACCAAAACGAGCTTTTGTGCATTTTTCGACACTCCACATGCCAAAGACTACATTTACTATATGAAGAGAACATAGTGAACGACACTTGCAATACGCGAACGATAGTGAAAACGAGACATGACAGAGCGGAGATAACATGAAAAAATCATTCATTAAAGTGAAATCAAGCAAAAGTGACAGTAGAAAGAATGAAAATGAGACTCACTAAATCAAAGGTATGCAAAAGCGACAGTTTGAAAAGTGAGGAACTGTCAATGGTAGTGCGCGTTGACTATCGACATGGGTTGAACATTGCTGCATGGAATTGCCTTGATGGACTGTGCTATGTATTTTCAATATTTTGTAAATAATATGATCATGAAATTGTTGCAAACTGAGCATGTGTGAGAAAGTGACTTCGACCGATCAAGAAGTGATCACGGAACGAACTATAGTAAGATCCATCATAGGCTCCAAAATTCAAGTGTAGGTAAAATTTTGGGGGGTGTTTGTCGCAACAACAACACTTGGTGATACATTGGTAGAACTCCAACTTCTATGCCTTGGTAGATTATTTCGTGTAGGTTCTATTTATTCATGGAGAATTGATTCATTGTTCATATTACCATGGCTCCCACACTTACCTCATGCATAAACATAGTTCCCTTCATTACTTTACTTGGTTAGACAAAAACACAAGCAATGATCACACAATGTTTCGAATCAGGAAAGGGTGATGAAGTTCGCGAGCTTTAGATTTTCATAGTATAGTTTTTTCATATATGGTGTTGCTCCACTGCCAGCAGTCCTGAAAAATACCCTGATGAAGTCACTCAAGGGACAAAAACATTGCTCCGCTGCCAAGAGACTTGGAAAATACCCCGACGGAGTTGCTTGCTTCACCTCTCTATGCAATAATCCTTTCTCCTCTTTCACCTTTATTTGTTTATTTTATGTAGGACTATGCATCAACACTTATTTATTTCATGGGCAGAAGAGGGATCCTGACTTATTGAGAGAAGAAGAGGTTGTCCCTTCAGAGAAGCATATATAATACCTCTAATGTATGTTTGCTCATTTAGATTTTCACCTTGTACTTCTCTACTTGATTGGATCAACCTAAAAAACACCGAAACATAAAGACCTGAGTGTAGGAATGAGGTTCCCATAATATACATGGAGGTAATGGTTCGACACAAGATTTACTTACACAAGGATCATATTTTCCATCAGAACATCATCGACCAAAAGATGTAACCAAGACAAGGAATAAGGATAGAGAGTTAGCCAAATGTTCAAGTGTCACAAAATCCTTTTCTATTTTTCTACACCGTCTTTTGAGCCCACATAGGACACCCTTCATGAAAAGTATCATTAAAAAAAGAAAAAAAAGAAAAAACACAAGAAGGAAACAAAACTAGGAGGACAAAAACAAAATGAGGCTAACCCAAAAGAGGATGCAAGACAAAAGTTAGAAAACACAAGAGGAAATATGGAAAAAGAGTGCAGGAAGAATGTGCAAAGGAAACTAACATGCAACTAAGCCTACTCCTAACCTAACCAATTAGAAGGTCGAGGTTACGTATAATGAAATTTCCAATGTAGTCACCACACTAATTGTTCCTAAACTGCAATCACAAAGATATAATCGATTGAAAATGAGATAAAAAAATGTGAAATAGAAAAAATAAGAGCTTTAAGAACTTGAAAAATGAAAAAAAGGTCTTTCATCTTGGCGAAAATATGTGTCACAACCAATACTTCTGACTAGTTCACGTTGTTACCTTTTTGACGAAGAGAAAAGTTAACCAAACCTTATAAGCTTCTTGCAAATGTATCTTCATCCACACTGTTCTTCTTAGAAAGCATGAGGAAATATTGAAACCTTTTATTCACGAAGAAACTTGTAACGTAATATTGCTTCAACCATTCAATGATTGGATCATGAAACTCGAAATAGTCCTCTTGAGAATCTTGAAATCTTTGAAAATATGAATTTTTAATTAAAGGCATGGAATTAGGATGAGAACCTTATGAGAGAAAATCGATTTATTGTATTCAACAGGTATTCCAAGACAGTGAGGACCTGACACAACCAGTAGTGAAGGTCGAAGGGCCTAAACTACTTGAGTACAAGTACCCGAATAGTGAGGAAAATCATAAAGATTAACCGATGTGAAACAAATTTCATTTGATATACTGGTGGGAAAGTGGCACAACGAATGCCAGTTAATATTAAGATAAGATGGACTGTTTATGACATGAGATTATTGGTTCAAATATGGATCAATTTGAACATCTTTGCGAATGCCTTGAAAAAATGAATCTTCTTCATTGCATAGTAGATATGACACCATGTTTCCTTGTAACTGGTAACATACTGTACTAGCATCATAATCATCAAAATAAGTGAAAATGAATGTTATTACATCGAACACATGAAATTAGTCAAGATATGATGGGTGAAGAATAATTTTATTTTCTAGATTACTCATGCATTCATTATCACTCAAGAGGATTTAAGGTGTGATGAAGGGAGAGATTTGCAATATAACATTCACAAGAAAAACCAAAAGCTGGTTATTAAGAAGCGAATCTGATACGCATGATTTCTTAGACCAAAGATGATTTTTGAAATGATTAACTTTACAGTTCCATGATTCTATGAGAGATACACATTCCAAACCCAAATTTGATACATGATATTTTCATGAAGATGAATCAACTAAAGAAAATTATTGAATCCAATCATAAATAAAATCTCAAAAGCTCAAAAACCTACATTTGTAATACCAAACATATTTCAAGAAGGAATTTACATCCAGTGAACCATGTAAAGAGAAAGATTGCATGAGAGAAACCAGATCTAACTTTGTTTGGGGACCTTACCAGAGTCATGAGATCCTGACATAACCATCAATGAAAGCTGACTTGCCTCGACTCCCTAACAAGTCCCAGAACTTTCAAGGATTGTAAAATTTCATTTTGAAGAGTGAAACAGATCATGCATGGTGTGAGGATAACTATTACCACTTTTTTAAATAAGACCATACTAACTAGATGGCAACCATATTTGCCACTGATTTGATCAAATTTTATAACTTCAACAACCATATTAATCAAGTCGAAAGATTATTCTGATCACAAATGTAAGGATATATGAATTAGATAAATAAAATGAGCAAGCTAATTTGAAGAGTTTTCTTCATGAAAAATAAGATATGATGAGGGATGGAAATGATACGCGTTGGTTTGATTTTTTTCTCTTTCATCATGGATATCCCTGACCCCTTGTGCCAATTGAGAAGTTAAATCATTAGATTGAGTACTTGAAGAGCATGGAGTGTTTCCATCACAAGTAGATGCATCACAAATAGTAGGGCACAAGGGATATTGAGATGAAGAGGAGGTTTCAATAAGAACCTCTCCTTTGACTGGATCAGATTATACATATAGATATTACAAATTAAAATATTCTTGAGGAACCGAAAGATCAATTGGTGCACTTGGGAATCCATCATCATATATATCGATGGAGTCATCCTCATCAGAATTATTATTTCCCAAGACTTGATATTGAATATGAAAATTGATCGAATTTGAATGAATACCAAGATTACTAGATCCAATATTAGCCAAGAATGAGGAAAAATAATCTTCACACGAAATAATTTGAAAAAGACAATAAATATTGAAATAATCTTCACCTTTCTTCTCCTCTACCCAAAAAATGTGACTACCCTACACCTAATCTCAATTTGGACCAACAACTTGAAAATCAAGAGAGTGACAAAATAACTGGTGGAGCAGATCATGGTACAGAGAGTCATGTCACGTATATGATAGAGGATAATATAAATCCAAATAATATTCAGTACTAGATTTATGAGTGTTAATACCATATTGAGGAATGGAAAAATTGGTTTTCACCATAGGCTTCATAATCCATTACGGGGTTTCCTCTACTGAATTTGAATCATGAAAAGTGGAAGGAGGATGAGAAGATGGATTAGGAATTTGATGTGCATATTTTCCAACTTTATTATCATCACACAGAGGCACCCTCATTGGAACTCAAAAAGGAGGAGGACTAGGAACAAAAGGAATAGTAGGTCCCCTGCTGAAATTAGGGGTGTCTCATGAATTACAAGAGTTGGGGAAGAAAAAACATTTGGTTGTTTGAGTTCACCGTGCGAAGAGATATGAACTAAATGAGAAAGATTTAGTTTCAATAAATCCCAATCCATATATTCTCCAGGAAATTCACAACAAAGGTGAAGAAATTGATTAGATAAATCCTTAACTAATTCATTAGGATTCATTCTTAAATTATTAATTCTTTTAAGAACATCCCAGTAATCATACCTATCGAAGGCTTGATAAATATCCTGGACAAAATGATTAAAATAATGGAAGGAATTAGATGATAAGTTATGACACCATTAATTAGCACGACCTTCAAGAGTGAGGAAGAAAATCACACAAGAAAAATATTCATCATTTATTTCATAAGATTCACAAAACTTAAGAAAATTAAAATGTGCTCGGCTATGGATATTCCATCCTCACTCCGAAACTTCAATTGAGACAAGTGATAAAGAGGCTCATCAGGGATTCAAAGCTCACCAGGGGATATGTTAGAAAAAACCCCGGGAGTATGATTTTAGGATGAGCCATTTAAGACAAGAGATTCAAAACAGACTCAACGAGCACAACTTGTAATCTGACCCTCATTCTAGCACCGTTTAGTAGAAGGTTCTAGAAATCCATTAACCAAGGGGGTATCTATGATGTGAAGTCCCAACCAGACCTCACACCATTTGGAGTAGGAGCCCCATTCGAAATATAGGCCCGAATGCCATGTATTCTTATAGATTTTCCTTGGTAACAAAGTTCGTCACAAGAGAGTAATGCACAGGTAATATTGGATCAAAAATTGAGTATCCATTGTGAAATTTTCAATTGCAGATAATATCAAGGTCCTTCTACCAAAAAGGAAGAGAAAAGTGGGCCCTTTAAAGACAAGTAATAATACTAATATAGAAAAGAAACATGAGTATATACATATGAATGAATTGTTGATCAACCAACAAAATATTTGAAAAGAAAGCAACGATATTTAAAGAAAATACAACACGCCTTCAACAAGATAAGTACCAAAGCCACCGAAATAGTTCAATTTCCTTAGTACAAATGAAAACAACATACATCACAAACATTTAAAGAATAGTCTCACAAGATTCCTGACATATGCACGAAATCGTGCTAGCTCAAGGAGCTTCTGAATTAAGTAAAAGTTCCAAGATACATCAAGGCATTGAACACCACTAGCCCCAATGGTGGAGCATTAGAGAAATCACTTGCTCCTCCAAAATATCTATCTTCCTCTTGAATTCCTAGAAGGAGGATTCAAGGTTAAAATTATTTTTAATGAACAATGAGGGTGTATATATAACAAATGGGGTGATCCTTCGCCTCTCTTATGACTCTTGGACTACCCTCTTGATTGTTTGACTTCTCATGACTTTTTGACTTCCTAAAAAATCTTCACATTACCTAGATGACTCTTGGACTTCCAATTTATTACATTTTCCATATAGAATTACATAATCCACGAATGATGTGGCACATGATGGCTCATGACATGACATGGAATGACATTGATGACATGGAATACATGACGACATGGAAATTTTAAGTCACTTTTTGTTGTTTCTTTCTTTGTGTCTTCTTAAAAAGATGGTGCATGTTCTTCTTCTTATTCCTCCTCCTTATGACTTGAGTATAAGGAGTCTTCAATGTGGTATTGATCTTCCATATTCTATTATAATCCAATGTTCCTTTGTCTTCTTTCCTAATGATCATCTTATCTCCTCGAATCCTTAGGTGTCTTCTAGCATGGTCTCCCTCTTCTTTTTATCCGTCATCATCCTCTCATGATGAGATAGAGTGGCTGCAATTGAAAACCATTCATGACAAGATGACATCAATATGAAAACCCCTAATCTAAAATGTTTCATGAAATCACTTGTTAGGTTTGGAACTGGTGATTGGCTGAGTGAATAACTTAGGGTTTGCGCAGTTCCAAAGGTAAAGGTCCGGTATTGAGGCTTCTGATTATGCAATGCACAATTCAGGATGGCTAGGGTCAAAGGATTGTGTAGTTGAGGGGATCAAAAGCTCAAGACAAGGGCTTGAGGCTTGAGGTTTCCAAATGCATAGTTATGGAAGGAAAGACTCAAGGAACTACAAAGTTGAGGGACTGAGGAGGTCAAGCTTGAGGCTTGAGCCTTGCGGATTCCCAATGCGCAATTCTAACAAGAGCACAGGTTAAGAGATTGTGAAGTTGAGGGGTTCAAGGGCTCAATCTTGAGGCTTGAATTTTACCAATGAGAAATTCTGGAGGGAGGAGAATCTAATGGATTGAGAAATTGTGTAATTCAAGGTGTTAGGTTGGAAGCTTTAGGCTTGATAGTGCGTAGTGCGCAGTTAAGGCTGACTAGGAGGAAACAATTGTGCAAGTTTGGAGCTCAAGGGTTAAATATGGTCAATGTGACTACACAATGTATAGTTCCAAGAGGTAAGGTCATGTATTGATGGTTGATATTTTGAAATGCACATTTTAGGAAGGCTGAGTGAGGTCAAGTTGCTCGGAAGTGATATTTTTCGGATGATGCTAAGTGTGGAAATCAGTGAGACCAAAGTGAATAAGGAAAAAACTTGAGCATGATCACACACTTATAATAGTTTAAGACAAAATATGAACAACATTCTTTCCTCAATTCGATGACATTGTGACAATTGATCTGAAAGGAATGTATTATTTTGCTGTGATAAGTGTCCTTTCAGTTATAAAACATGTACATATTTGTCTCCATTTGTTTGCTTAAGGAATGAGGAATTTAACCATGAAACATAGATGAAATTATGAGTTTTAAGCATGTAAATAAGCCTAAATAACACTGAACAATGGTTTATAACAGAGAAATAACATCACACATAAGATTTACACGGCAAGCATGATGAAACAGTTCAACCCTCCTGTGCTACATCTGCTAGTCTAGCTCCCAATGACATGTCCCTCTTTATCATTATGCTCAAATTTGAAAATACATATATTTAAAAGCCTCTAATGGTTGTTTTCTCTGCACCAATGGCTCAAAAATTCTCAAATTAGTCTAGGTAGACTCTTGTTTCACCAAAATTGGTCGAAAATTGACCTCCCTAGCCATTTTCCCAATGACAGCTACAAAACCTCCACTAACTGTGGAAAACTGCAGTTATTCGCAACTAATTTTGGCAAAAACTAGAAATTTTGGGGTAGTGCTAAATTGTCCACCGAATTATTAGCCGCAACATTTAGTTTTTTGGTTAGGGGCAGGGGTGGCCACATGCCGACCCCCTTAAACCCCGTGGTTAACTTAAATTCCACATTTAAAACTCGCAGTGGAACCGAGAGTGCATGCGGAGTTCCCAAACGATTTGAAATAATCGTAATTTTCGGCATGACGGTTAGACTTCGCGCATGTGATATGGTTCGAAGTTATCCGCCGGAGGTTAAGGTTAATGTAGCCGTTGGTTAACATGTTATGGTTTGATGTCATGTGATCACAACAACGGGGCTGCCGACAGGTTGGGATCGTCGACAGTCACCCCCCAACTTACACTTCAATACACTTTAAAAATGTGTGGAGAACTATTAGGGTATGACTCTTCGTATAGCGGAGTTGGTGGAGACTTCTGCAGGCACGCCGGAGATCACAGGGTCGAACCCCTTGGACTCCAACAATAATTTTACACCACAGTACAGGGGACATGTGGCAGCCTCCAGGCTAGCCACGTGTCACCCATCCATTATACCTCAAAAAAACTCGTACAACCCTTCAACAAACTAGGAGGAACCATGTGGAAAAATATCACTGGTCTAGAGAATGGAATATTTTGAGAATATTCCCCTTTTTGCTGACTGTACCTGCATGCTAACTAGGCATCCCAGTCACCCCTGTCACAAAATTTTAGTTGTTTTGGAAATTTATCAGAATGTGATATCTCCCTCATACGACATCAGTTTTTCAAACTGTTCATGGCACCAAAATCAGAACGACGAGATCTACCCGGTCGCTTAGGTTTGATACATTTTCAAGCACTTTCAATTTTAAAAAAAAATCATGATCTCCTGATCACACCTCCCCATTGAGAAGCTTTTGGATCCAAAAATACTTTGATTACTTGTTCAGTAGATGAGGGTACATCTCCCTCACCTTTCCAACTTCCATCCACTTTGCCTTGCTTGGCTTACTGCCTTTGAGAAAAACTCGAAGGTAGTTGACACTTCCCCTCTTAGATGCTCTTGTCCTCCTGTCAAGGATGGTATCCTCCTTGAGCTCATTTGGAAATTCTGGCAAGAACTCTTCAATAGAAGGAAACTGAACATCACTCCCTTGATCATCGATAAAAGGTGGCTCATACAAACGTAAATTTTCAACATCAACAACTGAATACATTTGCATATATGAAGGCAAGTCAAGTTGAAATGTATTGTTACCAACTTGCTTGATGATATTGAATGGACCATAGTGAATGGGCTTGAGATTTTTACCTTCTCCTTGCATACATTATTTTCTTATGTGCAACCATACCTCCACTCCTTCTTGTATTTGCTTTGACTCTTCTCAAATTGTTCTTGAACTTGTTGATGAATAATTTGAATTTTCTCAATGAACTTTTGAGCCTTGTCAATATCACTATGCCCATCGATTGCAACATCCTTCTCAAAGATGAAGTCTAATTGTGATTTCAGAAAATACCCAAAGTATGATTCAAAAGGTGAAGTATTTGTAGAATATTGATTTCCACGGTTGTAAATGTGATGAATGTAATGTAGTTTTTCATCCCACAACTTGGGATGTTTGCTGCAATATCCTCTCAATATATGCACAATATTTTTGTTCACCACCTTGGTTTGGCCATTAGTTTGTGGATGAAAAGTAGTACTCTTTTTCAACTTTGTGTCCATCATCTTCCAAAGTGTTATCACCAAATTGAGTCCTGTTGGGCTGCTTCAATGGTCAAATTGGAGTAACTATTTCAAACCACTTTTAACTGGAAATTAGCCTTTCCAGTCTGAGAGGGCTCTCTCAAATTGATAAAGGATATTCAATGAAAAAATTGAAAGAATATGGCTAACTCTGAATTGGATTGAATGTGTTTTTGTGTAGGTGAAAGATGTATTAGTTTACTACCATTGGGCTTATGGAGTCAATATGAAAACTAAGTCACAAGACAAACTATCTCATGGAAGCTGAGGCAATTTTTTTATTATGAAAACACACATGAAGGATAGAACAACAAGCTATATTCATACAGGAAGTTAGAGCATGTCACCATGAATTCCAAGTGATTATACATAAGCAAACTAATAAAACAAGACAAATCAACAGACAAGGTGTATAAATGGAAGTTGGAGCATGTAATCATGAATTCCAAGTAATCATACAACTACAAATTGGAGAGAAAGTAAAAGTATAATATAAGAAACATACATAAGAACACATAGAAGAATCTCAGGTCTAAAATAAACTGCTGCAACTGTATATTACTGATAGACAAAGATTACAATATTAGTGCCTTCATAACATCTCCTAACCCTTTCTAACTCTAAAAATATCTCATTTATAGAGTGAGGACTCATAAAAATGATATTCCACCTTGCTAGCTTCGAATTCCCACTTCAGAGACCTATTTCAAACATGATTCCATCACTTGCAAACTTCCTAGGGATATTTTTGTTTTGCAGAGTTTGAATACAAAAAGGACTCTTATTTCATTAATAGTTCAACAAATCAATTTAATAACCCTTATCAACTGCAACCAACTAAATTTTTGAGTGTACTAGAGTGCTGATGTGTCATTATGCCACGTGGATGCTGAGCTGGACCTCCTCCAAGTCGAATTTTTACAATTTTTTCACAAATCTGGTTAGTGAAAATTCTGGAAAATAGGCTTCAAAGATGAGTGTTTAATTTCCAAACCCTGATGGATTTGCTGAAAATGAGAGAGTTTTTTGTACATGGACCTGTTTTGAAGAAAAAACTCTTTTAGAGTTCCAAAATAATTTTCATTTGGTCTAAAATCAAACTTGAAGTTGACTGCTAAAACAATCATGTACAAAAAATTTCGTATCGTGTTTCAGTAGCGTGGGAAAAATGGCTTTTCAATCTATCTACTTGACTTCTTTGTTGTTCCAACATGTAAATCATGTCATAACACCTTACCAGCATGGATATCCCTCCTTGAATCATGAAAAAACTTGCTTTAAAAACAAAAAGACACCTACAGGTTTTTTCGTAGCGTTTTTCTGGCTTCAAGCTTGAAGCACGCTACGGAAATTCCTAAAAAAGGCAGAATTTGTAGTTTGGAAATGAACTTATATTTCTGAATTCTTAATTTATCTTGCAAAACTAGAGGAGAATTTTTTAGATCAAAATGTGTTGAAGAAAAACCTCTCTTGTTTTTTTAAATACCATCTCCAGCTGTCTAGAATCTACATTTGCAAAACATGTATAAAATAGGAAAACTATGTTTTCTGAAAATAGGGCCAAAAGACATCCCTGTATCTCTGAATTTGTAGTACCTTTGAGTAAAGTGAAAGAGGTTATTGTTATTTGATATGTGATTGAAAATAACATCTCTCATTTTCTTAAAATACTTCTTTTTTTCCCCAGGAACCTCCCTTGAAATTGACTACTCAAATTTAGAAAACAGATAAATGCTTCATATTCGCTACGAAATTATCATGTGTTTTCATAGCGTTTTCTGCCTATTTTACATTGAATTTGCTATGAAAAGTTGTAAAACTAGTTAGTGACTCTTTTTGAATTTAAATTCTTGGGGAATGAAAACTAACAACATATGATGACTGATGGGACATGACATGACCTAAATGGAGGTGGCCTTGAACCTTAGGATAGGTTAAATATGTAAAACAAAAATATGAAATTTTCCTATACCAACTTGAAAGGCTTAAGGAAACCTTATCCTTTTGATAAATAAACTGTATGACCATGTCAAGTAATGTTTCACAAAATTATGAGTGATAACACAAAGATTGGACCAAAAATTCCCAGTGAACCTGGAATCCCTATCACTGACAATAGAATTTGGCAATCCATAATGAACTCATACATGTTGAAAATAAAGTTCAGAAGTTTGTTTAGAAGTAATGTATTTCTTACATGGCATAAGTATACACGTTTTACAGAATCTATCCACAACTACATAAATATAATCATTTTGTTATCTTGACATAGGTAGACCTCCAACAAAGTCCATGGAGACACTCTCCCATGGCCTTGATGGTACCGGAAGTGGCGTGTACAACCCAAGCTTCCTATTGCTAGGATTTCTTGTTGCAGACATAAAGCAACCTCTTATAAAACGTGACACACTATCTATCATGTGAGGCCAGTAGAAATACCTCTGTAGATGTGCCACTGTTTTTCTTACCCAAAAGTGTCCAACAATAAGAGACAAATGATCCTCTCTGATGACACTAAGCCTCTCTCCTTGTGGTATACACAACTTGCCCAAATGAAACAACAAAATTGTTATGCATTTGATAATCATTTTCCTCAACTTGATTCCCTTCACTCAAACTAGCATGCAGATCTTGAAAATTAGCATCATGTGCATATTTTTCTACGTAACTCTCATGTACAATAGAATAATTTTTAAGTAAAGTAGAAGCAGTTATGATAGGCCTTGAAAGCATATCAACAACTTTATTGAAAATACCTTTCTTGTACCTTATAACCAAGTGAAACTGTTGAAGAAATCCCATCCACCTGAAATGTCGTGATTGATGCAATTTTGTTTGCGACTGCAAGTACTGTAATGATTGGTGATCATTATGTATAATCATCTCTTTACCCATCAAGTAGTGTTTCCACTTCTTGATGCTTTGTACCAAAACATACAGCTCTTTGTCATATGTAGGACAATTAGTTACAACACCATTGAATGTTTCAGAATGATAATCAATAGGCTTACCATGCTGCAAAAGTGCTGTGCCCATGGCATAATCACTAGCATTGGTTTGTATCTTGAATGGCTGTCTCAAATTCGGTAATGAAAGAACCAGATCGGAAATGATCTTGTCTTTTAAAACTTCAAAAGATTGCTGCTATTTTCCTCCCTATTGGAATCCTTTCTTCACACTTGTTACTGCATGCATAGGAGTTGCTATGGCTGAAAAGTTAGCAATAAACTTTCTCCAATATTGAGTTGCGCCTAAGAAACTTCTTACCTCGGTTGCTATTTTGGGAGTGGGCCAATTCAAAATGGCTTCCACTTTAGAAGGATCAATTCTCAACTTGCCTCCTCCTACAATGTGTCCCAAATAAACCAGAGAAGTCTTTCTGAACTCACACTTTGACATCTTAAGAAATAATTTCTCTTTCTTCAAAATATCAAGCACCCTTTTTACATGCAAGACATGTTATTCTCTTTTTTTGCTTAAAATTAGTATATCATATAAATACACAATCATAAAGTCATCAAGAAATGGATGCAAAAAATTATCCATAACACGCATGAAAGTTGCCGGTGCATTACAAAAACCAAATGGCATAACCAACCACTCAAAGAGTCCTTGTTTGGTTTTGAATGAAGTCTACCATATATCACTTTCTACAATTCTTACTTTATGATATCTACCTCATAAATCTAACTTAGTGAAATTTTTTTCTTCTTTCAGCTGATCAATAAAATCATCTATCCTTGGGAGTGGGTATCGATTCTTTACTGTTATCTTGTTCAAAGCTCTAAAGTCTACACACATGCACCAAGTCCCATCTTTCTTCGGAATCAAGACTATGGGTGAAGTTCTTGGCCTCATGAGTCCCTTGTCCAACATGTCCTTAATTTACCTCTTAATTTCAACATTCTCCATTATCGACATGCGATACATGCTGATGTTTGGAAGAGGACAATCTTGCTGCAAATGAATCTCATGTTGAATCTCCCTTTTTGGAGGCAATCCTGTTGGCTCCTGAAACATCTCATGATGTGCATCAACTACATCATATAAATATGATTTCAACTTAGGATCAAAATCCTCAAATGATTCATGATTAACATCAGCTTTAGGCTTAATCATTAGAAGAACAAAATTCTTACTTGAATTCACCATCCTTTTTACCTGTACAACATTTACCGTTGTAATATTTGTCTTCTTGTGATGTGCTCTAACAATGTACTCCTTGCCATATTTGAATAAATTCTATTTGTTCTCATGGAAATGGAAGATCGATTTCCTGTCATACAAGTAAGGACTTCCCAACACAATGCCTGTAATATCAAGCAGAACCACATCTAATTCAACTGTTTTAACAAAATGTGTTGTCATTGCAAACCACAATATGCACTTCTTTGAAACTTGTAAATTTGCATCCTTACAAATCCACCCAAGTGGATATGGTTTTGGATGTGGAATGGTCTCAAGATTAAGTTTCTTGACCAAGTCTTCAGAGATTAAGTTTTCTTGTGACCCACTATCAAACAATGTGTCAATCTTGGTATGTTTGGATATGACCCTCACATGAAACAGTTCAATTCTCTCTTCTTCATTTGGAGCTTGTATGTGACAGATTAATGTACTAGTACTGGGATTTGTTTCAATTTCTTTCCCCTTCATGTTCTTCAATCCCATGGTTGTAATATTAGATTCATCACCTGAATCCTCTCCTAAATCATGTTGAGTTGTAGCTGTAGTTTTTTGCTTCCCTTTGTTGTTGTTATACTTGGGTCTCTTTTCAGGATGTAATTTCCAACATTTATTTTCATTATGGCCTTCTCTTAAACAATATTTACAAACCAATTTTTCTCCCTCTTTCTTGACAGATGCATTATTTTTGCCTTTACCTTTTGAGGTATTCTCTTTGTTTTTCCACTTAAAAGGTTTCTTCCTACCCTCATCAGTAATGTTTTTCCCTCTAGCTTCTAGATGTGTGGCCTGAACACAAACTTCATCTAGACTTGTAGGGTTAAACATGAGAATAGTATGTCTTAGGTAGCTATGTAATACTCCTATGTACTTAAGCAAAGCATCTTGGCTCTGCAAATCTACCCCTAATAAGAGAGCTCTTCTCATTAATCCTTGGGTGTATTCTTGCACATTCTGTCCTTTCAATTGTCAAAATTTTTTCCAGTTAATTATGGCTTTCTACATATGAGCTAATGGATAAAAATATTGTTTTATTACAATAATTAAATCATTCCATGATAGGATAATATTACCATGCTTCTTGATCTCCTCCTTTGTCTTGGATTCCCACCAAACAAGTGTTGCACCTTCCATTCTCAATGAAGCTAGTTGGATTTTGGTATCATCATCATGAAGGTTCTGAATTCTCAAATATACCTCCAATTGCCTAATCCAATTATCAAGCTTTTCTACATTGACTTCACCATTAAATATTTTCAACTCAAACTTAACATCAAGTTTTAGAAAAGGACTTTTACCAGTGTTCTTTGACTTGTGTGGATGATGTACTGAAGATGAAGTAGAGGATGATGATGATGATGATGATGATGAGGGTGATGATGGTGACTTTCCACTGTCTCCATTTCCTCCATTTCCATTCTTTGATTTATCTTCATCATTGTGACCTCCTGATGATCCATTTCCTTCCTTGTGAAGTTTGGATCCTTCTCCTTCGAGTCTCTCATTACTTTCTTGATAAAGGATTCTCACCATCTCAGTCATGTCAAGGAATGCTTTCTTGAACACTCTTTCTTCTTCTTTGGGATCCACCTCTTCATGGATTTCTCCTTCTCCTGGATGCATGCTTAATGCTACTTCTGCTTCTTTTGGAGGTGAACTAGGTGGTGAAAATGTGGCAATATTTCCCTCCTTTACTGTGGCTCACTTTGAGACCCTCTTGCTTCCACCAATTTGCCTTCTCCTCTCTTAAGCTTGAGCCTAGTAAGCATGTGAAAACTTGAAAACAGTTAAGCAAATATTTGCACACAAAAACACCAGAGAATATACTCTACCTCTGATACCAACCTGATTTGAAAGGGCTGTATTAGTTTTATGTGCTAAGTGTCCTTTCAGTTATAAAATATGTACATATTTGTATCCATTTGTTTGCTTAAGGAATGAGGGATTTAACCATGAAACATAGATGAAATTATGAGTTTTAAGCATGTAAATAAGCCTAAATAACACTGCACAACAGTGTATAACATAGAAATAAAATCACACATAAGATTTACATGGCATGCATGATGAAGCAGTTCACCCCTCCTGGGCTACATCTGCTGGTCCAACTCGTAATGGCATGTCCCTCTTTGTCGTTATGCTCAAAATTGCAAATGCATATGTTTACAAGCCTCTAATGGTTTTTTTCTATGAACCAATGGCTCCAGAATGCTCAAATTAGTCTAGGTATTAACCACAGTTTAATTTAGTGAAAACCCTAAAAATAGGGGCGCACTCCAATTTTGACAGACTGTTAACCACAAAATTGAATTTTATGGGTAGGGGTGGCCACATGTGCACCGACTACCCCACCTGACCATAACGGTCGGTGCTAAACCTGGTAGAGACCTAGCCTTAACCACGTGATATATGTGCTTATGAACAATTTATATCACCGGTGGTTACGTTTTATGCTGCGGGTTATGATGTCGTTTGATTATCGCTGGTTTTAACATATTATGCCACGGTGTGTTGTGTGACCAATGCCTTTGGGGTCGCTAGTGGGTTAGGACCGCTGGCAGTCTGCTCCCCCAATACATAAACATTAACACTTTATTATAATGCGGAGGAATGTACATGTTAAGAAATACATGCAGGCGGATTGGTCAAGCCGCCCGCACCTGTGCCCAAGGTCTCCTATTTGACTCCTGTAGCCTCCAAAATTTTTTTAATACACCCTCCTGAGGACACATGGCGACCTCCAGGCTTGCCACATGTCACTCATCTGACAGCTCTTGCAAAATCCATCCAATGGCCCAAAAACACCTATGTACCACCAAAAATCAATGGTTCACAACATGCCATGTGACGCATTTTGGTTAGTTGGAGAAAAATAGAATATTCCCAGAATATGCCTGCTGACTGGGCATCCAGTCACAATTTTTTTTTTTTTGGGAAAACAGACAGAATGCGATATCTTCCTCATACGACATTAGTTTTTGAAATTGTTCATGGCGTTGGAATCGCAACAACGAGACCCATCCGACTGCTCAAGTTCAAACCTATTTCAAGCACTTTCAATTTTGAGCATAACACATGATCTCCTGATCAATGCTACATTCATTAGATGAATATTCTCAAAAAGAGAGGTTGTCTTTGGTATTTGGTGAATAACCAACCTCACATTTTCTTTTGGCTTTCTAATAAATAAATTGAGCCAGTTCAAGGAAAATTCACTCAACTACTATAAATGGAATTTGCTTCACTATTTGAAGGACACATTTCATTATCAGTTAAGGTATTTTGATGATGGAAAATTGATGTTGCATAGCTTTATGGATTCAAAATAGCAAGGTGATGCTAATGCTAGGAAGCACATATCTATGAATAAGTTAAAAACTTTGATTGGTGCTAGAGAATGCTCCACTTATGCCCAGAAGCTGCCCTACATTGAGGTCATGAGAAATTTCTCTGTAAGGATTGTTTACCCAACTAGGAAGTATAATCAGCCAAGCAACTACAGGGAATAACAAGCCTAGGAAGTATAAGAAGCCAAGAAATTACAGGGAATATCAAGCCTACTCCATTTAATGACATCAAGCGTTCATAAGGCATATCAAATCTCTCTCTCTACTTTGACATCAAAAAACACCTAGTGGCGTCAAATACATTCGCGGCCCGTTCATATAGCAACAACAAGTTCTTTTGTAATGCAGGTGATTATTTAAGTGTTTAGATTCTCTGCTACTGGCTATCAAAAATTGATATGCACATGATTGCATAAATCCTTCTTAATACTATTTAATCACTATATAATAATTATTATTCAATTTTTTGGTCACATCCAAGCCAGACACCAAATTGGTGTATGAGACGCCCTCAACGATTTGAGTGCTACGAAGGCATACATACTCTACCCCCTTTTAGCTTTGAATTTGTGACCTCTTATGAGGAAACACATGCTCTTAACCATTAGGCCTACTCAAGACTGTCTCCAAATGCATGGAGTTTTGACAACATGGATAATTTATAGTGTTTTCGATTTATCTTGATGGAACAACAGTCATTACTCTGCACCTTCACCTTTCTCACAAGGCTAGTCCTGTGATAAGGACCGATCATATAACTTCACTCAAAAAGGCTCTGCCTTATCAAATTCCTCCGGAATGAATCTACACAAAAAAATCATGTCTAAAAGGCTCAAAGAAAGGGGACGTATATTATCTGGTGAATTAGAAAATAGTAGACTGATATTGTGAACCTCATCAACTCCCTCAACCTATGGATAAATCTAAGTAAGATTCCACCATAATTTATGGCTGATACACATAGTTTTTTGAGGTATGATTTTAAACAAATGGAGCAAGGTAAGGTAGGCCCTTATAATAATGGTTCCAAGGTAGCGTTTTCTTGAAGGGAGTATTTTGAAAAATGGGAAGAGAGTGCAAGACCAAATTCATATATTACTACATGTTATATCAAGCTCACCTAAGTCTGTGGCACATATTAAATAATCCAGGCATAATTATAGGCCCAAATAATTAAAAATTCCAACACATAATAACACAAGCGTTAATAAAGATTTATACTTTAGTTAATACGGATACTCATATTCAATCATAGGGAAGACATAGTTCCCTAGTAAGATACCAAATTATCATTTACAGTATTGATGAGGCCTTAGGATTCCATCATAATAGCTAGAAGTATTAGCACAAGTTATGTATGGGAAAGGGTGTGGGCACATTACCCTGATCAGAATTTCCCAGTAGTACCCTTCTATCGAAGAGTGGAAAAATTAACTAGGAGATTGATGATGGCCGCCAAGGTAAAAGAAAGCAGAAGGAATACATTCCAAGCATCACGATTCATTATCTAACTCAACCTAGAATCCATACTTTCATGTCAAATACATTAGGCATAAACACTTGGTATGAAACAATGGAAAAATGTACCCCATGTGCATTGAGATGGGAGACATCTTTGGGCAGCTATCTGGAGAATTATGAATGTCATCATCAACACCATTTTTTGTGATGCAAATCATCAAAGAAAATCTCCTCTAGTTGTCCTTGGAAGTGAGGGGGGAACAAAAGGAAATTGGGTTTTTCTTGTGAAGAAGAAAATTTGAGAGGACATTGGCTGGTTAAGTATCCTTTGCAATGCAATAAATAAAAAATAAAATAAGAAACAAAAAAAATTGGAAAATGAATGGTACTCATATTCAATCACATGGAAGACATAGTTCCCCACTAAGATACAAAATTATCGTTTACAATATTGATGAGGCCTTAGGATTCCATCATAATAGTTAGAAGTAATTGCACAAGTTCAGAACAAAATCAAGAATGTAGTTCTTATATCATTTATCTTACTTGTCTAATGTATTCTGCATGTTGTGTGTGCGAAAAAGAAAGAAATTCAATGTTGTTGTGAAATCCCCAAATTGCAATAACCTACAAACGACATTAAGAAATCAAAATTAAAAACATTGTTAGAATCAAGTCACAACAAGCATAATAAAACTTAACTCGGAAATAGAATAGTTCCCTCAATTTTGAAAAGTAACATTAGCCCCACGAGATCCAAGCTTTGCACTATCTAGTAATTAAAGCCACTTTGAAGAGCCAAGGTTAGCATAATAAATAGTAAATGTACAAATTAGTTTATTTGTCATGTCAGCTGCGGACTGCATACTTTCATTTTATACAGTCTATCCTAAGGTCCTTAACAAAAGCCAATATTATCTCCTCAGTCATGCCACATATTCATGACTCCATACTTCCATGTTTAAGACAATCACCACCTTCCCCACCCGCAACCTCACCCCGAACCCCACCCCCACCCCCACCTAGTTCCAAGAAACACTTAAATGATTACATCCTTCTTTCAGTCCTACTGACTAACGGGAACATCAGCAAGATATCATTCAGCAGCACCATTCCATTAGACGGGTCTCCTGTGACCCCCTTCCCCAACGAGACCCTCACAGATCTACCAACACAGATCCCAGGACAAAGATAACCCTTCCATAAGAAAGCCTTCCACCCTCATACAACAGTAACAAGCCATCCCACTGAGATGGAGATACACACCATGGATTGGCCCTTCATCTACTATTTTTCCTCTATCATAACTTTCTTCCCTTTGGCCTTAGATGGAAGGAGAGGCACATATTAAGAGGTTTATGGCCCGCAGGCATGTATTGCTTTCTCCACATCTTCAGAAGACAGATATAGTGGGCACTGAGGCACCTTCAACCAATATGTCCAAAAGGCTTTTGGAACCAACGAAATAAAATCATTTTCTAATAGATGCTGAGATGCATAGAACAAATTTTAACATCTACTAAGATATTACAAATGATTTTAGCCAGTATGGAAAAATAAATGATAAATCTAACTCAAAGAAACTAAATAAATTACATGGAGAATATATATATATATATATCTATATATATATATATATATATATATATATATATATATATATATATATATAGATATATATATATATATATATAATCATGGGTGGGTTGACCCGCCATTTTCTTCCATGTCACTAGTCAAGTTTCATTGGTGGGCCAAAATGCGTCTGGAGTCTAATTCAGCCCATAGAATTCCATCGTGTCATGGTTGAATACTATCTGTAACTCAACCATTTGGAAATGGTTCTATGTAGTGGCTCTTCTTTTTGGGAACCATCAGAATGCCTCTAACAGTGAAATTATATCTGCAAATGCAAAATATACCCTTAATTCCCAATGAATAATGTAACAACCCTCTCACATTATTATACACTCTAACAGTGAAATTATATATGCAAATGAAAAATCTACCCTTAATTCCTGACGAAGAATGTAACACCCTGTTAGCCACCTATAAAATTTGTTACATCAAAAGGTGGCTAAATCATTTTTTGTGTCTTCAAGAAACAAGTTTTATTGCTAAAAATGTTATCTCTTGAAGGTATCATTCCCTTTGTGTAAAATTTCACTGATGTTTCCCCTTTTAAACTCAGAAATTCTGCTGATATCATGAAGAAAAGATTACAGAAAAAAACCCTTTTTCCCCCTCCTCCACTCAAAACTAACCTTCATTTTTATTCCCTTTTTCCCCCATGAAATTGCTCTATTTTTCATGTTTTCCCTTCTTCCCTTCATGAAAATCCTTTTACAAGGTTTAAAACTCACTTTTTAACTTTACCGAAACCCCTAAATCCATAAAAAACCTTGAAAAAATCATAAAAATCCATAATGGATTGTAGATTTCTGTGGTGTAGATTTTTAGAATCACAGCTCGGAATCTCCACAGTTCTCATTTTTAAGTCTACGTTTCGGGTCTAAAACAAGACCCATCATCAGGACAATTTTGCCAAAAAAGAGAGACAATGAGTGATGAATAAATAGAGGAAAATGATAGGAAGGTGAGCCGACAAGCAAAAAACTAAATGTTTTAATTTCTAAAATTTTTCAATTATTATTAATTAATTTATTTTTATTTTATTTTATGAAGAGTATTAGTTTATTTTGTTTTATAAGCATATCATAATTATTTTAATGATGTTTTGAGTTTACATGTTAAAAATGTTTAATATCTCTCAATACTAATTTTATCCCTTTTATAAAGTCTTATGCTATTTTAATTTTGGTTAATTATTTTATTGTGTTTTTTATTTTAGTTTTTCTAAAGCAATGATTATAATCAAGTCAAAGTGTTGTAACTTCATTCTAATCCTAAAATTATGTAGAGAGGTCCTAGCAGATTGTATTAGAGGATTAAAAGTTTGATTATTATTATTAATTTAATAAGACCCTATGTGGATTAAAGTGTCTACTTTTTTATTAATTATTAATCACAAATGGTACTAAGTTATTATCCAAATTTCGTCTTAAGAATTATATTAAAAGATTATTTGTTTATTACTAAATTGAAGATAGTATTATTATTTTTGTCCTAATATTATGTAGAAGGAGGAAGTAGATTATATTAGTGGAATTAAGGAGTTGATATCTTTAAGAACCTATGAAGATTATAATGTCCATTAGTTCATTAATTAAGAATCATTGTTTAAAAAGTCCTAAGTTTTTATCTTATCTTATCTTATGATTGGATTAGTTGCTCGGGATATTTAAGAGTATTTAGTATATTCCTTATGCTAAAGTATTCTTAATCTATATTAACTTAGAGACTAAATGGTCCTATTATATTACAATACTAAGGATGGAGAAGTTATTTAGAAAGTTTTAGAATAGGTCAATTAATTATAACCCATAGATAGGGTTTGTAAACAATTGATCCTATAGACTTAAGGTTTGTAGAAGGTAGGGTTAATTTAAGTTAATGAAAGGAGATTAATGAGGGTAAATTTATTTATTTATTAATCTATTTTATTTTATTTTTATTTGTATTTATTTATTTATTTTTATTTTTATTTTATTTTTAATATTATTTTATTTTTATTTTATTTTATTATATTATATTTTATTATTTTATTTATTACTTCTACCTTTAATAGATTAAATAAGGGCAGCGCAATGAGGTAAAGGAGTAGGGTAAGGGTTTGATGTGAACAGGTGGGCAGAGGGAAGGGGAAAGTGTATGAGGGAGAGACGGTGAAAGTCAAATTAAGGACCAAAAAGGGGAAACAAAGAAGGAGAAGGGTGAAACTAAGAGACCAACGACTCAAGAGTGCGGGATGATTTAACTGGATAGCACATGGACCCAGTTTCTGCTAACTTCTAAGCCTCCATCTCATAAAAATCCATGTTTTTTATTACAGTCTTTAGCCCCCTTCAGCTAAGCCCCCTAAACCACTTCCCCACTTATGCCTTGGTGCTGGAGCCAAGTGCTAAACCCTTCGAGCGCTTATCGCATTGAAACAATCGGAAAACACAAGTCTATTTGTTATATAAGACCTCTGATCCGATCAACCCTTTTATATATAAGCCTCGATCCCATTGTCCCTTCATAAAAAACAAGAGCCCACAATCGAGCACTTAAAACATTGTATAAACCCTCTCGATCATATTTTTCCTTTGTAAAAACATAAAAACCCCTTTTTTCCTATGTTTTACATTAAACCCGTTGGTGCAATATTATTAAATGATAAACACCGTTGATATTTTCCCGATCGACAATCCGCGTGATATCGCATCGGAGAAATTCCGAATGGGTAGATTGAAAGACCCACACCCAAGTTTCGATGTGATTGGCCCTTATACATATAAGCCCTGGGCCTATTGCTTTCCATATAAAACAATGACCCTGTAGATGGGCGCCAAGCCATTTCATATATATATAACCCCCCTGACACCATAAAAACCTTTGTTTTTCATTAAATTTTTGGTTTTATATATTACAAAGGGGGCCCGCCATTCATTAGTTAGAACCCTTCTGTGCTGTTGATATTAAACTAGATATACGGCCCACGTTAATCGCATCGAAGGTTTGCATCGGGCACCTTTCATCGCCTCTCCGATTGTGAAAGCCCCGATTGCATCTGGGCCGTCCATGCATCAGTATCTGATGGTCCAGATCTTCCCTCCCGACCTTGGTTAAAATTATGCGCCCCACTTCATAATGTTTTTTCAGCTAATCTTAGCCATTGATCTCTGTAGATCAACAGCCTACATAAACCCATTCTTTGCTTTGTTCAATTTTCCAGTTCAAACCCAGATTTGATCTCCGCCGTTGATCTTTTACATCTAATGGTTCATAATAATCCCAGTAGGCCTGACCCTCTTGGGTCCTACCCATCCCAGATTAAATCTCTGCCATCCACGTGTCCTCATCCAACGGCTCAGATTGAAACCACCCCACCTACTATGGCCCGCGCATCATATCAACATCGCGCTCTCTCCCCACCATCGGATCTGAAACCTCAGATCCAACGGTTGACGCACATTTTCGCGTAACTTCAAGTGCGAAGATTAATTCCTGAAAATATGCGATATAAGTGGTTTTGAAATGCCACGTTTCGGGCGGGAATGCATATCGCCTTCAAAAAGGCAATACTGCCTACCCGCCTTTTCATTGTGCAATACCGCTGGTTTCTCCTCCTGAAACTTTTTTTCCCCATTTGCATTGTATTATATCGCGTTCGCTCCCCACCATTGATCTCTGCAGGTCAACGACTCAGATCTAATATCACCTTATACTATTGCCCTCCGCCTTCTCCAAGGGCTTTCAACGAGAAATCTCCATCGTTGATCTTCTGGGTCAAATCTGATCTAATCACCCACGATCACCTAAGAAACCCCAATTTTCCTCAATGTGTTTTCCTTCGCCCAAAGGGATTTTTTGATATTTTCCTTTGTATTTCTTTTTTTTTCACATAAAGCGGCCATTCTCCATTATAATACCCTCGTTTCTCTCGACCATTGATCTCTACAAGATCAACGACCCTAACTTAAGAATCTCCACCATTTGCTCCCACTGCCCTCCATTTGACTTCCGCGCACGATTGCCACCGTTGGATGTTTCCATCCAACGGTCATGCTCCTAACTGTGACCTCCAAAGTAGTTTTTTACCCAATATGCAGGATTTTATAACATTTGTGTGTATTTTGTAGGTTTCAAAGGTTGTTTCCATTATAATAAATGAAAATGAAAGCCGAGGATGACGATCCTCCAGACTTTTGTTTATCAAAGGAAAAGCCATCTAAAGGGTTCAAAGTCATGTTTCGTCAGTGCATCATGAGCACCGATGCTATACGAGCCCTCTGTGACACCTGCACATCAACAAGACATGATGAAACATGAAGTAAACAAAGAGTATCAGTGTTGAAGACCCCAAACGAACCATAGATGAAGAATTAAATGATTAATTACACATTCTGGGTGGATTATGGCTAAGATTGAAAATCAAAAGCCTAATCCACTAATTAACTGTGTTTAAAGGCAAATCAAAGATATTTATTAGACAGTAGATGCCTCCACTGCCACATCAGAGGCTAATTGATTCCTCTCAGCTACCAGATTGCCACCTATAGCCTCAAAACATTTAACACAGGGCCGAGTAAAGACCAAAACAAAGGATATTTTCCTCAATACAGCCGAGCAGTTATTCCACGCAAAATAGAGTTATTGCAGCAATGACACATAGCCACAAAGTCAACAAAATCATCCCACCGAGCTTAAATACTTAATGTAAACCAATTAATACAGGAAAATATCAGTAAACTTCTCCATTGAGCCCCTCAAAGGCTGAGAAGTACTAAATCTGTATTAATTAAACCCTTAGATATTTTCTCTTTCGACCTCCTCATCCTTTTATAAAATCTTACTGAGGAGTTCATTGTAAATGTTGGTTGCAGAACTTTGAAATATACTTGTGTTTGAAACTTCTACTTGTAAATAGTGTTCAAAGGCTCTTGGAGCTCTGTTTGTGATTAAACAAGTTAGGCTGAGAAGTGAAGATGATTTTTGAACGAAAACATGACTTAAAGCTGTAACTGGTTTGAAGCATCAATACAAGCTGATTTATGGGATCCTGGTCTATGTCAACGGTGATGTTTTTCTTATTGTAAAATGTTATTTTATTTTTGTTTTGGCTTTGTCCATTATTCTCTGATAAAGAACAACAAGCATAGAGTTAGGATTTATTGTTTATCACTACCCTTCTCTGACTGATAAGCTTTATCTATACGTTTTCTTCCAATTTGTGTTGTTTAGGAATGACTTAATTCAGTTTAAGCAGTTAGGAATGTTGGCATTCCCTCATCCTACTGTCTAAGCTAAATATTGTTCTTAAATGTTATTTTCAGTTTATGTTAAGTAGAGATAAACTAAGGAAGTAATGGTGAGCCCTGTCCTTTAGTTTTATCCCAAAAAACTATCTATAAGTTTCCCTAAGAGTGTGTTGAAAGCAGGCTAGGTTAAAATTCCTTACCTGATCTTAGACCATTCTTTGTTATCTTATGTGTCTATCTTGAAAGTTTACTAAGTAAAGCAGAGCTAGGGAAGTTTATGGTGAGCCCTGTCCTCTAGTTTCTTCTCCAACAGTTGCTTTTAAAGTTTCCCTTTGTGTTTAAAATGTTTTTCTATTGAAAGTGCATCAAAAGCTGGCTAGTTTCATAGTAATTACCAGATCTTAGATTACTTTTATGTCTCTCTCAAGTGCATGCCAAAAGCAGGATAGTTTCAAAGTACTTACTTGATCTTAGGCCGCTCTTTGTTATTTATTTGTTTAAATTCCCCTTCTTGTTGTATCATTTCATTCCATAAAATCAACTTTAAAGAGATCCTTAGACATAGATGACTTGCCCCATGGATCACTCTTGAACCTTGTTGTTTCAATTAAAAGCCCTAGTATGACTCCATAGCCCAATAGACTAAAAACCGGCATTATATCTATCTTTTTGGCCAAAGCTTGTTCTGATCGCTTGCAACTTCACACCTTTGAAACTCTTTCCACTTAGAACATTCCACTCAACTAATAATCATGCTCAACCATCCAAAAACAAAACAAAAACCCTCGGTCTTCATAACTAGCCTAATATCACACATAAAAGCCTTAAAGTTAAATCAATCTTTGCACTTTATTGGAGAGATCCCTCTCTGGATTCTAGAGGGCTAGATCCTAGAATCCCAAAGTGGTTGAAATAGTGTTCTCTCTGTATTTGGACTTTGCCAATCTTGCTAATTATAGGGAGCTAACATTTCTGGTGACTCCGTTGGGGAACTTGAGTGATTTTCATTTCAAATAATCATAAGATATCATAAATCCATTTGTTTCAAATGAAATTTGTTCTGTTAGATGGTTTAGCCATCAGGCATAACATCTCTGGTCAAACAAACATTGTTTAGTGAGTAAAAGTAGCCCTTTTCAAGCACTACCAAGAAATGGTAATCATGATAAAACTTGTTTGAACCAGTGACAAACTAGGCAAACCCTAGGATTCTCATAAGAGTTTATCTAACCTTGAAAGATCAGCTAGCTCAGCCATAAGAGCAGACTATATTTGTCTCATAACCGTAGCTAAGTTTTGAAATAGATTTAGGTTACTTTTAAAATGAATAGGACTGAAAAATAACTCAGAAAACCCAAAAATATTTCAGATTGGTATTCAATAAACATGGTGGTGGACCATAAAACCTTTTACCTCCAAAGAGCTAATAAACTTCCACTTGGAAACTCCAAAATCCTAAACAGACCTTAAGACTCCACTGGAAAGAACCATTATCATTATAACATCATTTAAACTCAGTTAGAGGATTTTAGGATTAAAATTTTCTTGTTTAAGGATCAGTTAGCCACTTAAACATTGTCATATCTGGTTAAACTATTCTTGGTAAGTAGGGTCTGAAAACACAGTATAGTGGCTCCTAGAAAGATTCATACTAGAGCCTATCCTGACCCAAACCCACCTGAGATAGTTGATAACCCAGAAAGTATTCTTAGGAAGTCTCCTAAGATAAAATTTTCAACTGTTTTCAGATCACCCTTGAGAGCTAATTCAGTTCCTAAAAATCTTGCAACTCTACAACAATCACAAGTAGACTTAAGAAATCCATTTAGAACTAGGTCTCTTGATGATTTAGATCAGCTAGATTCTGAGTCTTCACTTTCATCTCCTGAAATAAGTGAGCATCCTGGTAGTAGAGAAACAACACCACTTGATTTACATTTCCTTTTCAATTTAGGTATCTCTCATCCAAGATCAGCTCAGCAATCTACTGTTGTTCCATCCACATATTTTCATCCTTCATCCATTGTCCAAACCACTCCACTCTAGCCCACTTTCCCTTTTGTTAATCCACCTCCAGCACATATCATGGCAGCATGGTATGCTCCCTTAGTCCTTCCTGTACCCCTGGTCAATCTTCCACAGGAATATCAGTCCAAAATACCATTATATGATGCTAGCAATGCTACTACTGCATCACAACTTGTGGATAAGATGAATGAATACTTTGACATAAATGAAATTGATGATTATTCTATCAAACTTAGACTATTTGCTCAGAGTTTGGGGGGAGAAGTAAGGAAATGGTTTAAAGGCTTAACCCCGCACAGTATAAATGATCTGCAAGCCTTCCATCAGACATTATTAAACAAATGGGAAGTAAGGAAAAAACCCTCTTCAAATACTTTCTAATTACAAGAATCTCCAAAGAAACGCAGGGGAAAGTGTGCAGGCCTATTGCACCAAATTTAATAGTGTGTACAACGCTCTTTCCCAAGACCTAAACCCTCCACAAGGCTCAGATATAAACAAGTTTCCTGAAGGGTTCGACCCTAAAATGGCCTATCAGCTAAGAGAAAGAGATCCTTTAACCCTTGAAGATATGCAAAAAGGGGCTCTTACTGTGGAAGTTAACTTAATGGAGAAAAGAGCAAGAATGAAAAATGAGAAGAAAGTGTCCTTTAGAGAGGAATATACACCTTCCACATTCAGCTCAAAGATGGAAAGAATGATGGAGGGGATGATAAAAAGAATGAGCATACTTGAGAAAGCATAAACAAGTCAAAACCAAACTGCTCCTCAAAACATAAATCAGAACTAGAATCTGAATTTTAGGAGAAACCAACCTCAAAATAGACCAAGGGAAGATGATCAACAGATCACTCCTCCCTTTCATCAAAATTATGTAAGTGACGTTGAGGACACAATAGAACAACCAAAGGAAGACGATATCAATATGTTGGGAGTAGATAATGTTGACTTTCAAGTTCATTATGATAGAAAACAAGGTCTATATACTCCTTATGATGACAAAAGAGATGATGATGAAAGTTATTATCAAGACATGGAAAATTTCATCATAGAAACCACAAAGGAGTATGACCTTAGAAGCAAGAAGAACTTAGAAACCCCCAACAACAAAACCTCTAACAAATATTCACAAAACAACACTGTAAATAAACCCAAAATTGTAAAACAAAAAGACAAAACAGTGGCTGTAAATTCTGATAAAAACAAAGAGAAAGGCACTCAAAACAATGAAAAATAGAGTGCAGACATCAGCAGCACTAGCACTTCAGCTAGTACTCCTGCTAAAACAATTTTGTCAAATGTAAATACGACAAATCAGAAAACAGATTTTGTTAACAGATTAGCAGTTAACAAGGTTGAAACAAGCACTTTAAAGAGTCAAATCCCTTTTAGCTTGGAGCAGGAAATTTCCAAAATTAAATCTATGTTCCCTTTATTGAGTTAGCTGCCCAAAATGTATATAGAACCGAAATTTTCAAGGCTTTGAACATAGAAGAGAATAATGACACAGTCAATCTTAACGATAACCAACCAGAATCGATTTTTGGTCCTAAGATTGAAGGTAGATATCAAGAGGGACCTGTTCCTCCATTTTATGTAAGTTTAAATTTTCATGAAAATATTTTGCATAACACTATGCACGATTTCGGGGCTCTCACAATTTAATTCCAAAAGCTGTAATGGAGAGACTGGGTCTAGAAATCACCAGACCTTATAAAGAATTTTACTCCTTTGACTCAAGTAGAGTAAAATGTTTAGGTTTAATCAAAGACCTCTGTGTTAACTTAGCCCAGATTCTAGCCAAATTCTTGGTTATGGATATTGTTGTGGTTGATGTACCCACAAAGTATGGCATGTTTCTATCTAGATCTTGGGGGGCTAAGTTACAAGGAACTATGTGGATGGACATGACATATGCGACCATCCCTGTGTTTAATCAGACAAGAAGACTTTACAGGGAGTCGCATATGCAATACATGGTGACTAGTCAAGACAGACCGCAAAACGCCCCTCTGTATTCTGTAAATATAGGCCTCGATTCATTTATCCTGTTTAACGATGATAAATTCAGTGAACAAGTCACTTTAATTGAGTTAATGGCTGATAGGGAGGAGGATAAAGACAACACAAAAGTGTCTAAATAGTTTTCTACATTTGAAAACTTTAGCAAACCAAACACGGGTCTTGAACTACAGATCATGCATCCATCTCTTTTAAACCTTGAGAGTCAAGAAAGAAATCATCAATTAAATGAAAAATCTGAGGAATTAAAACAAACGGAACTAAGTGCTGATACTCAAGAACAATCTGAAAGCACGATAGTTGCAAAGGGCAATAGTCAAACCGTTGAACCCGAGACTAATCCTCTATGGAGTATGAACTTTGATAGGTCCTGCACTAGGAGCAACGCTGGTGCGGGGGTCTGGATACGCAGCACTGAAAAAAACCACACAGAAATCCTTTCCTGTACATTAAACTTTCAGTGTTCGAATAACATAGCGGAATATGAATCCCTACTTTTAGGCTTGCATTTGTTGAAGAAATTAGGAGGCAAAAGAATTAAAGTGCATGGGGATTCAGAGTTAATCATTAGGCAAGTCAATGGGGAATACAACACAAATCACCCCAGACTTAGGGCCTACCGAAACGATGTCGTGGATCTATTGAAAACTTTTGAGGAGTCCCAATTGATTTTTGTCCCGAGAAGAAAAAATATCATGGCCCATAGTTTAGCTTTTGCTCCTTGAACATGCCTAATGCCATATGAAACTAAATAATGCACAAATCAGATTAAATTCAGACCAGCCATTCCTGACAATGAGGAATATTGGCAAGTGTTCAACGGGGACAAACAAATAGAAGACTTCATGCAATTCATAAATGAATTTAAACTACATAGTTCAGATTCGGATTATGAAATAGACTGCCCCAGTGAAGAAGAATCCTCTCCTGAGCTTGCTGATATAAATATTTTGTCAAGAAAACTTGAAAACAAGACAGAAATGATTGCAGAGATAGAAACAGAGGACTTAGAAACCCTGCAGTCTAAAAATCAAAGTTTGCCAAATGGTTTATCTCCTTTAGAAGAGTTGTTTGATTTCAACGATGTGGCCAAAAAGCCAAAACTGGAGCCTGTTGAGACTGAAGTTGAAGAGTGTAATATAGGCAGTAAAATTAAACCGAAAATGATTAAACTGTCAAAGACTTTACTAGCTCACTTTAAACTTAAATACATAGAGTTTTTTAAAGAATTTTCTGATGTTTTTGCGTGGAGTTATGAGGATCTGAAATCCTATGAAACTGAAATAATTCAACACAAAATCCCTCTCAAGGAAAACCAAAAGCCATTTAAACAAAAGCTGCGTAGAATAAACCCTGTTTAGCTACCTTTGGTTGAGAAGAAGATCAAGAAAATGTATGAAGCTGGTATTATTGTCCCTATTAGATATTCTGATTGGGTGTCTAATCTGATGTCAGTAAGGAAGAAAACAAGAGAGATTAGGCTTTTTATAAACTTTAGAGACTTGAACAAAGCTTCACTAAAGGAAAACTACCCTTTTCCTAAGATGGACCATATTTTACAAAGGGTGGTTGGTTGAAAAAGAATTTCTTTGCTTGATGGCTATTCGGGGTACAATCAGATTTTAGTCCACCTTGATGATTAATTAAAGACAAAATTTACTACACCTTGGGGCACTTTCATGTATGTGAAAATGCCCTTTGGTCTAATGAATGCTGGAGAAACTTTTCAGAGAGCCATGGACATAACTTTCTTGGAGGAATTAGGCTACTTCATCATTATTTACCTTGATGATGTTACTGTGTTTTCAAAGATAGATGAAGAGCATTTAGAACATTTAAGAAAAGTTTTCGAGAAATGTAGAAAGTTTGAGATATCTTTAAACCCTAAGAAAACACTATTCAAGGTCCAATAAGGTAAACTTCTTGGGCACATTATTTCATAAGAGGGTATTAATATAGACCCAAAGAGGATTGAGGCCATATTGCAAATCCCTCATCCTCGAAACATCAAGGAACTACAATCTTTCATTGAGAAGATTAATTTCTTGAGAAGGTTCATACCTAACTTGGCTGAGCTCCTTAGAAACATTACAAACATGCTAAAGAAGGAGCAGGGGGTTAAATGGACCTTGGAAGCAAAGAAGTCCTTTGAACTGGTCAAACAAGCATTAACTAAGACACCAGTTCTAATAAGTCTTGATTTTTCAAAAGATTTTTATATTTTTTCATTTGCATCAGAACATACAATAGTTGTTGTCCTTTTACAGAAAAATCAACAAGGAAAAGAGCAGCCTATTGCATTCTTTAGCAAGGCATGAGGGATGCTCCTTTGAAGTATAACATCATGGAAAAACAAGCTTTTGCTTCGATGAAAACTTTAAAAGAATTCAGAGTATACATCCTTCACTCACACATCATTGCCTTTGTCCCAAATTCAGTTGTGAAAGACATTCTAACACAGGACCCAGATGGTAAGAGAGGTAAGTGGATAGTTGTTATTCTTGAATATGATTTAGAGATCAAGCCCACTAAACTTATCAAAGGCAAAGGTCTAGCTAGATTAATGGTTGAATCCAATTTTGAAGTTCTTGATATTAATATGATTGATGCTTTAGATGAACAAGAGGAAATCTCAACTCCCATTTTTGAAGATCATTTTATGAATTCCTCTTGGTATGCTGATATTTTATTCTTTTTGCTTAAATTGAATACACCTCTCAGTTTATCAAAAACAAAGGCAAGGTTTTTGAAGTTAAAAGCTATAAACTACTGCATTGTAGATAAATGTCTTTATTGGAAAAATGCAAGTGGGATATTGCTTAAATGTTTGCCTAAGTATGATGCAGAGAAGGTTAAGCATGAATTTCATGAAGGAGAATGTGGTGGCCACCTATACTGGAAGACAACAACCAAAAAAATCCTAAGGGCTGGTTACTATTGGCCCTCTCTCTTTCTAGATGTCCATAAGATCATAATTGCCTATCATAAATGCCAAATGTTTGAAGGCAAAAGAAAGTTGCTACCATTACCTCTGCATCCAATCACTATTGAAGCTCCTTTTCAACAGTGGGGACTTGAATTCATAGGAGAAATCCATCCACCCTCATCTGCCGAGCATAAATGGATTCTCACCACAATAGAATACTTCACCAAATGGATAGAAGCCATCCCTTCTAAGCAAGCCAATGATTTTGTCATCATAAAATTCATAGAGACTCATATCCTCTCTAGATTTGGTTGTCCTAGGAAAATCATCATTGATAATGCAGCTGCATTTGGATCAAAGAAGATGGTTGAACTCTATCACAAATATCAGATTACATTGGGTCACTCCACTGCTTATTACCCTCAAGGTAATGGGTTAGCAAAATCCTCAAACAAGAGTTCGGTGAACATAATCAAGAAGCCGTTGGAGGAAAAAAAGAAGTCTTGGCACACAAAGCTAGTTCATGCACTTTGGGCTGACAAATTGAATTTTAGGAAATTTATTGGAATGTCATGCTACCAACTTGTGTATGGTACAGATGCAATTTTTCCAACTAGACTTGGTATACCAGTTATGAAGTTCATTCAAGAGGTGCAGTCTGAAGATAATGACATGATCAGAAGGATAAATCAGACCATTCACCTTTAGCAAACCAGAGAGGAGGTTTATAACAAAGCATTACAAAAGCAAGACAACATAAAAAATCTTTTTGACAGAAGAACAAAGGCCAGCAATTTTAATGTTGGGGACAAAGTGTTAAAGTGGGATTCAAGGAGAGAAGACAAGGGCAAGCATGGCAAATTCGATAACTTATGGCTTGGCCCTTATCTCATTCATTCTGCTGCTGGTAACACTGCCTTTTTCTTACAGGAGTTGAATGGAGCATAGCTCTTTGGGGGTCCTGTCAATGGCAGGATGCTCAAACATTACTTCTCTTGATCCACGCCATGTTTTGAAGCCTTTTTATTTTTTTCCATTATAAATATTTCATCCATCATTTCATTCAAAGTTAGAAAAATCAAAATACAAAAACAGTGAAAGAAAGAAAAGAGGGCAGATTGTAAAAACAAGAAAGGTACAGCCCCATACCATAAAAGAGAAACAAAGTCTGAAAGTGTGCAAGATTAAATGCCACTCTTGAAAAACACACTCCTAATTAGTCATACTGCCTAATCATGGCTAATTAGTTTTAAATTGACTGCTGATACGTTAGTGAATTAGATTTGCCAAACAACTTAATCTTGGCTTATCAGGTAGGTAGATTAGGCTAGAAATTAAAGGTTCAAACAAGCTCAAAATCCAAACCTTAGTTTTCAAAAGAGAAATGACTCAAATCTGTTTATTTCTTGAGTCAAACATAGAGGCAAAACTGGTTCTAATCAGCTCAAAATCTAAACCAGAGAACAAGGAAAATCGGCTCGAAAAAAAACTCAAAAACAGAGCTGAAGAAAGGAGAAGGCCGTGCTTTGAAATTTCAGATCTTAAGCCTTCCATTTTGATTTAATTTTCTGTAAAATAATATCTATGTGCAGCTTATTTTTTATGCCATAGATCAACAACAAGTCAGACTATCTAACCCTGACTTGTATGCTTTTAAATTTCTATTTTAGAAGTTAGAGAATAAAATCTGTTAGACTATTTAATCCTAACAGATTAGTAGATTAGGTAGAGAGGTATATAAACTCAACTGTTTAACTTGAATTCATGGAGAAATAAGGAGTAGAAACAAATTAGATTTTTTTCTTTCAAAAAAGAATAAAATGTTGTAAAAGAGTTTGCCAATCCAGGTGCACTCTAAAGAAGAAAAAATGTTAGATTCTATAGGATTGGGTAAGTAGAAAGCTTGTGTCAATGAAGATCCATTGTTTTTTCATGGCTGCTAACATTTTTCAGAGCAGAAGAAGAACATCCAAGTAAAGAAAGTTGCAGCCCAAAGGATGAGGCATTGATCAGCCCCCAGAGAATGCAAGTCTGAAATTCTTGATGCCTTCAAGAAGGCACCATCCCCAAGTGGAGCCACTGTTAGCCACCTATAAAATTTGTTACATCAAAAGGTGGCTAAATCATTTTTTGAGTCTTCAAGAAACAAGTTTTATTGCTAAAATTTTTCTCTTGAAGACTCATGAAGGCATCATGCCCTTTGTGTAAACCTTCACTGTTGTTTCACCTTTTAAACTCAGAAATTATGCCGATATCATGAAGAAAATACTGTTGCAAAAATCCCCTTTTTCCCCCTCCTCCAGTCAAAACTAACCTTCATTTTTATTCCCTTTTTCCCTCATGAAATTCATTTATTTTTCATGTTTTCCCTTATTCCCTTCATGAAAATCCTTTTACAGGTTTTAAAACTCACTTTTTAACTTTGCCAAAACCCCCAAATCCATAAAAAATCTTGAAAAAATCATAAAAATCCATGTTTTTTATTACAGGCTTTAGCCCCGTTTGGCTAAGCCCCCTAAACCACTTCCCCACATATGCCTTGGTGCTGGAACCAAGCGCTAAACCCTTTGAGTGCTTATCACATCGGAACGATTGGTAAACACAAGTCTATTTGTTATATAAGACCTCTGATCCGATCATCCCTTTTATATATAAGCCCTGATCCCATTGCCGCTTCATAAAACACAAGAGCCTACAATCGAGTGCTTAAAACATTGTATAAAACCTCCCGATCATATTTTTCCTTTGTAAAAACATAAAAACCCATTTTTTCCTATGTTTTACATTAAACCCGCTGGTGCAATATTATTAAATGATAAACACTGTTGATCTTTTCCCGATCGACGATCCGCGTGATATCGCATCGGAGAAATTCCGAATGGGTAGATTGAAAGACCTGCACCCAAGTTCCGATGCGATTGGCCCTTATACATATAAGCCCTGGGCCTGCTGCTTTCCATATAAACCAACGGCCCCACAGACGGGTGCGAAGCCATTTCATATATATATAACCCGCCTGACACCATAAAAACCTTTGTTTTTCATTAAATTTTTGGTTTTATATATTACAAAGGGGGCCCATCGTTCATTAGTCAAAACCCTTCTCCATCGTTGATCTTAAACTATATCTACGACCCGCGCTAATCGCATTGGAGGTTTTCATTGAGCGCCTTTCATCGCCCTGTGTTTCGGGGAAAATCACCCTAGAGGTTTGTTGGGTTAAAACCTCCACAGATCGGGGCATGCTATTCAGAAGGACTCACACACAACCATACTTGAATGCAAAAAACTAGATAACAACGATAGTAGAACTCACCCATAGTCCTACGTTCGATGTAGATCCCGCGGGGTCCAAACCCCCAGCAACCCTTCTTCCTCCTTCAACCTGGAAAACAAGAAAGAACGTGCACGGAAACCTAGTTGTACAGCATATACTTCTTCTAAACGTTAGTGTAATCCATGTGAAACATTATATAAACCATAATAAATGCTTAATAATCAATCTTTTCACATATGCAAATAGATATTAACACGTAAGTTCAGGAACAAGATGGTTCTTCATTATTACGAACAGCATGTACAGAAATAAAGAGTGGAGAGATCACCTGAATCCTTCCACGATCTTCGAGCAGACCGTCGTCCGGATTCGTCCCACCCTTGCCTCACTAAGATTCTTTCAAGACTTGTGCACTCGAGATGGCATATAAACGGATGAACATCTCCAGGAAACAAGGGTTTCCTGTTATAAATCTGGGAAAGTGCAGGAGGCACGGGGATTCAGACTTGAATTGGGATTCCGACAGAGTATAATGTCTATAAAATTTCTCTCTCCCTTAGGCCATGCACATGAGGGGCTTTTATACTCCCTCAAAGTAGTTTCATCAGTTGGAAACAGTTGGCCACGTGCTGGGGTGGTTGAACTACCAGAGTAACCATCAACCCAGCCCGAAAATAGGGATTTTTTATATATTTTTTAATGATTTTAATGGCATACGCGGAAAAGTACATATGGACTCGCGTATACACGCGGAAAAGTCTGGGCATAACCGCGTATGGGAATTTTAACACTGTTTTTTAGTGAATTTTGTTCAAGTCTGTAGGAATGGGTGCCCAAAGCCATAAAGACAATCATGAATCACATGAGGGTGAAAAATGATGCTATAACAGATGCCCCCTAATATATGAGGTCAAAAGGGGTACATGATGGCCGAAATGTATTATGCACATAGAAAGAACTTCGCAAGGACAAGAGAGGACTTCACCAGATTTCAGCCTGCCAAAAACCAATGAAAGAAAACAGAGAGTCAACTCATGCTGAGGCGGGCATACCCATGCTTAGTAAAAAAATACATCATATAGAAAGTACTGAATGGATCCAAAATGTATACAAGTATAGCTGAACTGAAAGTACACAATGGATCATCTGAGCATGGCCCGGAAATATAAGTTTGAATCAACGTCCAAGTATCACATATAGAAAGCTGATCAATGATGCTGCAACTGGATGTCTGATCATATAAGTAACTGAATCTCCAAGTACCAAATCATAAAGGGTAGATCTCATGGTACAATCACGCAACTCGGGAGTCAACATATAAGATGCTGCTGTATTGAACTGCAACATATAAGGGTGAATGACATCACTGGCAGAAACTGAATGGACTGTCAAAAGTGAACCGAGAAATGCTGATGCAACCCGAGGTCTTCACCGATCACAACGGCACAATTCTACACAATGGGAATAAATGAGCTGAAGTCGACCATGCGAGAAATCGTTGGATTACCGGTCAATAATGTATACCGTTAACCAATGCGAGACAACCCACCAATAATGAAAATGAGTGTCAAGGTGCCCCAGTACAATCTAACAAGTGCGAATGAATGAGTTGAAGTCGAACACTTGAAAGAATCTACCAATCAGGAGGCAATGATGAATCCCCATTGTCGATAGCGAAGAGTCTGCCACTGATGACTGCAAACCCTAAGGTACTGACAAAAATACCCTAGACCTTATTCCCAGAGCAATGAGTCAGAGTGGATGGGAAAAGATCTGCTGGAAGGAAGGCATTAAGGCATCCCACATCAGTCCAGCGCGAGTATAACCCGTAGGCCAATATTTGGAAGGAATCAGACGAAGTAGAGTGACGGAACCAAACCGAAGTACGTTTCCGACATGCACAAGATGAAGCTAGCGCACGGAAGAAACCCTCTGAACCAACCAATAATGAAAGCTAACACAGAGGCGAGAAATCCACTGATAGGGTCAAATGGAAATCAAGGTACTGCATGAATCCCAAGTGTGATAATGTATGCTGACGTGGAACACAGGGGAAACCACTCAGTCAAAGACCCATAATGATGATCAAATGCTGAGCACAAGGTCACCTATCAATGATGGAAATAGGGCCAGGGTGCGGCTCTAGGTTTGCTCTCAGAGCAATGTGTCGTAGTCGATAAGAGAAAAACCTGCCAGCAAGAAGTCAATGGAGACCTTCTCAAACCAGCACGAGCAGAGGACCAAAACATCTGATGTGATAGAACAAGACACTGACAAGACCGGGAAGGCCGACTGAATAATGAGTCAAGAGACACCGCAGAATGGCTGACTCTGGTTAGACTTCCCTTGAACAAAAGCATGACTCGTGATGACCATGGCAGTAAAAAGTGACACTGTATAAGTCTGTTGTGTAGGAGGTAGAACAAACTCTCCATATGATTGGAAGAGATAACTGACCAGTGAAACAAGGTAAAGGCTGAACCTAAGTCAAAACTAAAACCATCCCAAATGAAGGAAATAAATATAAGTGTATATGCTTTGTTCAAGGGCGAAAAACTGACACTGTACTGCCATCAAATTATGAAGTTACATCCTGTTCCCGCTCTTTTTGTTATATTTTATTTTTTTGTCTTTTTCATATAATAAGCCTCAAAAAGAATAAAAGAATGCTATAGTACAATGGATAGAACGAGTATCAAGAAATAGATGCACTAGTTCCTAGGATTGGAACGATCCTATGCTCAATGCAAGGTGGCGAAAACTGGTAAGCAATACTCAGAGGAATGTTCCATCCATGGGTAAAAGGGTGTCAAGTCGCGATAGCCAAGTGCATGCAATGGTTAACTTGTACAGATAGATAAGGTCAAAAGTTGGCTTAAACATTGAGTCCAAATGAAGCCGGCTAAAGGCCAGGATAAACAAGTAGCCAAGATGCAATGCAATAATACAACTCAACAACACCAGGGAGCCTCTAGGATAATAGCCAGAAAAAATGATAGTGAAGAAGAAGAAGAATGAAGCTTCAACACATAAGTCATGGCGGGACTAAAGAGGACTCCCGAGCCTACATAAAACGCAGCATGGGAAACAAGTGATAGCGAGGAACTAACTAAGAAGCCCATGTAAAGGAAGGCTCTACCACCAAGTCATGATTAAATAATCGGCGAGTGAAATGGGTGTAATACTCATGAACTGATGGGATCGACCCTATGTCAAGTGATCAGAATGGAGGCTAGTATGCAAAATGCAACGGAAAAGTGGATTTCCTAACCTATATGCCAGTTTTAGTTAATAAAAAGAGATTTCAAGAAGACCAATTGAACTATCCAGTAACTAAGCCAAACAAACTCTGAATTTCAAGTATAACTTCAAAAAAATGCTCAAAGCCAACCATGCCACTCTTGCAGCAGGGCTTTATATGAGCAAAAAGGAAGACAAGAAACTCAATAAATCAACTCAGTACAATAGTATAAACTTGCAATAAAAAACTTCAAAGAATCAAAAAGAGACTCTTCGAAAATTGCAAAAAAACTAGTCTACTTGAACATCAAGGAAACCAAATGCACCAAATAGGTAAAAATTCAAAATGCGCAGCCATACACAAGGAAAGAGTAAATGAGCAGGAGCTCTCTGTTCTGATTAAACAGAACAGCCAAGAACCTTGAAGAAAAGACCTTGGTACTCAAACCAAAATTGCAAACGTAACAACCAAAAATTTCACCAACCAAGAGAGTCTTAACACAAAGGAGAGAGAGATAGACATATAAACACTTTAAACACAGTCCAGAGATTTAAAAAACACTGTAGAAACAGGTCCCCACAAGCAGACAAGGCCAGAAAAGCTAAAAACCAAAGTTTCAAAATTTGCCCCGAGGCATACGCGCTTTAACAGTTTAACAATAGGCGTGCATACGCGACAGTGGCAAAGGAAACCCGCGTATACGCGACTACCTTTGACAGAAACATCATGTATACACGACTGTGCATAGAAAAACCCGCGTATGAAAAGGTAAATAATAAAAATTAAAAAATATCAAGCCTGGATAAGGAACTAGAACTTCATTCTGACTGAGAAAAAGCTAACTGGACTGGAAATAAAATTTAGAACTATTGGAAACCTATCAAATAGCTGAAACCACCCAACAGGGGAATCAAAAGAATGCGATCCCCAGTGGAGTCGCTAGTTCTGTTTCGAGGAAAATCACCCTAGAGGTTTGTTGGGTTAAAACCTCCACAGATCGGGGCATGCTATTCAGAAGGACTCACAGACAACCATACTTGAAAGCTAAGAACTAGGTAATAACGATGGTAGAACTCACCCGTAGTCCTACGTTCAATGTAGATCCCGCGGGGTCCAAACCCCCAGCAACCCTTCTTCCTCCTTCAACCTGGAAACAAGAAAGAACGTGCACGGAAACCTAGTTGTACAGCATATACTTCTCCTAAACGTTAGTGCAATCCATGTGAAACATTATATAAACCATAATAAATGCTTAATAATCAATCTTTTCACATACACGAATAGATATTAACACGTAAGTTCAGGAACAAGATGGTTCTTCATTATTACGAACAGCATGTACAGAAATAAAGAGTGGAGAGATCACCTGAATCCTTCCATGATCTTCGAGCAGACCGTCGTCTGGATTCGTCCTGCCCTTGCCTCACTAAGATTCTTTCAAGACTTGTGCACTCGAGATGACATATAAACGGATGAACATCTCCAGGAAACAAGGGTTTCCTGTTATAAATCTGGGAAAGTGCAGGAGGCACGAGGATTCAGACTTGAATTGGGATTCCAACAGAGTATAATGTCTATAAAATTTCTCTCTCCCTTAGGCCATGCACATGAGGGGCTTTTATACTCCCTCAAAGTAGTTTCATAAGTTGGAAACAGTTGGCCACGTGCTGGGGTGGTTGAACTACCAGAGTAACCATCAACCCAGCCCGAAAATAGGGATTTTTATATATATTTTTAATGATTTTAATGGCATACGCAGAAAAGTACATGTGGACTCGCGTATACACGCGGAAAAGTCTGGGCATACCCGCGTATGGGGATTTTAACACTGTTTTTTAGTGAATTTTTTTCAAGTCTGTAGGAATGGGTGCCCAAAGCCATAAAGAAAATCATGAATCACCTAAGGGTGAAAAATGATGCTATAACACCCTGCCGATTGCGAAATCCTTGATTGCATCTGGGCCGTCCACGCGTCAGTATCCGATGGTCCAGATCTTCCCTCCCGACCGTGGTTAAAATTATGTGCCCCGCTTCATAATGTTTTTTCAGCCAATCTTAGCTGTTGATATCTGCAGATCAATGGCCCACATTAGCCCATTCTCCGCTTTGTTCATTTTTACAGTTCAAACCCAGATTTGATCTCCGCCGTTGATCTTGTACATCTAATGGTTCATAATAATCTTGGTATACCCGACCCTCTTGGGTCCTTCCCGTCCCAAATTAAATCTCTTTCATCCACATGTCCTCATCCACCGGCTCAGATTGAAACCACCTCACCTGCTATGGCCTGCGCATCATATCAATATCGCGCTCTCTCCCCTCCGTCAGATCTGAAACCTCAGATCCAATGGTTGACATGTGTTTTCGCATAACTTCAAGCGCAAAGATTAATTCTTGAAAATCGCGTGATATAAGTGGTTTTGAAATGCCCCGTGTCGTGTGGGAATGCATATCGTGTTAAAAAAGGCAATACTACCTACCCGCCTTTTCATCGCGCAATACTGCTGGTTTCTCCTCCCAAAACCGTTTTTCGCCATTTTCATTGAATTATATCGCGTTCGCTCCCCATCGTTGATCTCTACAGATCAACAGCTTAGATCTAATATCACCTTATACTATTTCCCTCCGCCTTCTCCAAGGGCTTTCAACGAGCAATCTCCACCATTGATCTTCGGGGCCAAATCTGATCTAATGGCCCATGATCACCTAAGAAACCCCAATTTTCCTCAATGCATTTTCCTCTGCCCAAAGGGATTTTTCGATATTTTCCTTTGTATTTCTTCTGTTTTCACATAAAGCAGCCATTCTCCATTATAATACCCTGGTTTCTCCCGACCATTGATCTCTGCAAGATCAATGGCCCTAACTTAAAAATATCCACCATTTGCTCCCATCTCCCTACATTTGACTTCCGTGCACGATCACCACCATTGGATGCTGCAATCCAATGGTCATGCTCCTAACTGCAACTTCCAAAGCAATTTTTACCCAATATTCAGGATTTTATAACATTTGTGCATATTTTGTAGGTTTCAAAGGTTTTTTCCATTATAATAAAGGAAAATGAAAGCCGAGGATGACGATCCTCCAGACTTAGTTCCCCACTAAGAAGACATAGTTCCCCACTAAGATACGAAATTATCATTATAGTATTGATGAGGCTTTATGATTCCATCATAATAGCTAGAATTAATAGAACAATTTATGTATGGGAAAGGGTGTGGGCACATTACCCTTATCAGAATTCCGTAGTTTTACCCTTATACCAAAGAGTGGTAACACTTAACTAGGAGATTGATGATGCCCGCTGAGGTAAAAGAAAATAGATGGAATAACTTCCAAGCATCACGATTCATTATCTAATTCAACCCACAATCCCTACTTTCATGTCAAATACATTGGGCATTGATCTAGATTTATGCAGGAATGCAACAAAATACACATATAACCATAAATATAAAAATTCAGCGGAAATAACACCTCATTTCATTAATATCAAAGAACTGAAATTTGTTTCCATACATAATAGAAATAAACTAGTTAGGGCGTTGGTAGCTTATCTCTGAGAAGAGATGTGGTGGCTAAAGGCCTCTAAAATCTATGTTACAATGAGGCTCGAAGGCCTATATATTATTTAGAAACAATGGAAAATCATAAACATCCAAAAAACTAACGCTAGGAGATGAAATGCCAGAATATGGGCTCCATCGGGGTAAATTGGTACATCAATTTGCCGAGGTCGTAACTTTGGCATACTATCTTCGTTTGACACACATGATACATTGTTAGAAAGATCTATCCAAGGACTAAAACTGCTAACTACAAATATCAAGTTTAGAATGAACTCTTAATCGTCGGAGGTTTTATGCCCAAAAAACATCGTTTAGGGCCTCAAAACGGCTCCAGAAGTTCAGGGCCCAAAAAACTGCTAAAAATAGTAAACTATGCTATAATTAAGGAAACTTAAAAACTAAAAGAAACAATGGTGGAGCCCCAAGTGGAAGAGGCGGGTGGCCACCAATATCCACTTGGATCATTCCTCCCCCCTCAAGAAGCAATGTTCCCCATTATGTTGAGTTCCTCTATGAGATGAGGAAACTTCTGTTGAACTTGGTCCCTGGTGAACCACTTTCCTTGGTGCAGGAGATGGCCAACTTTGAAAACCAAATACAGTTGGATCTTATGCGGGCAAGTGTTATTTATTTTCACGTCCATGATACAATTTGTGGTGGTCTGCTTCATGCACTCTGGGTTTAACTCTGTTGGTGTGAGTTGTTCTGCAATGTTAGAGGTTTCCAATAGAGTTGGGAAATACGACCGAAGGTGGTCCACATTGAATACTAGGTGCAGGCCAAGAAATGGTGGAATAATAAGCTTGAAGGCATTGTTCCCTAGATCCTTGGTGATGGTGTACGACCCATAACGAAGTGAACGAAGCTTGTGGTGGGGTCTAGTGAGGTGTTCCTTCTGTAAATGTAGCCACACTTCACCCACCTAGAAGTGGTGTGGCACCCGATGTTGATTATGTTGTTGCTTGTACTTAGCCTTGGCTCTGTCCAATATGTCATGAACTTACTCATGGATGTGCTGAATGTGCTCAATGAATTTTTTCGCTTTGTCAAATTCAAACTGGACATGAGCTGAATCAGCCTGAGTAGCCACAAATGGCATGGCTACGGCAATGGGACATAATGGTTTGAACCCCAAGCCCACCTAAAAGGGGCTATGGCCAGTTGAGCTATGGAGAGCCTAGTAATAACTATGTTGTACATAGGGAAGGATCTCATCCCATGTGTGTGAATTCTTTTAATTGTACATGCGCATAATGTGTACAATCATCCTATTGACGACCTCTATTTGGCCATCAGTTTGGGGATGGAAAGTTGTGGACTTGGTGAGCTTGGTGTCCAACATTGACTAGAGTCTAGACCAAAATATTATGAGGAAATTTCTGTCCCGATCTAAGATGATATACTGTGGGATCACAAAGTGCACCCACACAAAGAAGAGTTTAGCAATGGCTTATATTGTGATATTATTCTTGCAGGCTGACATAATGGCCATCTTCAAAAAATCTATCAACGACCACGAAAACACATTCATTTCCATGCTTAGTAGAAGGAAGGCTCGACATGTAATCCATGGAGATGGGTACCCAAGGTCGACTAGGTGTAGGTAGCGGAGTATAGAGCCCTTGCTTCTTGATGGTCACCTTGGCAATGGAGCAAGAAATATAGGATTTGATGTACTTCCCAACATCATGTCAAAGGTTCGGCCAATAGAAATAATTTTGCAGTACTGCCTCTATTTTCTCGACCCCAAAATTCCCAATGACTTGACTGTAGTGTGCTTCCAAAATCATATTGGCACACTCTCTTGAAGGAACACAAAGGTGTCCCAGGTGACATAGTAGTACATCATGGAGGTGAAAATTTGTAACTTGTGTACCCTCCAAGAGTGTCTTGTATGTGTGGACGAACTCTGGATCACTGTTGTAGAGAGGCATCCAATCAGAAGTCTCATGACCACAAGAGTTGAGAATAGTGGTTAGCGCTACGATCGGTGGTCAGCTGAGGAAGTCGGAAACATTATTGGTTATGTGCTTCTTATACTTGATGTTCAAATGAAATTGTTGCAGATATGTTGACCACTTCTAATGGCAATCATTCTGCAACTTTCCTTGTGTCTGTATGAACTACAGGGGTTGGTGGTCTGTGTGGATGACCGCTTCCTTCCCAAAAATGTAATTCTTCCATTAGCAGCATGCCTACACAATGGAATACATTTCTTTGTTATAAGTGGGATACTTGCGGATTGTGTTGGACACTGTCTCACTGTGATATGCCACTGGATGCCCATATTGAGTAAGAAATTCCCCAATAGCATAGTTAGAGGCATCTGTCTTGATCTCAAATGGTTGTTACAAGTTTGGTAATGTGAGAATTGGGGCAGAGAAGAGGCGATCTTTCAATTCTAAGAATGCCTTTTGTTGAGATTACGACCAAAATAATTTTTCTTTTGCTCCTCCGTTGGTGACTTGACTCAAGGGCCAAGTGATATGAGAGAATGCTAATACGAACCTGCGATAGAAATTAGAAAGACCTAGAAAGTTGTGAATCTCTTTTACAGTGGTTGGGGCAGGCCAATCGCGAATTACTTGGATCTTGGTTGGATCCACATGCACCACCCGTTCATCAATAATGTATCCTAGATACTGAACCTCGGTCATGCAAAATGTGCACTTCTCCAAATTGGCACACAACTTGGGTTGTTGCAGTGTTTTGAGGACCAGTCAGATGTGTTGGAGGTTCCATACCAAAGTTTGGCTGAAGATCAAGATGTCATCCAAGTACACTACTACAAATGAGTTGGTGAATGGTTGCAAGATGTTGTCCATCAGCATCATGAAGGTTGTGAGAGAATTCATCAACCCAAAAGGAATGAATAGCCATTTGAAAAGGCCCTCCTTGGCTTTGAAGGCAGTCTTCCACACATCAAAGGGTTCAATTAGTACCTGGTGATACCTATACTTCAATTCGATCTTGCTGAAATATTTCACCCCTTTGAGTTGATCCAGAAGGCCATCAATCTGTGGGATCGGGTACCTATTCTGGACAGTGATCTTGTTCAATGCCTGATAGTAAATACAGAGTCTCCAAGTCCCATCCTTCTTCTGCACCAACATGATCAGCCTCCCACAGGGTGATGAGCTCGACCAGATGTGACCTTTCTATAGCAGCTCCTGATTCTTCCTCTTGATTTAATTGTTCTCCAGAACAGAGCACCAATAGATTAGTCTATTGGGAAGAGACACACCTGGGGTCAGATCGATGTGGTGCTTGACCTGACAGTGCAGAGGCACCCTTGTGGGTGAGGTGAAGATGTCCTCGTACTCCTACATAACCTTTTCCATTTGTTGTTATCATGCGGAGGAGCCCTATCTGGAGGTATTGGCCACAGTCTTCTTCTTTCCCTAGAGGTGGATCATTAGGAAAACAAATTTCTTGATTTTTGAAATGAGCTTACTACATTTTTTTGCAGTAACCAAAGAGATAGCCGCAGGCGATGGTACCTCTGGTATCCTTTACAATTTATTGCCCAAGGTAATAATAATAGTGTGAGGTCAGGACTCATACACAGCGTGTCACTTCCACAATTATGGTTGGCCTAATAATACATCACAAACATCAAGAGGAGTAATGTCACATAATACCTCATCTGTGAAGGGCTTGATGTTGTAGGGAAGGTGGCATTTCTGGCTGAAGCGGAGATCTCGTCCTTGGTGAAGCCACCCGATGGTGTACGACTGTGGGTGTGTTGTGGTTGGCAAGTCTAAACGCTTCATGACCTCTGTTGAAATGAGATTATTTTGGCTCCCACTGTCAACAATGAACTGTAGTGGGGAATCCTTTACCCACATCTGAGAGTGGAAGAGATGCTCCTCCTCCTCTGGATCTTCTGGCTCCTCCTTCTGGATATTTGTAGTGGCAACAATGGCATTGGGCTCCACATCAATAATATGCTTCCATTTGTCATTCCCCTTGTCGGTATCTAATTCAGAGTCGGAGCATGCATCCAATTCAAAAGCTTGGCCTGACACCATCGGCCACTAGTGACTGCTTACCGCGACACTAACTTGTGTTGTGAGTGGAGCTCTTATGGAACTCACACCACTTTCCCGTGTCCTTCCTCATCTTTATGGGGTTGTTATTTGCTTTCGGCTTCGATAGGTTATCTTGGCCCACCATGCCTTGGCTTTGTCCCTTGTTCTATGGTTTCGGGGAGCCTCTCCCTTACTTTTCATTCGCATATCCAAAGTCTCGCTTCTTTTGTTTGAATTTCTGCTCAATCTTGGAAGCATACCAGTATGCCATACCAAGTGAGGAGATGTCGAGGAACTCCATTTCCTCCTAAATGCATCTGTGCAGACAACTATGGTACTTTAGCACCAAATTTTTCTCTAAATCTTTGATACCCAACTTTGTGTGCAGGGTATGGAACAGATTCGACAGCTCATGCACATCTTGATCCCTTTGCTGCCACAGCGTAGTCCATTATATGTACTTGTCCTCATATCTCCCCACGGGATAATATTGTTCCTTGATGGCATCCCAGAATTAATTCCAAGTGGGTATGGCCGAGAACAGAGAGGGGTCCCTCTCATCCTTTTTCTCACAGTAGGTTCCCCTCTAGTCCTTGACATGGGGGGTACCTTTGAGGAGTGCAAAAATAAACTTCTCCCAGTTAGAAAAGTCATGAACTGAGAAATATCCTTCTAATAGATTCAACCATCTATCTATGGCACCTACTGCTATTTGGCCCTCAAATATGAGAATGTCAAAGTTGACTTGTACCTTAAAAGTATTTGTGCCTCCATAGTGGCTTTTGGATGCAGATGCGCTGCTAGTGGGAAGTTGTTGAAGGATCTGGGAAATGTTATCCATCATTACATTCCTTTGTTTTTTGAGGGCTCCTCCAAAAATATTTTGATAGGATCTCCTACTTCCTCAGATTTTTTTTCTTCCCCCATGGGCGGTCGTCAGGGTTTTTGAGGCTGATCTTGCAAAGGTTCAACCAGATTGTGCCCTAACTCCTTATACCCCAACCTCGTTGGCGACATGCAAAGAAGGATCGAGAAAGAGCAGACTGCTCTGATACCATTGATCCAGATTTATGCAGGAATGTAACATAATACACATATAACCATAAATATAAAAATGCAGCAGAAATAACACCTCATTTCATTAATATCAAAGAATTGAAATTTGTTTACAGACATAATGGAAATAAACTAGCTAGAGAACTAGTGGCTTATCTCTGAGAAGATATGTGGTGGTTGCAAGCCTCTGAACTCTATGTTACAATGAGGCTTGAAGGCCTATATATTATTGAGAAACAATGGAAAACCCTAAACATCCAAAAACCTAACCCTAGGAGATGAAACACCAGAATATGGGCCTCATCGAGGTAAATTGGTACATCAATTTCCCGGGGTCGTAACTTTGGCATACTATCTCCGTTTTACGCACATGATACATCGTTAGAAATATCTATCTGTGGACTACAACTATTAATTGGGAATTTTGAGTCCATAACAGGCACATTTTCGTTGGAGGTTTGATGCCCAAAAAACATCGTTTAGGGGCCCAAAAGCTCAGGAAGTTTAGGACTTGAAAAACTACTAAAAATAGTAATCTGTGCTATAATTAAAGAAACTGAAAATATAAAAGAAACATTGGCGAGGCACCAAGAGGAATAGGCGGGTGGCCACCAACATCCACCTGGATCAGGCATAAACACTTGATATGAAGCAATGGAAAAATGTACCCCATGTGCGTTGAGCTGAGAGGCATCTTTGGGAAGTTTTCTGGAGAATTCTGAATGTCATCATCAGCACCACTGTCTGTGATGCAGATCATCAAAGAAAATTTCCTCTAGTTGTCCTTGGAAGTGAGGGGGTGACAAAATGAACTTTGGTTTTTCTTATGAAGAAGCAAATTTGAGAGTGCATTGGTTGGTTAAGCTTCCCTCACAATGCAATAAATAAAAAAGAAAATAAGAAACCAAAAAAATTGGAAAATGAATGGAAGTCTATCAGAATTCATTAGAGGAGATCCAATTCAAACAGACATCTGATAGACAGATTCATAGATATTGAGTTTTCCAAAATTTAAACAATAATGAATACAAGCAATGGGACTGCTATACAACTACCCATTCCAAAATTATTTTCTGGTTAATCTTACACAAAATAAACTCTAGTAATTTGGTTTCCTAGAAATGTAATAGCCAAGGTTTGCCATCATGAAGAGGAAACTTGTGCCCTACTCAGTTTTGAGTGCTAGCTGCACATGCAAGTATTCAAGTGTGTTGAAAGTAGAAGGATCCAGTTGTGGAAGGAAAGGCTTCTTCTATGATATCAGATCCCTCTGTGAGCCCAACCTGACACAACAAGCTCTCTCTGGTGATAAGTGTAGCTTGAACCCCTTCTTTTATGGTAACAGATACGAAGGCTAGTGTGAATATTGGATTCTATCTACTGCAGGGAAGGTTTATGGAATCTAGCCTCTTCCAAACTAGATGCTCTTGATGTTGATCTCATGTTTGGAGAGCACAATGCATCTCTTTGCATTTTCTGGAAGAAGGTTGCTTTGTCCCCTACACCGCTGCATGAAAAGGGAAGTAATGCCATTCATCTAGGTTAGGATGCGAACAACCATTCCAAAAAATGTTTTGGGTGAGTATGAGATCGGTGTCTCGATGGGATTAGTGTTGGAAATAGTGATTACAAGAGCGAGAGTTTTGAGATTATGGAAGTTTACCTCCAATTTAATTGACCCAATTTCAGTAATGCCAATAAGAAGTTGAATTTTTCCATTATGAAGTTCATTTAAGTTGTGCTCCATATGCCATGATAGGGATGCCTTTCTCAGCCATCTTCTAATATTTCTTGTGGAAATATTTTTGGTTTTTACTTGTATTCTTTTCATGATTTATATTCATGGGTAGTTGTGGGGTAATTTGTTTACGATTTATTTCCTGGCAGTATCCGAAATGTTTCCTCAACACTCTTATGCTTGAAGTTTTGTTGTGCTTTGCATATTTCCCAAATTTAGCAGCTTACTAATGGGGCCGTTAATACATTAATTAGTTCACTAAATATTTAAGCCTTCCACTAGGCTTCTATTCTCACTATCATGCATTGTTACCATAATTTCTTGTTTGAAATCATGAAAATGTAATTTATTGTGTTTTTTTGGTTCTCCCCTTTTGCCAATGTTTCCAAAATTTTCCAAATATTTTTCCAATAGCAGGGATCATTGATAGGTTTTTCAAACAAGGTTGATGATAATAGTGTTTGATTCCCCTACCAGCAGGGAACCTTGAAAAATTGGTCAAGCAAGGGTTCCCTTCAAAGTGCGGAATGTTCACCCATGTGAAACAACGAGTCCATCATGACCTTTGAGTCTAGAAAGACATGACATTTTCCATTACAGTGATGAAGAGTATCCCACCTACTGATATGTGTTGGGTTCTTGACACTTCCAGTAATCATGAAGCATCTCTGATAGTTTCCGTTTTCCCTGATTCTGTTGGCAGTACAATTTTGATGCTACAGTTGTTTTACTAAAATTCCTTAATGTCACGGATACCTGAAAGCCCTTTTACTGTTTCCCTTTCGAAATTTTTCTCCTATATTGGCCAGCTTGTGTTATGTTTATATTCTAATTTTCCTGATACGATACGATCATTTCTTAAAAGAAAAATAAATCTAATATGTAGAGCAATGTTTTTATATAGGATAGAGCCTAACGACATGAAAATTTATCCAAATTATTTTATAACTTAAATGAATTCGTTGTGATCCAAGAATTTTTTGTAACAGGTAAAAATTCTGCGAAAGAGACCACACAAACAAGGAAATTCATAAATTACATAACAAGAAGCATGGAGAGAGAAAATATCATGATTTTGAAGAGATAACATACAGAGATTAAACAAAATAGATGAATTCAATGGGGAAAAGACCAGTGCTAAAACCCCCGACACCATGGAAAAGAATAAATAAATAATATTTCTAAAAGTAAGTGAAAATAATGAACACATAGCTCTTTACATACCTGTATGATTGGTGATAACAATATCTTCGAACAACCTTGTAAAACTATGCTCTCCAACCTTCTCCTCCACCTTCGAGGCAGGCTTGTGTTGCACACTCCGTTTCTCCCTCCTATTTTTTAGTTTAGCTGTGATATGACTTTTGGTTATGGTTAGCACATAATAAAATAATCGAAACCCTTGAAACCCTTGATTAGCACATATGAAATAACCCTTGAAACCTAAAGGTGTAATGAATATAAAATAAATTTCTTAAACCAAAGATGTACTACATATAGAATAAATAGATATTTCTTAACCCAAAGGTGAAATAATGCTTCTTATATATAACTTTACATTTGCCTACTATGATCACCACCCACTCGTGCAAGAATGCTTCTCATATATAATTTTACATCTGCATACTAAGATCACCACCCACTTCTTACATTCGACGTCCACGATTCCATTGTTATTCATGAGTTTAATTATTGCTTTGATTTTTTAAATAAAATCGTCTTTTATAAATACTAAGATCACCACCCACTACTTACATCCACGCCCAAGATTCCATTGCTATTCATGAGTTTAATTGTTGCTTTGATTGTTGAAATAACATCGTGTGTTATAAATATGTTATGAAAATGATAAATTTCTTGGACGCATTCTTAAACCTAAATACAACTTAAGACACATGTTATGTTTAAAAGTTTCATCATTGCCCCTTGGCATGTTATATTTCAAAGTTTCATCATTTCCCCTTGGAATCACATTTGGATGGTTGTCATTTCTACTATTTATGATCACATAATATACTTCGAATAAAAAAAGAATTGTCTTACAATTGGCATCATAGAGTTCTATTATAATGGTTCTTGAACGCTGAAGTGGTTGCATTATCTCAAGAAATTGTATTGGCAGTTTCGAGTATTGTTATTTATTGAGTTAGTCTAAAGCATTACAGTGTTATATTTTCTATGGTAATATTTTCTATCAAGGCCTTTTAATGCTTATTATTGGATCGATACAAAATTTGACATTATAATAATGTTAACTAGAACTATGGGTGAATTTTAGAGTGTTATCCATGATATATTTGTTAACCAAGCCACATAATTAGGAAATCTGCAATGTCAAATACCAAAAACATAAGAGAAGCGAGAGAAGCTAGCTATCAATGGTGAAATGATTTCCTATCAAAGCATGTATCAATGAAAATAGCAGCTATTGCGCGCTTCACTCTTGTTTTTTGAATGCTTATTCATTCCAAAAAATCCACCATAAAACAACCTTGGCATAATAAACATGTTCCACATTATACTACAAAGTGACACATTTTTTATTTTTTATAGACTACATGCGTTAGACACGCAAGGGAGGGACACCATGTGACAACGCGCCCTTTGCACTCTGAATCTGTGTTAGTCACAAAATCACATCATGTGGCCTCATGATCCTGGCTTCATCTCTAGATTTATTGGTGTGAGCATTGACGTTGCCATCCACCAACTTTTCCATCATGTTAGAAGTGCAATTTGCTGCAAGGAGGGGTTGAATTCTATGAGAGATTTTGTAATGATAATTGAGCCTATTATGTACTAGATTAAGTATTATTTCCAGACATTAAATAGGTTGAGAGGAATTCCCATTTCAGCTCAAAGAGATAGTAATATGAAGGATTCAGTTGTCAATGATTGGCTAAAAAGGTTGGACATCTTCTCCAAAAAACATCCACAATGGCGCAGGAGTGCACGATACCTAATCATGAATTCATTTATGGCTATCAAACTAATAGAAGAATCACTCGCCTCAATAGAGAAATCACCCAGCATCTCGAAGCGATTAATTTCATGGCTTGGGAAAGTGTCCTAGAGGGACTTGGGAAAACATCCTAGAGTCATTGAGGGTGATAATCGCCGGTGTGAGGGAAGAAATTACAGGAGAGAAATCATATGTGGTGTAACGACGAAATGAGGTGCAAAATTCGGCTCCAATGTCGGTGTTGCAGGCGTCCTTGGAAGGGGGATTCCTTCCTTGCAGAGGCATGCCCGACTTGTAAGTGCCTGTTCCAGAGCCACTGATAGTTCCAAAACATATGTGAGTGCTCATGTTTGGATCGTATATGCATTTTTCACCAGTGGAGATTAACTGGCCTTGGCAGTCTCATTCAGTGTTTCTCAATTGTTCCTGCACCCTTTTTGGGATGTGATCGTATTGATCAAGAACACTAATACACAGTAGGAGACAATCACCAACTACTTGCAGCAATTTCTCAGCAAATAATTGCTCATGTTATTGCAGACACCATGGAATGGAACTTCAACAAAAACTGAAGATTAGAGATATACTTTGCTATGGAGGACTTGAAGGGATCGACGTGAAACTACTTCACCCTTTTTATATATTTATGCACAATCTATATCCATCCTCTAAGTGATCCACATCAATTTTGGTCATGAAGACAAATATGAGCTTGCGGTTTTGTTTTAGACCCTTCTTTCTAGCCTTTCTCCTAATTTTAGAACAAAAAATCATGTAAATATGTTGAATGATTATACAAAAATCTAATGCGAGAAATCTATTGAGAAAATTAGAGATTATGAAAATTTACTATTTTTTGGACTCCAGTGAAAGCTTGTCCTAGGGTTCCTGATCTCCAGAAGCCTATGGCATGGCTTCCCCCTTTTGCACTAATTGTGGACATCACAGTCGCAAGGCGGCTCGATTCTTGATCTTCGATTGCTTTTGTAAAAGACGAAGATATGGAAGAGACTGGGGTTGTGGGTACATTAGGGGTATCGGCAAGATGACCTGATTCAGCTCTGACTCCAACTTCAGCTTTTGCTCATTATTTGGTTGTTAATGAAAATGCTAGTTGGATGGGGTCACTCCACTTGTTGCAGTTTGACCTAGAGGCCTTGAGTAATATGCGACATCCATTTGTAGCCCGACTTGTAAGCACTTTGTTAAGCTCATGTAAGGGGAATCAAACTAGACATCGATTTCCATGAATTCTGCGAGGCCAGCACAATATTATGGGCATGCTCATTTTCCTATCTGATCCTTCCATGCCACTCCAAAATTTGAAATAGGACCTGAAGAACCCGTCATGGCTCGATGACTCAGGGCCCTTGATGAAGAAGCCAGACCCTTTTCATCTAGAAATTTTTAACTTGTTGGAATAATGAAAATGGGGCTTCAGGATTAGCTTGGGTAAACAGTTTTTTCTCATCCAAATTCATAGAATAACACCTTCGGTGTAATTATCATTGTAATTTAATGGTAATAATAAGTTGATGTATTTGGAATATTTGTTCCTACTTAAATAAGTATTTATTATAAATTTGTTTAATTTTGGATTTACTAGATGATCGAGACCTATTAAATTTTTCAAAAATATAAATTTTATTTTGGGTATAAAACATTACATTTACATATTACATCAAAAACAGTATAAATACAGATATTTTTTGTCGGTTCCATATTTTATGTATTTTTTGTTGGTTCCATATTTAAATGGTGTATTGGTAGTCCAAGTTGAAGCATTCACTGCGAGGATGAAAGTTTGGTGTTTATTCATTACAATATGATTTTTTTAAGGCTTTATTGATCATGTCAATCCTTAACCTTCCTTCGAACCTCATCTATTTGATAATATTTTTGTATATGCAATGTTCATGAAAATAGAGTGTTCTCATGTATAGGGAGAGTAAAGAACAAGGGTTATCATGTGCAATGATTTGGGTTGCACGAGAATGGGTATGAGGACTAAATATTTCTAGGAACAACTGCCAATGTTGATGATATGTGATGGCAGTGCACTAAGGGATAATTTGATCCAATTTCGGACTAAGAAAATAAAGTGCAAGTGTCACAACACTGATATTTTATCTGGGTGTTTATTGGCCAATGCATTGAAGCCTTGAAAGAAAAGTGCACTAAGGACTGTGTCATTTATGGTTTCATCGATAAACAAAAAAGAACCATTTGGAGAAGGTGATGTGATGTGATGAATTGGGTCACTGAATTTTCGTATGCCTTTGTGTATATTCCCTGACCAAGAATTAGTTCCCGAGTGCCACTAGCCAACACATGCGACCTTATATTTGCAATTTAGATTGAAACCTAGAGTGAATATTCTAAAATCCTTATACTCCTTCCATGATTTTTTCTTCTTAGATGTGAACCTCCATGCTACATCACATTCATTTGGTTTTGAACCTCGAACAGATAATTGGTACTCAAATATATTAATAGTTTTGAAAAAAATTTCAAAATAAACTTCTTGATTAAAACTAAAACCTTAGGATCTGAACAATCTATCACCTCGTTTCGATCACATCCAGTTGTAGGTGTGTGATTAGTAATATTTTTTTCTTCTAATTCAATTGTTTTCATTGTAATAGGTTATTCCTATTTAACAACTGGGGTTCGTGCAACAACAATAATATCCTCGCCAATGTAGATTATGGATTCATCCTGTTTAAATGTGTCATTTTCTACAACATCGAAAACCTTGGACATTGCCTTTGATGATTTGAGCCAAGGATCTAGCAATTTATAAGTTATTGAAATCATTATTTTTCTTAGTATAGCAAGCACAAAGAATGTAAAACATACATCACTAATAAACTTTATCTTTTTTTTTCAAAGGTATCTGTAGAATATGTCGACTTCATACCTTCGTCTTCTGTCTCTGCAACTTCTGGACATTAAAGTAGACAAAAGATAAGGAAAATAGAGGAAAAAATAATAATAAAAATGCATTTTTTCCAAAATGGTTTCCAATGAACCAAAAAGAAGGTGGAAATTTATCAAAAAGAAAAAATAAAACCATGTTTAAACATAAGGAAATAGATGTCAATGTAGCATTGGTTCATTGGTGAGGTTGATCAAGTATTAAGCCATTCACCAAGGTTCCATCCTCATTGTGTTCTATCCCATCCGTATTAAGCCATTCACCAAGGTTCCATTCTCATTGTGGTCTACCTCATCCTTATGACATGAATATGACAGTCACCAAGGTTCCATTCTCATTGTGCTATACCTCATCCATATGACATGAGTTTAATAGGGATGATACCGAGTGCAAGTCATAGGAAGCTTTGGTTGAATAGAACAAATAAAGTCTACTCTTTGTCATGCAATCCCTTGCAACATGTTCCTCAAAGATCACAAAAAATTAAGCTTAGCTGAAACAAAATTGAGAAAATGTGTTTCTGCAAATTTTAAATGATCTTTAGCTAGCCCGGACTTTAAAGTAGAAATTAACAAAAACATAAAGCACTGACAGAAAGAAAAATATAGATATGACCCAAATTTTTACCAAAAGTAAAACCAATAAAAAATGCAATGGAAACCCAAATAATTATACATTATTCCAATAGATTTCATATGTTGAACATTGGAAAATATTGAAATTGAAACTGGGACCTGAATTGGTTCAATTGAAAACATAAACTAACAAGCAAACGCTTTAGACTAACGAAATCTTATGAACTAGTTAGGAGATTTACCGAAAGCCATCTGGTAAAGGCTTTGTTATATTTAAATGCAGAGGTACAAGGTTAAAATTGTATGGATTCTTCCCCATGTTAAAATGAATTATTTCATTGAGATTCAAAGCTCCCCACATATCAAACAAAATCCATTACCTCTCTCAACAAAAAATTACATAAACTACTTTAAAAACTTTAAAGAAGCAAGGGTGAAAAAATAATTTCAATTGTGTATCTATTAAAACAATGGAACTTGCTCCAAAGAAAAATCAATGCAGACTACCCACCTCGAGAATTCCCTTGCACCGAAAGGATATTTACAACCATTCGTGTTTTAAATTTTAAATTAGGCATTGATACATAGAATGTAGAATATATGTCACGCCGAACAAATGTCACTTCCATGGGGTATATAAATGCCATATGTATTATTGTACATATAATTCAAGCCATATTGATCTCATGCCAAAGGAAAAGGGTAGATGAAGGACGACGATGAATAGTGTCAAAAGGGAACACCTATCGACGTTATTAAAGGCATTGTAAGATTAGGCTTCAGGTTCAAATTACATCACACTAAATGTTTGAATATTAAAATTCATTGTATGGTTTAAGAGGTTTCATTAGGTGTGATTGAAAATATTAATAGGTTTCATTAGGTTTAAAGGGGTGAGGGTGAGAGTAGATGGTAAGGACTACCTATTCAAATTATAGAAAAAAATTCATAATTCAATAATAATTAAATTTAAAGTTGATATAAAGAATATATAGAGAATATGCAATAGAATCAAACCAATAAGCATTATGTAAAGAAAAGGAAGTGGACTATTTTATTTGTTTTTTTCAATATTCAAATGGGTAGGTAGTATATCAATTAATTTGAAAAATCTAATAGAGAGTAGTAAATCTTGGCATGAAATCCCATATTTCTAATGAGGTCCCACATTTCCAATGATGATGAACCATCTGACATTTCCAGTGAGGTTCCATATTTCAAATGATGGACTTTGTTATTGTCAATTTGCTTTTTGGTTAGGAACTATGTCAACCTTGTTACACCCATGGTTAAATAATAGTCCAAAGAGGTCTCTATGTGGATATTCAATCAAACATGTTCCTCGTGTAAAATAGGAAGAGGCATGATCATATGGGTTCACAATTGAAAATTTTCAGGGGTTATATGAACTCATAAAGGATTATTTTTTGAATTATAAGTAAATCCTAGAAATCAAGTAGGTTACTAGGAGACTTCAATCAAGCCCGCATGGCTCTCATCCCTAAAAATAGGATGTTTAATACTTTGATGACTTTTTACCTATTTTGTGTTGCAATGTAATCTACAATACTATGTCAACAATAATACAGCTATGCTCAAGCCCACGTTTAGTGATTTTATATCCAAGGAAAAATGTGGGTTCTATTTCCACATGAAATTCATGATGATGTTTCTTTAGCCTAAGAGGATATGCACTTGATTAAGGAACACAATCTTTCATATTTGATCCTTAAGTTGGAGATTTCAATGGATTACAAGATGTTTCAATCAATTTTTCATTCATTTGGTTGTCATTCAAATGGGCTTGAATATTATGATGTTAAATTGGATCACGAATTGTGTCTCCATTGTGTCCTTTGAAATTTTGATCAAAGTTTCACCTTAATTTTTTTTTATCCTCTAGAGGAGCTTAAATAGGCTCGTCCCTTGTCTCCCTTCTTCTTTTGTATAATTTCGAAAGGTCTAATAAAATTGATTTATGAAGCTCAAGCTAAAGGGGATATTACTAGGTTCAAGATCCCCACTTCTAAAGTTATAAAATATCTCCTATTTCTTGATTGTGTACTCTTATTTTGTGTAGGTTCACCTTAGGGGTTCTCATCCATAAAAACAATATTGGATATGTACTTCTTGGTTATATGAATGGAGGTTAATTTGTCCAGATATTGTATTATGTTCCATTTTCTAGTCGTTGATATTTAGTTAGAGATGAGATATTCCTTTCATTTCATGAGGAAAAATATCAAGGAAGGCATGGTGTATATTATTTTCTATTTAAAGCCCAATTCATATCATTTTTAAGACTATATTTGGCTATTTAAGAAGATTGAAGTGTGAATTTCAATATGGGTAAATAGGTGGCTATCTTGGGAGGGATTTTTGTTTCACTTAAAGGATGTTTTGGGAAGTATCTCAATTTATTGCATGTCTATAGGATGTTGTAATTGATGATACAGTTGTTGGTGTTTCTATTAGTTGTAGTGTTTCATGGTTGGCATTGATGTCCACCTGGTTGCTTGTTGATGTTTAGATAATGATTGTTTTGCAAGTGGCTTGAGTGTTGTTATGGCAGTTGTATGGTTGCTTATGTGTAGATGATTTTGTTGCAAGTAGCTTGAGTGACATATTTACTCCTTGATGGATGGGCTTACATATGTTATGATTATGTTACTTGACTTGTTAGTTGCAGGGTGCTTTGAAAATTGGGTCGGTATTGGTATGTGTGCAGAGCAGGTATTACCTTGGTACTGGTGATCTTGGTTTTGGTATTACCATGGTAAAAGTATCCTTGGTATTGGTTTTACCATGGTATCTTCCTATGGTATTGACCTAGAGATTACCGTGGTATAAGGGTGCATGGTATTGCCATAACCATGGTATTGAATCGTGGTATTGACCTAGAATTTACTATGGTATTGGTGTCCATGTTATTGGGACATCCTTGGTATTTTCCAAAGATATTTATTGGAGATTGTTGAGCACATTTTGACATATATTCTTATATTTAATAGAGTCCATATAGGTGGAATAGCTTTTTAATAGAGTCGAATAACTTGTTGAGGATTTTCTAACCCAACGTTTCGTACTACTGAAATATCCATCTTTAGGGGTGCGCCATATTTCTTGATAATATTGATGAGTTTCAAAGAGCTAAGATCATATTATAAATATATGGGAGGGTGAACAAAGAATGAAATGAAAAAAAAATAAAAAATTATATAACATAGATCCATCTCACCCATTATTCCTTTCATTATTTGTTCACCCTCCCATATATTTATACTATGATCTTAGCTCTTTGAAACTCATCAATATTCTCAATAATTATGGTGCTCCCCTAAAGATGGACTCATTTTAGTAGTTTGGAACGTCGAGTTAAAAACTCCTCAACATGTTATTCCACTCTATTACAAATATATTCTAATGATAGTGTGTATTTTTTTTGTGGGTGTTAGAGTGAGTGTGTGATACAACATTTCATCTTGCATAATGCTTACGCATAGCATTATTGGCCGGTGTGATTATTAGACATTATTTCTCAGATCAGATCAAACAGTAGTTGTTGGGTTGCTCATGTTGAGTGAGTTTGAGAGCCCAGTGTGAAATAGTCTGAAACATGGCTAGCATGGAGGTGTTGAGGGTGTTAAGGCTCATGGTAGACAATGTGTAGATAAGTTGGGTGCCTTCTAGTAGACATATTAGTATGGGAAGCAATTTATCCAGAGTCTAGTAGGATTGGGTGAGGCTCGTTGGTTGTAGCGGCTTCCAACGAATGGGTGTTCGTAGAGTCATGTGAGAAGAGTATTTTTGTCTAACGTTCCTAGCAGACTATCTTATTATTAGAGTCTTCCAGCTAATTGGTGGTAGCTACTCTATGTAAGCAAATTTATTCAGTATAATAGAAGAATTAAGCAACATAGTAGCATGTGTTTTTTACCTTGGAGAGGGTTTTTGACCAAAAATAACAGTGTTTCTATGAGTGCATGTTATTTATATTGTTATTCTTGGTTATGCATATTGATACTTTTATGGTTTATGTGTAGTTTTAATATGTTTCTCATGATTCATAACATGTATAGATTTGTTTATGTGATGTGTTTCTTATAAGTGAATGAATGAGGGTTTGCTAAAAAAATAAAATAAAAATATAAGCCACAATACTGATTCACCCCCCTCCCCCGTCAGCATTGTTTCACATTTTTTTGAGATTCAACAACATGATGAGCTTAGTGAAAATTAAGCACCTTCACTAAGTGGGGCCCATAGGCTATTTTTAGGTGTATGTCTATTTTTATACATGGTGAGTATATTCTATAAGTTGCAGGATGCTATTTGTAGATGGTTGGTCAAATGTGGAAAATAGATGAAATTATATTTTTATAATATTGGGCGAAGTCTATTTATAGATCATCAATCTAAAAATAGATGCATGTCGATTATTATTAGCTCTTAATAATAATCCAGCAATAAACATCAACTTATTCTCTTGGAGCACTTTATTTCAGTATACATATTTGGAAAATTAGTGGGATGAAGGAATTACGCAATTCCTAGGGTTTATTGGTCGCTCATGCATGAGGACTCAGTTAGAACTGAAGTGGAAAAGTTATGACAAAGTTGGAAGAGTAGTATATGGAGTTGTTATTCAGTTGAACTCAGTTAATGGAGTTAAACTCAGTTGAGCTAGTTGTATCTAGTTTAACTGAAAGGTACACTAGTGAGAGTTAATTGAATTAATTAGTTAATTGATTCACAACTAATAACTCACTAACAATTGAACATAAACAACAGTTAACTACACTGCATGTCAGTTCCAGTGGAGACCCAGTGGAGAGATATTTGAAAGGGTAAGATGGAATATCCGTTGTGACTATAGTGATGCATTCAAGGCATCTAACACACATTGGAGTTGCCAGTGAGGATTGCATAGTCAAGGAAAGGAAAATTTGAATTCATTCAGGGGTCTTCTTCAGCAGGGATTGCGCAATGGAGGTAGGCTATCAGGAGGCAAGAAATTGGTGCATTGATATGCAAATTTCTGCATGACAGTGTGTAATGAATCTACATTGTACTGAGAACTTGATGTACTAAGCTTTGTATGAGATTATTAAATGATTCCATTAATAAACATAATATATTATAGTTGGGGTGTTTAGCTTTAATCTTTCCCATTAAACAATTATGTTATGTTCGATTGAATTTATTCACATGTGTTTGAAATTGAGGTTTAAATTTCCGCAAGTTTAATAGTGGAAGGATTCTGTATTTTACAAGAAGATAAATATTGTGAGATCAGGAGGATCTGGTAATACATCAGTATTAATAAATTTCTACATGGTATCGGAGCAGTTTTGATCATTGGAAATCACAATTGTGAATAATTGCTGAGTTTTGTGCTAGTGGACAATTCGAATTTGCTGTAGAAATTTCTTGGTGCGACAGATGAGAATTCATTGAAATGTCTTTCAATGGGTTGTGTTTGGAGTATGCCCTTGATGGTAGCTTGAATTACATAGCCTGGAATGATAGGATGGACGTAGTGCTTGAAGATAATGGGCTGAAGGAGTTCATCGATAACGATGTTCCTAAGCCTGCTTCTAGCGATGCTGCAAAACTTGACACATGGCAAAAGAAGGTAGCAAAGACAAGAAGAATTCCGTTGGAAGGTATGAAGGACCATATTGTGTCAAGCCTTCACAGGAAATCCACTACATTTGTAATGTGGAAGGCTTTGACAGATACTTTCCAAAGCAGCAGTGACCAGAGGAAGTTGGCGCTGAAATATAAGCTCAGAAAAATAAAAATGGAGAAGGGCGACAGTATTCCAAAATACCTCACGAAGATTGTCCACTATAGGGATGAACTGGGAAGTGTGGGGATTACTATTGATAATGATGAATTGGTGAGCTTGGCTCTCCTTAGGCTTCTAAAGAGTTAGCATAGCTACAAAGACTTTGTCAATGGATGGGAGAAACTGCCGAGTTGGGAGCAACTTTGGTAAGATCTTGTGCAGGAGGAGATAAGGCGAAGTACCAGGGATGGCTCTTCATCGAAGAATGATGATGAAGAGAATTATTCTTTGGCTGCCAAAGAAAGGAAAGGGAAGGGGAAGAAATCCCATCCAAAATGCGAAGCTAAAGGCAAGAAGTTGGATTTGTCCAAAGTGAAGTGTTTTCACAGTCATGAACATGGCCATATCACCACTAACTGCCCACAGAAAATGAAGAACAAGAAGGCTACTAGAGATGCATATAGAGAGGCCTTAGCCTCGCAATTTGAACTTGATTTCTCTTTGATTGCATGCTTGGTTTCAAGCTCAATGGGATTTGTGTGGTATCTTGATAGTGGTGCGTCTTTCCATATGACAAGAGAAAAGGAGTTGTTTAGTGACTTGAGGAGAAGGATCTCCAAATGCATATAGAGATGGACGACGATGGCAGATACAGTGAAACCGACATTAGAACCCTTAACTTTTAGAGGGAGTCAGGTAAAACAATTATGTTGAAAGATGTTACGCATGTTCCAAGTCTGAAGAAGAACTTGGTATCGGTCGTAATGTTGGAAGACAGAGGTTATGACGTTGTTTTCAGCAAGGGAAAAGCTTTCCTATGACATAAAAAAATGGGTCAAACCAAGAGGATAGGGATTCGAGTTAAGAATATCTAAAAGCTAGAGGTAGATGGCTACGCTGAAATGATGGGAAAAGCAGAAGAAATGGTGAGTCGGGATAAGGGCGAATTATGGCACAGGTGATTGGGCCATCTTCATATTGGCACTTTGAAGATTTTGCTGCAGATTTCTATTGGACTTCCCAAGGGTACTTTTTTGAATTCAGATCAATGCAAGGGATGTACTATGGGTAATTTTGTGAAGACCACCTTTCATGAGAAGGAGAGCCGTGCTTCGGTGATCTTGGAGAGAATTCACACAGACATGTGTGGATCTTTCTCATTTTCTTCAATAGGAAAACACAGATATTATGTTATATTTGTTGATAACTATTCTTGTAGATGCTAGATCTTCTTCATGCAGAAGAAGAGCGAAACATTCTCAAAGTTATGTGAGTTTAAAGAATTGGTGGAAAAGGAGTCGGGGAAGCAAGTGAAGGCTCTACGGAGCGATAATGGTGTTGAATATATCTTGAACAAATTCAAAGAATTTTGTAGCAAAGAAGGAATTCGAATAGAACTCATAGTGCCTCATAACCCACAGCAGAATGGGGTCACGGAGAGGAAGAACAGAATGATCGTGGCTGCTTCTTGACCAGGGCCTACCGATGCACTTGTGGGCAGAAGCATGCAACACTGCGGTTTATGTGCAAAACCATTGTCCTCATAGAGTACTTCGCATGAGTACACCTGAAGAAGCTTTTACTAGTAAGAAGCCTGATATTTCTCATTTGAAGATTTTTGGCTCATATATTTAAATTCATGTGACAAAGGACGCTAGGAAGAAGCTGGAGCCAACTGCAGAAGTTGGGATATTTGTGGGGTACACAGAAACACCCCATAATTATCATGTGTATTTTCCAAACAGTCGAATGACTGTGGTGTGACGGGATATAAAATTCAATGAGGTGAAAGCCAAGAAGTTGTTGCCTGAGAGGGAGCTACAATTGCATGCAGAGGATGAACTTCTTGTTCCTAAAGATGCCCCTAGATGTCGATCAGCCACAGGATGAGATTCATGGAGTGGAGGAGTCCACTCATGCAGAACCGAACATCAAAATAGGCAGAAAGCATACCACATAAGCTGAGAGGCTGAAGCTTGATGCGGCACAGAATGTAGGAGTCCCTACATCACAGCACAAACAGATACAGTCACCTGACCGATTTACTGGTTACATTGCTCTTATGAGCAAGTGTGTCATGACAGAGCCATCTTATTTTGAAGAAGCAACGCAGGAGCCCACATGGGTAGATTCCAAGGTGGAGGAGTATGAATCCATTGTGAGAAACAATGCTCGGGAAATTGTTCCAAGGCCGGTGGGTGAATCAGTGGTAGATTCGAAATGGATCTACAAGGTAAAGCAAGTTGCTGATGGGAGCGTCGAGAAGTATAAGGAAAGATTTGTTGCTAGAGGCTTCTCACAGATTGAGGGGATTGATTATGAAGAAACCTTTGAACCTGTCACACGGTATTCTTCCATAAGGACCATCCTTTCTCTCTCAGCATAGATAGGTTGGCACATTCATCAGATGGATGTGAAGACTATGTTCCTTAATGGGATCATTGAAGAAGAGGTGTACATTGAGCAGCCTAAAGGATTTTAGATCTTTAGCAGCAAGTCGCATGTGTGCAAACTCAAAAGAGCGTTGTATGGGCTGAAGCAAGCACCACGTGCTTGGTACACATGGATCGAAAGATATTTAACTGGACTTGGCTTCAACAAGAGTGAGGCGGATGCAAACCTGTACCAAATTGTGATGGAGGGTAAGCTTTTAATCATTGTTCTTTATGTTGATGATTTAATACTAATGGGTGATGAGAAGTTGATACACTCATGCAAGGCAGATCTTGCAAAGGAGTTTGAGATGAAGGATTCCGGCCTCCTTCATTATTTCCTTGGATTGGAAATATGGCAGCGAGAAGGTGAAATATTTGCGTCTCAAGGCAAGTACGCTCGGGAGACACTTGGTAAGTTTCACATAGAGAACTGCAAGCCATGGATACTCCTCTTCCAGGAAATTGGAGGAAAGAGGATGCTACATCGATAGAGGTAGTGGATGCCATTGTTTATCGACAGTTGGTGGGTTCGCTCATGTATTTAGTTAATACAAGACCGGACATATGCTATGCGGTGAACCAGCTTTCACAAGCAATGGTTAAGCCTACCAAGCTCTTTTGGAAGGCAGGCAAGCATGTCCTAAGGTATCTCAAGGGCACATCTGAGTATGGATTATGGTACAGACAGATGGATGAGGTGAAGTTGCATGGCTTCACGGATGCAGATTGGGCAGGTAGCCCAACGGACAGAAAGAGCACATCAGGAGGGGTTTTCAGTATCATATCTACAACAATTTCTTGGTATAACAGGAAACAAAGATTTGTGGCACTCATTTCAACGGAAGCAGAATACATGGCAGCAAGTCAAGCTGCATGTGAGGCTATCTCGATGAGGAAGATCCTGGTCAGTTTGTTTGGTTCACATTTAGATCATACAGTGATACATTGTGATAATCAGAGTTGCATTAAACTCTCGATTAATCCTGTGTTTTATGATAGATCTAAACATATTGATATCCAATATCATCATATCAGAGATTATGTGCAGCGGAAGATCGTGTTGCTTCAATACATTCCTACGGAAGATCACGATGCAGACATTCTGACGAAGGCACTTAGCAGGAGAAAATTTGAATACCATAGAGGCAAGTTCAGGGTGAAGGATAATCGCTATCTTGTTTAGAGGGAGTGTTGAGATTCAACAAGATGATGAGCTTAGTGAAAATTAATCACCTTCACTAAGTGGGGCCTGCAGGCTATTTTTAGGTGTATGTCTATTTTTAGACATGGTAAGCATATTCTATAAGTTGCAAGATGAAATTTGTAGATGGTTGGTCAAATGTGGAAAATAGATGAAATTCTATTTTTAGAATATTGGGCGAAATCTATTTATAGATCTGTTTCGGGGATTTAACACCCTAGAGGTTGGTTGGGATTCAACCTCCACAGAGCAGGGGCGTACTATTTAACAGAGACTCACACGATCATGCACATTCATAAAAACGAAATCGAGTAGAATGAGAGGTTTACCCGTTGGTCCTACGTTTGAAGTAGATCCACGTGGAGTTCAAACTCCCTGCAACCGTCCTTCCTCCTTCACCTGAAATACAAGAAGAAACCAGCAAAAAGGACAAGTTGTACAGTATATTTCTACTCTATATGTTAGTGAGATTCATATAAAATATTAAATAAATCATCATGAATGCTTGTATAACAAATATTCTTCATACATTAAAGCATACACTAACACGTTTATTTCGGGAACAGCATGATACTTCTGTATTATAAAAATAGTACGTACAAAAGTAAGTGGAGAGATCCCCTGATCCTTCCAAGGCCTTCGCAGACCGTCGTCCGGATCCGTCCAGCCCTTGCCTCGCTAAGACTCCTTCCAAATGAGTGCATACGAGATAACATATAAAGGGATGTGTATCTCAAGGAAACAAGGGTTTCCTGAAATGAACTGGGAAAGTGCAGGAGGCACGGGGAATCAGACTTGGATAGGAAACCAACAGAGTATAATAATAATAATTCTCTCTCTCCCTTAGGCCATACATATGAGGTCTTTTTATAGTCCCTCCAAGTAGTTTCAGCAGTTGGAAACAGTTGGCCACGGGCTGGGGTGGTTGAACTACCTGAGTAACCATCAACCCAGCGCGAAATTAGGGATTTTTATATATTTTTAAATCATTAAAATGGCATACGCGGAAAAGTCTAGCTGTACTCGCGTATACACGCGGAAAAACACGGGCATAGTCGCGTATGAAGGATTTTCCACTGTTTTTAAGTGAATTTGTCCAAGTCTGTAGGAATGGGTGCCCATAAAGCCATGTAGCAAATCATGAATCATGTCAAGGTGAGAAATGATGCTATAACAGATGCCCCCTAATATATGAGGTCAGAAGGGGTACATGATGGCCGAAATGTATTATGCACATAGAAAGAACTTCGCAAGGACAAGAGAGGACTCCACCAGATTTCAGCCTGCCAAAAACCAATGAAAGAAAACAGAGAGTCAACTCATGCTGAGGCGGGCATACCCATGCTCGGTCAAAAATACATCATTATATATAGAGAAGTCTTGAATCGTCCAACATGTATACAAGTATAAGCGGGGCGAAAGTACATAGTGAATCATCGAGCGGGGCCGAGGAAAGACAAATGCGGCATCAATGTCCAGAGTATCACATATAGAAAGAGTGAGGCAAAGATAGTGCAGCGGGATATGTACGATCAAATGGCAGATCTCAGAAATCTTAGGATCCTGAGGCGGATCAAAACGGTCACAATCACGCAACTGGGATCAACATGCTCAAGATCTTGGCTGGCATGGCGCAACATATAAAGGTGAATGACAACAACGCGGCCCCGGGAAGAGCGTCATGATGGAAACGCATGTGATGCAACTAGGGGTCTTCACCGATCACAACGGCACAATTCTACACACTGGGAATAAATGAGCTGAAGTAGACCATGTGAGAAATCGTTGGATTACCGGGCAATGATGTTTCCCGTTAACCAACGCGAGACAACCCACCGATAATGATAATGAGTGTCAAAGTGCCCCAGTACAATCTGACAAGTGTGAATGAATGAGTTGAAGTCGAACACTTGAAAGAATCTACCAATCAGGAGGCAATAATGAATCCCCACTGTCGATAGCGAAGAGTCTGCCACTGATGACTGCAAACCCTAAGGTACTGACAAAAAGACTCTAGATCTTGTTCCCTGAGCAATGAGTCGGAGTCGATGGGAAAAGATCTGCTGGAAGGAAGGCATTAAGGCATCCCACATCAGTCCAGCGCGAGTGTAACCCGCAGGCCAAGATTTGGAAGGAATCGGACGAAGAAGAGTGATGGAACCAAAACCGAAGTACGTTTCCGACATGCACAAGATGAAGCTAGCGCACGGAAGAAACCCTCTGAACCAACCAATAATGAAAGCTGACACAGAGGCGAGAAATCCACCGATAGGGTCAAATGGAAATCAAGGTACTGCACGAATCCAAAGTGTGATAATGTGTGCTGACGTCGAACACAGGGGAAACCACTCAGTCAAAGACCCATAATGATGATCAAATGCTGAGCACAAGGTCACCTATCAATGATAGAAATAAGCCCAAAGTCGTGAGCTTGCTCTGGTGTGTGTGTGTCGATAGAACAAACGTAGGCAAGAGATCAATAGAACCTTCTCATACAGCCTGACAGAAGACCAAAACATCTGATGTGATAGAACATGATACTGACAAGACCGGGAAGGCCGACTGAATAATGAGTCAAGAGACACCGCAGAAT